>OY720443.1:93861232-93966553 GCA_963082915.1 Dolichopus griseipennis
ATTGTTCCGGTTTCTCGAAGCCTATTAAATGTATCTTGAAATATCCGTCGAGAAGGAGCGCGACGATTTGAAAATCTTCTAGAATATTCCTCTGCAGATCTTATAGAATTTCCATCGCAAAATCCGTAGATATAAATTATATCAGCATATTCTTCAAAAGAAAAATTACTCATTTTGAAATAATGTCAATAAAAATTAAAAGTTTATTGTAATAACAACTGCACACAAACTGAATATTAATGCAAAGTCTTAATCATTTAATTAAATGCATGGTATATTTGATAAAAAAAAAAATTCAAGGTGTTTTGTTTTTAAAAATACATATTCTATTTCTAAGTCGTTTTTGCAAGATAAGATAACTGCACTTTTGGGAGCTTGTTTTTTGTTATCATTTTCAATTACTGTTATTTTTTTTATTTGGTATAACTTTTAATTTTTTGTAATTATTGTTAATTGTAATTGAAAACAAAACTGGTTTTTATATTTTGTTTATTTTTAATGCAAATAATGATTTGAAGAAATTTATTTAAATGAAAAAAGTATTTTATTGAAACTTTATTTGGTTATAACTTTTATGATTTTTGAGATAAGAATAAAATTTGAGTTTCAAAATGTTCGTAGAGAAACAAATATTTTTTTTAGAAAAAAAAAATTATATGGTAATTGCTCAATTTTTTGAGCAATAGGGTTCAAAGCAATTTATGCATAAAAAAATGCTCATAATTTTAACCTTTAAATCAATTTAACTTCCAATTTCGAAGAGCAATATGCATTACTTTTTATGAATTAGAAAAAGAATTCAACAAGCTTTAATGTGCACGTTAAATTTTTTTTTAGCTACTAGATTTTTGCTTTTATGGGTAAAAATAAAACATCAAAAAATTTAGTGAAAAAATATAATTTTTTTTAAAAATCGGATCTTTAAGGCCTTTTAACTCCGTATGGGTTGGAGATAGACCCCCTTTCCCATACAATTTTTTGGTCGTTTTGAACTCCCCTATCATTTGCTGTTCTATGGCACGTTATTCCCGGGACACCCTGTATAAATAACCCTGTGTAATTTTTATCGTCGTAGTATAATTAGTTTTGAAGAAATTCATATTGGTGCAAATAAGTTGTATGGCAGCCCCCCCGAAAATGGGGCCCTAACATTTTGAAACTTCATATAAGTGCTCGATTCATTATATAACTAACCGTGTGTAATTTTCAGCCTCGTAGTACAATTAGGTTTCAAGAAATTCATATTGGTGCAAAGAAGTTGTATGGCAGCTCCCCGAAAATGGGGCCCTAACATTTTGAAACTTCATATAAGTACTCGATTCATTATATAACTAACCGTGTGTAATTTTCATCCTCGTAGTATAATTAGTTTTGAAGAAATTCATATTGGTGCAAAGAAGTTGTATGGCAGCCCCCCGAAAATGGGGCCCTAACATTTTGAAACTTCATATAAGTGCCGGAGTCATTATAAAACTAACCGTGTGTGATTTTCATCCCCGTAGTATAATTAAATTAGTTTTGAAGAAATTCATATTGGTGCAAAAAAGTTGTATGGCAGCTCCCCGAAGCCTTGGTCCGATTTTAACCAAAAACAATAGGGAACCTAGAAATTGTCTAAAAATGACTTTGTGTGAATTTCAAGACTCTAGCCCTTTTAGTTTTTGAGTTATCGTGCTGACACACGGACGGACGGACAGACACACATAGCTAGATCGACTAATTTTTCGATTCTGAGCCGATACGTACCCTTGACACTATATCTAGCTCGTCTAGATCGATGCGTTACAAACGGAGGAGCAATTTTAATATACCCGATGTCATATATGTATGCACGGGTATAAACAAAAATTCTTAATATTTTCATAGTACCGAATAATAATATTTATTGATTGACTTCAGAAAAAGTACGTGGAGAATTTTCAGAATTTTGTTAAAACGGTAAGCGTAGAATTTTCTTAGAACATTTTTTTGCAAAATAAATTGTAAAATGTTAAATTGCAGCAAAACAATCTAGTTACCACAAAACTTATGCGTACTTAGAATAAAATTATTTTTGTATAATTGGGAACTATAAATATGTAGGTATGAATTTTTGTATAATTGGGGAATATAATATGTAGGTATGAAAAAATTTTTCTCAATAAAAACAATTTTCGCAGTGAAAGTAATTGAAATATGTTTTATTTATATATAACGATATTTCTTGGCAAGAGCCACATTAAAAACGTAGAAGAGCCGCAGGTTAACCATGTGTGGTCTATAAAGTTAATTTACAACGAGGACATACATAGCTAGATTGATTTACTTTTCGATTCTGATCCGATTTATACCTTTGAGTCTATAGTCTATACTCTATAGGGTTAAATTGAGTTTATCTAACAGTTTTAGTTTTTATATGCTTAGGTACTTATTTCATAACTATATTTTTTTTTTATCTAATAATCATACACTCAGGATAAAATATGGCAGCAAAATATATTCGTACATTTTTCTCAAATTGTTACAATTGTTATTAATTGTAATTGTTATTCATTTTACAGAAAATTTTTTAAAAAATTCTCGAACACTTTTTTAACTCATGAGAGAGAGAAAACCAAGAATGGAAGAAAGTGAAAGCATAAAAAGAAAAGAACGAGAATATTAGAATGAACAAGTGATGAAAAAAATCAGGGGTTTTCAAAAAAGCAAATTTTCAAAAATTATATAGTATTTTATACTGAGTATTTTATCGAAATATAATGTTGGAGCTTCAATTTAGCGAATATATACGTTGGTGACTAAGTTACTGCTTACTTATAAAAACACTAAATTTTTAATTTTAAGTCTAAATAGCCCCTCAATGGAGAAGGTTGCCAAATTTCTTAAGGATCACCTCACTTCATCTAACATCTCACATATCACTTACATAACGTCTTCTAAATCAAATTCCTCATCACTGTCAGACTCATAATTTAAATTGAATGGTGTAAAGTAATTACAGTTTGGAATATCGTCACTTCCCTCGAATCGATGCTTACAAAGATGGAAAACGATCTACTATCATTATCAATTTTCACTGGTTGATTTCTATTTATCGCCTCATCCATATTTTTAAAAACATGTGATGCACTACGCGGCTGTTCTTCGATAATATCTTTTCGGTCCACACATGAGAATAACGTCTCTGCGAATAACTTTTCACGAAAACCTGAAAAGTTTGATTAATTGATCATTAATTGATCATTCTTACGTTTTCTGTGTCGTTCAGCTGCACTGCACCACTCTATTTCACTCTAGAATTATTTTTTTAAATTTAAATAATATATGCCTTGATTTTTTTATTTTTATAAAGTTTTGTTTATGTTGTGTATGGCCAAAAAAAAGTTTTTTGTGTATGACCAAACAAAATCTTCTAGGTTCCATTCAACTTTTTTGAATTTATCACAAGATTAAATAAATAAACAACAAAAAACCAACAAGAAACAATTACTCCTTATTAAAAAAGTATTATTTGATTTTATTTCTTGCTTTTTCCGAATTTTTGATTCCAATGAAAATTTAAAAGAAAATTCAATTCAAATTTTGTTTTAACTTTTTCAAAACTTAACACATAAAAAACATATTTTTCCTCTTAACTTTGAGTTTTCACAATGATGCTATTGTCAGAAAACGATTAATTTTTTTGGAAGATATTTCAATTGCCAAATCCTACGAAACAAATAGAAATAATTTTTAGAGGAAAATTGTTCTTCTAATACTTGATTGTTATGTTACTTTGATTATTAATCGTATCAACAGTATATGGCCAAATATAAAAACACCAAACAATCACAAGATTGGACAATAAAAATTTTAACATCTATTTAGATTGTACTATATTATAGTACTATAACTATAACATTAACAAATATTAAAATTAAAAACTCAAAATAAAATAAAAATTAAAGTTTAACATAAGTAAAAATAAATGAAACGTTAAAATGATGTGAGTGTTCCAGCCAATTTCCTAAAAAATAATTTTTTCTATGTTTTTGTATAAAGCTAGTAGTTGATATTATTTAAAGATGATATCATAGGTGATAGATCAGTATTTTCCATCATTATTTCATTATTTATAAATTTTGCCAAGCCTCTACTTTTATCTAGATTAGTCTTTTATATTTAGTTGATCAATTATATTTAAAATGTGAAATATGTTCCGTAAACCGAGTTGATATTGCTTTTTTGGATTGTTCTATATGATTGTCACATTAATTTCATGAAATTCTATAAGTACCTGATTTTCTTAACAGACGGACAAATATGTCTTTTTGACAGACAGATAAACAGAGAAACAAAAGTACCAAGGTAATTGTCAGATAATTTCAATATAATTTCAGAATGTACTTGGAAGTGATTTTTATACGTATTTCACTCGTATAGAAAAAACACGTACACATATAAAAAAAATTACAAATTTTAATTTTTAACAGTATATAAAAAATTTAAATTAAAATAAATTTAACTCTAATCCTTTTGTATATTACATATGTAATGATTTGAATAAGCTACAATCCATAATTTATAAATCATTATTTTCCTCTTTAAAATAAATTAATACACATAAATTTTCTAATAACATTTTTACAACGAAATAATATAAAATACAGTAATAAGTTATAAAAACATTTTTAATAAATATTTAAAATAAATTTAAATAATAAATTTATTTAAAATAAAAAAATTCGCAACAATACTCAAGAGAATGTCAGTGTAACTAAATATTAACTTTAAAAATAAAACATTACTCGTATTCATACACTTTTTTAATACTTTTAAATTTTATTTAGCATAAAACATGTGTGTTTAATGGTAACAGAGAGTTTCATATACACATATAGAAAATATATATGTACATTTGAATTTACACATGTATTCTAATGAATTTGGAGATTCCCAATTGGGAAATTCAATTCACTTTTTTTAAATTTTTTATTGCCGGCATGAACAGTTTCTACCACGACTGGCACAAAAAATAGAAAAAAAAGTTTAAAATAAACTTGACGTAGAAATATTTACGATTTATTTACTTTATTTGCTTTACAAAAACACGCACCCAAATTATCAAAAACAAATTAAAAAACTTTTTTTTTCAAAATGGATAACCTTATCCTAGTCGAACACAGATTTTTAAAAATTTAAATTCCGTTGACGGGTGGAAATGTAGAAGGGTAAAAAAAGTGGATGTGATGTCAAATTTAAGCTATTGATTAAGTTGAGAAGGTAAATTTTCTTTTAAATATCATAAATTGTTTTTTTTTAAAGTAATGGTAAGTAATGAGGTAATTTTTTTCACCTGGTTGTACGTGATAAAATTTTTTTACTTACAAAATTGGCCTCCTAGTGCATTCGGTATGCCTGGCTACTCTTTTTGCTTGTCTGCCTGTAGATGCAGTTGTTTGCAAAATTTTAACACGCCGAACTGTAAATTTGAATTGATTTAAGTTAGCTAATTTATTTTCGGCATTTGGTGTAGATCTATAATTAAGATATAGAACCTTCTCATTAATTTTTAAATCAGGGATCTGATTGTCAGTCCCGACCAGATTTCATTAATAATAATCAATATTTACCCATAGACCGACTAACTTATAAGCTAAAGAATGAGGTGTATTAGAAGATAAACGATTGAAGTGGCTCATGCCGTGAGAAACTGGTAATGAAAACGCTGAATAAATTGCGTTCAAAAGCAAATTCTTCTACAACAACCACCTGATTATCAGCTTCGTTATTTGCTCTTTCTTGTTCGTGTTCGTCTATTGTCTTCAAAATGATAATTTGCATACTTGAACTTACAATAGTAAAAACGGTCAAAAACATTTTTACACAAAGAATATTTGAGTTCTCTTATCCCTCCAAGGAAAATTCAACATCACCATTTCCCGATAAAAATTATTTGAATCTTGGTCTATGTTGTACTGGCAATACCGAATTATTTAAAGAAAAATATATTTAAAAAAAACCCTGAATTATTTTTAAGACGTAAACGGATTGCGGAATTAACATTGTTCTTATTTTAGCTATTCTCATTAAGGTCATTCTCGTCTCCTATTTTGGCGGAGGTCAATCTTAATAAGTCAATCTTTTCTTGAAGTTATAGAACAGCAAATTCCGCAAGGGTAAGATTTTCTAATTCATTTGGTCTTTGAACATAATAATTTATTAAACTCTCTACAAAAATTTTTAAGTTATAGTCAGAAAGTGCTTTTAATTCTTGGGCGGATTTAAATAACTTAAGTCTCTTTTCTGGTGGTCATAGTTGCTTTAAAAATATTTCCCTTAGTAGACCTAGATCATGATAAGCGCAAGCGCATTCACGCTGCTTCTTGCGAAATTACTTCAGATAATTTAAGAAATGTATTAGATACACAACGTAAGGGTTGTTGAAGGGAAAATCTACTCACTACCTAATCAACTTCGACATACCCGATTAGCCCTATTAATGTATAAGACAAGTTGTTAATGTATATGTTTAATATTAAAACATTTTACCACCTTTAAAGTTTTAGAAAAACAATAAATGAAATATAAACTTCATTTATTACTGAATGTATTCGGACATAATATATATGCCAAGAACAGCATTCTATATATTTTTTTTTTTTTTGAATTAGAAAACTTTCAAAAAAGAAAGCCAAATTGGGGTATTTCGTCAATGTTGTCTTGTCTAGGATTCCAGAGTTGTTAATTAAGTATCTTTCATTACCAGTGTTATCTGAACTATCATCTGAAAACAAAGCTGGTCTGATACGAAAATTTTCACTTCTATTAATTTTGGTTTTGTTATACGTGTGTATTAAATGAACTCAAAACTCTTCAAATGTTCAATAAACACTTGTAATTCATTAATTATTTTTTTTTCAATTTAATGTAAACTCAAAGGTATTGATCGAATCAGAATCCACAAGTAAATCAATCGATCTAAATCGATTATGAATGTCCGTCCGTCCGCATGATATCTCAAAAAATAAAGAAGCAAGGATTCAGAAATTTTATCAAATTAGTTTTTATGCTGTGAGTTTGCTCTACGGTTTCGAATATTTGCCATACAAATTTTTATATGAAAATAATTCAATACATAGTAAAGCTGGATATTTGAAATTGTACCAAAAATAGTTTAGTTTTAAGGCCAAAGTTTGAGCAAAATTAGCTTGATCTACTGAAGTGGGTTCGAGTAGCTTTTATTCAAGTAGCTTCTTCTTTTGTATGCGAGCATAATATTATACCTAATAAAGCTGGATGTCTGAAATTTAGTCAATAGTTGTTAACTTTAATGGCAAACGTCTGAATAAAATATAGCCGGTGTTGTAGAAGATTTTGAAGAACTGCCTTTCAACTTATATTTTCTTTTGTTCATAGCATGTTAATAGCAATTTGCCTGCTCTCTTTGTGCATTGCCAAGATCTAATAGAATATAAATGCAATAATAAATTAAATATCCACCAATTAAAATGCACCAGATTAAAGTCTAAGTTTTTAGTTTTAAGTCCTTGGCTTGTACTTGCATTTAGAAACTTAATATTCCAGCATTTTTCACAAAGATAAACGAAATTTACGAATATTTTAAAATTTGAAATTTGACATCTAAGAATTGCTTATTTAAACTTAATCCAAAAATGAAAAATTTGAAACTAAATTAACATTGCTTTAATAAAATTAAAAAAAAAATTTGTTCGTTCATAAATTCTAATTTAAAATAAAAATTTATATACAAATTTGTGTGTTTTCATTTAAATATGTGTATAATACTTACTATAAAAAAGTTCACAATATACGTGGGTCATGAGTGTTAACCACCATAGCCATAAACAAATTTTCCATTACTTTTTTCTATAAAATAACTCTAAAAATTAAATAATGTTAAGGAGACCTAAAACGTCTAGAAAAACCTAATCTTACATAATTTTTTTTTGCACATAAGGTTTATGTAAAAAAGGATGCTAAAGGCTGGTACTATTTTTGTTTCGTATTTTTAAATATTATTTGTATTAAGATAAAATATGACTAAATTTTGTTTACATTTTTATTACAACTAGGTAATTTGGTTTAAATTTTGTCTTGACATATGATGAGGTGAAAAGAATATTTTTTAAAATCACTGAAACTTTTAAAAACATATTTTTAAAAATTTTAAACCATGATTTATGTATAAAAAGAATTAAATTGTAATATGTAGTATAGTTAAAAAGAAATTATTGAATAAAATGGTACTTACTAGATTTTATTCCATATTAGTCAATATGTTGCACATAGTTTTATCAACAAATTTCAATCTGTATTTAAAACTTTATTGAAAAAAACGATCGAAAAGTACAATCGTAGGTATGAAATTTTAATTTTATTGTATAAAATAAAGAGATTAAGTTAAAATTAAAAAAACGAAAATACAATATTCAAATCTTAAAACATCATTAATAATTAAAAAAAAACAATGGCTTTGGTTTCTGCAACTAATACAAAATGTACACAAACAAAAAATATAATTTTTTGAGTAATTGACATTAGTTTCACTAAAAAGATGTGTATTAAAATAAAATTACTTTTGTTATTTTTTAATTTTAATTCTTAACCATTATGGTGTTAGTTTTAAATTTTTTAAATTAATAATTTTTAAATATTAAATATTAAAATAAAATTCGAAAACATTTTAAAAAACAAAAAAATATTAAAAAAAAAAAATTAACATATTATACATGACTAACCACGATATAAAATTTCAGTGTTACACTGTTAGTTTAATTTTTTCAGATAATACATATGTCGTTTCAAAATCGAAAAATAATTTTGTTATATACAATATATCTATAATGTAATATGAATAGCAGTTTTATTGGTTTTGAGGTTTTTTCCGTCTTCCGCTTAATAAGCGAAATATACCTGGAAAAGCCTCACTACGCATTCACTCGCGTAGTTCCTTTTGTAAAAGTGAAAGAAGGTTCTGGAAACATTTGATTGTCTTTTCCCAATCAATCGCTTGCACTTCAAAAAGGCCTCGGTAGTGTAGTGTGGGTAAGCATTTGACTTATCATAAGAGGTGCGACTTTCATTTCCATACAGGTCATAAAAATAATTAATTGAAAAATAATTTTTCTCAAAAAATTAAGCTTTATAACATAAAGAAAATAAATGATGTAATTTATAAAATAATAGAAAGTATTGGAAGTGGGATACACAACGAGCTGTAAGGCTCGGCTTAAGTTTTAGGATGGCATATGCTATCCCCCATAACAAACAACAACAACAATAAAATAATTAGATTATTGCTTTGGAAAAATGTGAATTTTTTTTTTACGGCTGGATGGCGCAGTGGTTAGAGTGCCAACCTTTCATAAGAAAGGCTCGAGTTCGGATCCCAGTGAAAGTGAAAAAACGTTTCTGGCTTTCGACTCGACTCAGCTACCATTCGCCATTGGGTTCTAATTAAAAGCTTAATCAATAATTAATAATTATATATCTGTAATAAAAAATACATGAATATAACAACATAAACAAATACAAAATATTAACATATAATATAGTTGAATAATAAAACTCACAGATATAATCTAATATAATCTTGAAAATCTAAGACGTTTATGCATGTTATAAGGCATTAAATTGTATGTGGAATTTATTAAGATTAATTTTAATAGCACGATTATAATATGGCCCCTAGTTTCAACATGTACCTATAGTATAGACAGGCTTATTAGCCTAAAAGTTGAACAAATAGCGCTTAAAACAATAAAAAAAAATTTTTAAGCACTTGCAAAATATTAAAGATCTTTGTAGCTTAAGTGCTTTAACCCTTCAACTACCGAACCTTTTTTGCAACAAAATCTTTTTTTTCAAATTTTAATAGGAATATATACTAAAATATCTGACTAATATTGTAGGAGTTAAGAAAACTACCTTTCAAGTGAAAAGTCTTGGATTCAAACCCCGGTCAGTTCATATCGAAATAGTTATATAGATGTATAATTATATCCAAAATAGTTTATATCGTAATTAAAAATAAGATTATATAGAAAAATATATATAACTTTATATAAATAAAAATATATAATTAACATTTGTGTATTCATAATCTTAGACAATAGCTACAGCCAAGTAATCAACGGCTTAGTGAATATTACGATTAAATAAACTAAAACATAGTTTAATTGACTTGGTGAATGCCTTACACTTCTTGAAGGAATGAAAAAGGAATAAAAAAATCTACTAACAGAGCCTCAAATAGCTTGGAACATATGTTATCATTGTGCTAAGCTATGATTATATATCCCATAGTACAATGTGAAAAAACAATAAATTTGGTGTGTAATCCACATTTGAACATTTCAATGTAAATGCTCATCTGAATGTTGAAACCTAATAAATTAAAAAAGTCTAAATGTTGTTATAGAAGAAATATAACTTTATTTTCTCAGTATTACAATTTTAAAATATTTCTGATCACATCTCAAATTGATAAAAAAATTTTTAAATGTTAATAAATTAAATAAAATAAACAAAAAATCAATTTTCTAAATGATAATTACTCCTCTTACATTTTGAAGTGACATATAAATATATATATATATTATAATTTTATGATATTGCAGTAACACAAAAATTTTATTTCGGAGATTCGAGGTCGGTAATTTTTAATTTGTGTTTTAATAAAATTTTAAAATTATAAAATTTTTATGGAATTTTATCGAATTTAATTTTAATATTTATTATTTCAAAACTAGGATTTTAAAAAATTAAAAATTATTACTAAGCAATTTCATATATCTCATTTTATATTAAATGCGCGCATAATTATTAGTGAAATGTCAAAAACTGAAACACTAAGCGTTTATTTTTTGATATGTGTAAGTATATTTAAATCAGAATGCAGTTGGAACAACCAAAAATAGTTCTTTGTTATATTTAATATAGGAATTTTTTGAATATTATATTTTTCTTATAAGCGCTTAATTTAGATGACTAAACTTTGATATTTTTGAAATGTTTCTATTTTATGAAATAAAATCAAAATTTACTTTGATTATTTAATTAAAAGTTAACTCGTAAAAATTTTTTTAAAATTGAATGCAAATACGTTAAAGATTCTGTGCAACATATTAAAATTAAAGAGAGATCTCAATTAATTCAATAAGTATGTAAATAAAATTGAAAATTTTTACATATAATATATTATTTTTACATAATTTACTTTTTTTATATCCCTGTATACAAATAAGGCCAAGGGTATATTCAAATTGCTTTTCCGTTTGTAACGCATCCTTCTCGATATGCTAGATATAGAGTGTCAAAGGTACGTATCGAATCAGCATTGAAAAGAAAATCAATCTAGCTATGTGAGTCCGTTCGGCCGTCCGTGTTTCAGCACGATAACTCAAAAACTAAAAGGACCAGAGTTTAGAAACTCATACAAAGTAATTTTTAGACAATTTCTAGGTTCCCTATTGTTTTAGGTTAAAATCGAACCCATGCTTCGTGGAGCTGCCATACAACATTTTTGCATCAATATGAATTTCTTGAAAACTAATAACGCTGGGAGGATGAAAATTGCACAGGGTTAGTTATATAATAGAAAAAGCACCTATATGAAGTTTCAAAATGTTACGGCTTCATTTTCGGGGAGCTGTCATAGAAAATTGCCAATTCGATAACTGTGAATCTAAAGAAGCTAGTAGATTAAAATTAAAACCAGACAAACAAAGTAATAGGGCAAGTTACTTAACAAGGTTGGACATTACTTGCACTAACTTTTAGGGTTGACCAAATATTTTTGTTTATAGGGTTTTTTTAAGTAAAAATTATGGGGTAGGGTTAGTCAAATTTTTTTTAATTATATGATTCTTATGGTATAAGGGAATTAATTAATGGTTTATTTTATTTTATACATAGTGTGTATGCACGGATATCTAAAAGTTGACAAGGGCAACTAAAATCTTCCTCGTTTCTATTAAAATAAAATTAATTAATTATAAAATAGAAATTTTATCCTATTTATTGCCCTTAGAAATTTTTTTAAATTGATTGGCATTGTGTTTGTATTATTGCTTATTTGTTTCATTTAGAACGAAATGGCTACCGAGTACCGACACCTACACTTTTTTAATAAATTAATTTAAACAGTAAGACTAAATATTATTTAAGTATTAAGTGTTAAAAGGATAATGTGACCAATTTCTTTGAATGCATTTTTTTTGTATGCAATAAACAAAGCATAAGGAGTTAAAAATATTAAAAAAAAATGTTATACTTAGTTGTTTGACATTAATATAATTAGACGGTTAAGTCTTTCCATAACCCTGTTCTAGACCCTTTGATACCGTGAAAGTTAAAGCAACTCACACTTTTTTATAATAATTCAGCGAATTAGATTCTAGATAATTATGTGCAATTAATTCTGTCATTAGAATTCTTCCTGTTCCTAATAAATTTTTGAATTTAATAAAAATTTTAATTTAAAAAATGTTTTTAATAATTAAAAATTTTAATATGATAGAGTATAAATGACTTCTAGTTCAAAAAAGAAGTTGAAAATATTATTTTTAATTAATAATTTCGTTAAAGTTCTTTAAAAATATTATACAAATTAAATTAAAATTAAAGTTTTGAGTATAGTTTCGATAATTATTCGTTTGTAGAATTTGAATTATAAAAAAGTTTTTCTTCATGCATATTCATTTTATATAAAGAATCTTTAAAGAACAAACTTAATTTATAGGTTATTGTATCATGAATTTTTATTACTTGAAAAGAAAATTTATCGTGAAATTATTGTGTAAAACTCATAAAAAGTTATAAAAAATAAAACCTCACAAAATAAAGAAACTTTTAACAAACCCTACTTATTTTGAATTCTTAAACGAGAAACGAAACTTAAGAAAAAAATTTCTTATCATGTTTTTGAATTTAAATTAGACAAAAGACTTTATTTTATTTTTAGTATAATAAAATTTTAAGAATTTTAAAGAAAAATTATTGATATGGCGAAAAATATATGATATTGATATTTAGAAATAAAATATAAAATTGTTAAAGTTGTTTTGTAAATTTTGTTTGAGTACGATAGTTGAGGTAAGTTCAAGCTTTTGCCAAACCATTACATTCGTTACTTCATCGATCATTGGAATATTCAAACTTCTTTCATGTTGACCAACTGTGGCCTATTTCATAAATATTGACAAGTGACAATTTGACAAAATTGTCGCAATTGTCTGACATTTTTTTTATACAAAAATTTACAGGTGGCAAAATTGTCATGATAATTTTATAAATTATAAATTACATAATTTTTTTGAATCATAATTTTGTAAATTATAAATTACAAAATTTGTCATGACAATTTGTAAATTATAATTTATAAAATTCTCATGTAGATTTTGTAAGTGTATTTATTGAAAAATTTTTTATTAAAACAACATATTATTTATATAAATGTAAAATGCAACGTTAAAAACAAAGCCATAGGTACTTATTTATTATCAAAATAAAAATTTTTAAATCTACCTACTTATAAAATGATAAACTAATATTATATACGATATGTATACATACATTATAAATACGTATCTAGAGTTGATAAAGTCATTTTAATTTACATTGGCATATAATTTTTTTATTAATATCATTGTAATTATTTTCAAAAAACTTGTTTTATTTGATATGAAATTTCAGCTGCAATTTTTGAACCAATGGAAAAATAAACTTAGTTGAAAATTAAATTCATTTAGTTTTGAGTACCTACTTAAAATAGTATTAATTTTCAATATTAATTTGTTTATTATATTTTTTATTAATATTATTATTTTAATTATTAAAATGGTTGATACAAAATTAAGTTTGCTATCTTTAATATTTGAAAATAACAATAAACAATTAATTTTATTGTTAATATTGAATTAATTAATTTATTTTAAATTTATTAATTCTTAAATTAGATATAGGTATTCTTATTCTTTTCTTAAAAATAAAATTTAAGAAAACGAGTTAATCAAATTTTGCAACATGGAAATTGATGTATTTGGAACAAGATTTCCAATTACTTCATGGTTATTATTTTCGATTTCATCGTCATCAGATAAGTTTTCAGTATTTATTTCAAAAGTTGAACTTCCCATCCGTTTTTCTAAGTTATGTGATATAGAACAAGTCAAAATAATTTTACATGCAACGATTGGTGACAATCTTAAATAATTTAAACACGGAAACTTTTCTTTTAATATTCCGATTGCATTTTCTACTAGTCGCCTCGTTGTTTTGTGGGATCTAATAAATCTTCGCAAACCACTCGTATGCTCTATTTGATGAGGTATAACAGGAGTTATTAGCCATTCGCTTTGTCGGTATCCACTATCACCTAAAATTACAGCACCTAAATTCTAAATTCGGCCCACATACAAACATGGCATTTATTGAGTGCTTTCCATGCCTATCTACATATGCTGATTCATTTTCATTTGGTGCATCAATTTTAATTAACGATCCGTCTACAATGCCAGCCACATTTGGAAAATTGGCGAACGTCTTAAAACTTTCGGCAATATAAGCAGCATTTCCTGGCCAACGAATTTCTCCACCTAAAAGGTGTTCAATTATTAAATTACAAACACGTTTAACACAGCGATGAATTGTGCTTTTTGATACACCTTGTGTATCACCAACAATATGGTACTGAGAACCACAACCAAACCAGTGTAAAGCACATAGAAGTTGATTTTCTGAATTAAGAGCTTTGTTTCGGTTAGTTTTATGCTTTAACAATATACCAATTTTTGATAAAATGTATTGTACAGTTCTTTTACTCACACGAAATTTTTCGAGAAATTCTCCATCACTCATGTCGTTAAAATCGTTGTTTATTCTTGGCTTAAATCTTCGCTCGCGTCTATAATGATATCATATTTGATTGTCACTATCGGGCTCATCCATTTCTTATATATTATTTAAATAGAAATTATTTATTTTATAATTAAAAAATTATTTTTGTTACAAAATTATTTATTATCGTAATTATGAACTGTATAATATGAACTTATAATGTAATTTATATTAAATGAAATTTATAAATTTACATATTTGAAATTATGTGTCGCAAATTGTCCGACAATTATGACTATTTTGTAAAATCCAATTTTTTTTTTCGTTTCATAACAAAATTGACATAGAAATTACTGTGGACAAACCTTGAAAAATTTTGTAGATTTTACATTTCTTTATGAAACAGGAATTGACAATCTACAATTGTGTCAATTTTATTTTAAAAACAAATATTTGCCAATTTACAAATTTGTAATTTACAAAATTGTCACTTGTCAATATCTATGAAATAGGCCACTGGTGTTATATCTGCTTCATAATATTTTTTTTTTTATTTTATTAGTATTCAAAATACTTTTATATTCTAGTTAACATTTCATTAGAAAATAATAATTTGTAATTTTCAAATTTGTAAATTTGTAAGATTCATTAGTTTTTACATAAATTACACATTTTTTTTTAAATACAGTATTATTTCTTTCCGTTTTAACATTATTTGGAAGTGAATTAAATAGCTTAAATCCTTTGTAGAAAAGGCATCTTTGCATTGCTGTTGTAGCTGTTTTTTGAAGCCTGAAATTCTCTGCGTTTCTTAATCTATACGGTTGTACTTCGCCAACATATCTAATTTGTTCACATAGGTATCCCGGAGCATCTCCATTTTTTATTTTTTTAATAAAAATCAAGGTATTGAGCTTCAATCGTTGTTTTATATTTAACCATTTAAGAGCATCTAACATTGTATGTATCGGTGTATATCTGTTGCATTTTAAAATAGATCGCATCGCCTTATTTTGTAGTTTTTGTAGTCTTTCTAATTGTGAATCCGTGCAGCATGTGTATATTATTGTTGAGCCAAATTCAAAATGCGGTTTTATCATCGTGTTGTATATGTTTATTGCCGTTATTGTAGAGATCCCTCGTATTGCCGTTCTGCATTTACTGCATTCAGCCATTGGGGTATTTTAAAACAACGATTCTACTTTGAAAACAATATTTTAATAAATGACTTTATATTCCACGTAATGTATTGTTTATATTTTCAAATAACTTTCTAACAAAAATATAATTTTTCTTTTGCAAGTTACTCTACTCTATTTTGTGCATGATGGTCTTCCTTTTTCTACTACATTTACTATTCAGACGGTAACACTTTTGAATAATGACAATAGATGCACTATTCCGTAAATTTGTATTGCTGCACTTTTATAGTATTCCTTTATTGTTCTAGCAGTAACTTTGTTTGTGTATTCACTATCACTGTATTTTGTATAATATGTATAAATTATGATCTATTTTTTTAGATTTTTCACAAAGGAGATTATCCGACCATATTAGAAAAACACATTTAACTATTAAATTATGATCAACATATAATATATAACATATAATATACTTTATAATATAATTTAATATAATAAGACAGTATTTTTATTTATTTAAAGTTAATCGGTTTTCTCAAAATTTATCTCCTAGTATCTCAAATGCAACAACAAGTCCATCCAAATTAATGGAATTAACTTAATATGTATAACAACTTGATAATAAACCGATGGCGTTCGATTCAAAATGGTTTTTTAATAAATTTACTAGCTTGATATGCATCTGAAACAAGTTTTGTAGTACTGTAATAATCTCCATCTCGTTTCGTTAATAATTGCGCAGCTTCGATCAAATTCGGCATCGTTATTGCCCATGGAATAAATTTGAAAAAACTTGTAATCTTTTTCTGGTAGTGGTAGAAGTGCACAGATTGTATGATACACCTGTACTTTAAATGTAGGCATGTAACTATCGTAAACTTTTGTGTTGCTCCAAATAATGTTATTTGAAAGCATGAGTTATATTTTCGAATGTGTTTTAAAAAGTGTTTGTCTTGGCATTGAAGTCATGTAATTTTAAAGTGGTTTAGATGGTTGTCTTCATTGTGCCGTTCGGGCATGACAATATGGACACAAATTATTCTTTTGATCAATCTTTACATAGGAGTGAGTACTCTAAGCGTACTCTTTCTCATAATACTTCTAACTTCAAATCGGTTACTAATCTTAACTGAGACTACCCTCAATCTTTATTTTGAAGTCGTGTGCCATCAACGCTGAACAGTGTATTAAGCAGCTTTTGAAGTAAAGGTCTGGTTCGAACATTTTCAAGTCTGGGCAATCGTCGTTCAAGTGTTTCACCTGTTCTTGAGGTAGAGGTTCTCGTTTTTTTTCTTTTTAATAATTTATTTAAAAGACCTCTCCTGTTTAAAAGAACGACTAATAGAACCACGCACACCCTTAATGACAATTTGTAGTTAAGATATTATAGGAGGATATCCCTATATAAATAAATACAACGACTCAAATTTTTCTAAGAGCATTTTATGATTCATACACAATTCAACTTCATTGAAAGAGAAAAAGAAAATTCGCCCATAGTTACATGTGTCTAAAAATTAGCCTTTCAAAGTTCAGAAAGTTTTATTTAGATACTAAGTACACCGCTTTATATTATAAAAATATGTAATAATAGGATATGTTTATCAGGTAAAGTTGTTCGATACTTAAATACAATTGTATTCAGTAACACAACCATTACCAGTACCTTTACTGGAAAATTTTTCCAGTAAACTTTTCTAGTAAGGTTACTTGTACTTAGTTTTCACCAGTATTCCAGTATAAATACTGGAACTGGACTGGAGGTCACCAGCACCATTGCAGTATAACCAGTACTATACCAGTACCACCAGTACCATTCCAGTACCACCAGTAAATAGTATCATATCCGTATCAGTATATATCAGTATCACCAGTACCATAAGAGTACCACCAGTACCATACCAGAACGACCAGATCATACCAGTACTTTATCGCAAAATCTATAAATTACGATAACTCAAACGATATAATTTTAGCATATTATATTAAAATGAAATAAATATATGTTAAAAACGGAACGATGATTCATTAAAATAAATTAAAAAATATTTGTTTATTTTCATTAGAATATTTATGTTTTTATTCTTTTATTACAATATTACAATCTTAAAATAAATAAATTATATTTTTATATAATACTAGCTAATACCCGGTGCGCGTTGCTGCGCCTCTCAATAGGTTTTTAATTGAAATTGCTTACTCAAGAATGAATTAAAGTAATTTTTTTAAAATAATCTGGCCTTAGGAAAAAAAATTGATTGAACGAAAAGTTATAGTTTTTGTTATTTTTTTATTTGTTTCATCATTATTTTTCATTATTCCATCGACGTTGAACAAATTTTAAATTTTTAATTGTTTTTGTATAAAAGGATTTTGTAATATTTTTAATTTATATTTTATATTTCATTTTCAAAAGGTTAAATTATGTTCTTTATTTATTGCAATGTCAGTGGGTATACAATATTTTTAGTTTTTCCACTTGGTGCAAAAATGAACAAATTTTTTGGTGTTCCTACTCTGGAGCAAGCAACATATAGTTGTCCATGGGCAAAGCAAGAATTTTCTAAGTTCAATCCAGCAACACTCAACGATTGTCCTTGAGCTTTGTTAATTGTAATTGCAAAGGCAAGGCGCACTGGAAACTCTAATCGCTTGAATTGGAATGGCAAATTGGACGGAATCATAGGAATTCGTGAAATTAGCACATTTGCCGCTGATAATTGTTGCTTGAATGACGTTTGGCATTAGCTTTTTAACGGCAAGTCTGGTTCCATTGCATAATCTTGGAGGGTCTAAATTCCGAAGGAGTATTATTGGTGCACCAACTTTCAGATGTAAAATGTGCGTTGGCATACCAGATGGCTCTACGGAATTTAAAAACTCTATTGGAAAATTGACAGCTTCATCTGCATCTATAACTGTATCAATAGATTTGTATTTCATTAACTCTCCAGGAAGTTTCAATTGCATCCTATCATTTATTCTATTGTTCTTTTTAATTTTTTGGAGCTAAGATAGCTCGTTCGGAGAGACAAGCGTGATTTTTAAAGTTCCTAGTAATATTTGGAAAAACTTTTTTTTCAACATTTTCAATTGACGACTCTATTTGACAAAAGTTTAAAGATATTTCACTTAATGTGGGATCAATGGGTAACTTACTATCACCCATATCCAAAAGTTATTTAGCAAATGATAATGCTAAGACATCTTGAAGTAAATTCACACACATGTTGGTTAATAATGTAATTTTTTTCACATTTGTCCATAGATGTGACCGTTTTAGGCAAGCATTGAGTTCATCAGCTGGTGTTGATCTTTCAATTACCAGCAAAGTTTGTCTAAAATCGCCCGCTAGTAATATGAGTCGATTATTTCCTCTGAGATCTCGTAAAGTACGATCAAGTGCTTCGAGTGCTTTTTTATTCGCCATTGTACATTCATCCCAAATAATTATTTTGCATGTTTTTAATATTGTTGCCATACCTGATCTTTTACCGATCTTGCAAGTGGGGTTTTGGGATCTATTCAAATCCAATGGCAGCTTGAGGGCTGAATGTGCTGTGCGACCTCCATCAAGTAGTGTTGATGCAATTCCTGAAGATGCAACAGCGAGAGCGATATCGCCATGTTTACGAATTTCGGCAAGTACTAAATTGAGAAGAAATGTTTTTCCAGTGCCACCTGGTGCATCTAGAAAAATTATTTCCTCATTTTCGCTATATACATATTGCATCACTGTGTTATAGGCGAACTTTGATCATCGGTTAAGAGTCTTTCTTGTGTTTCAACAAAATCTCGTAGCTGGTCAGTATCGTATTCTCTTTCTCGAAAAACTTCCCTATCTTGAACATCTTTTCGGTTACGTACCGATGCTGGTAACCCAAGTTGGCAAAGAACTTTGTTGTTGATCGATATACACTTATCCTCGAGGAGTATAAGGGCTTGATTGAAAATGTGGTCTGAATAGCTCACATCCATTTCTAAATTCCTTCTACGTGTTTGCTGAAGTATGTCTTCACTAAGGTTTTCTTTATTATTTTCCCAAAGAGTATTTGGATTTGATGGAGCGCAAGTTGTCAGAATAATTGCAAATAAATTGCGTATTTGTTGTGCAGAACATGTATAATACGCTTCTCTTAGATTCAAATTTAAATTTTTTTAAAAAACCTTATTGATTCTACTTTTTTTTAATTAATTTTCTCTAATAATAAGTAAGAAAAATAATAAATAATAAAAAATTAACACAAATTATTTTAATTTTAAAATTATCATTATTTTATTATTTTAAAAAATTAATCAATATAAAATGTATGCATTTCGAGCATAGCCCATCATCAGCACTGCACGATTGCAATTAAATATAAATATATGTATATATATGTATTAGAGAACCCTTATAAATATATTATGTCATAAATCAAATTAAATTAAAAAATAAAAAATAAAAATTGAACGAAATTAAAACAAAATTACAAAAACAAAATTAAATAAAATTATAACATATCTATTAAAAAATAAAATAAAAATTGAACGAAATTAAAACAAAATTACAAAAACAAAATTAAATAAAATTATAACATATTAAAAAAAAATAAAATAAAAATTGGACGAAATTAAAACAAAATTACAAAAACAAAATTAAATAAAGTTTTTAAACATTCGTCAAGTTAAATCAAAAAAGAAATATTTTAAATAAACTAATAAATTGAACGGAATTACAAAAACAAAAAATTTTTTATATTATAATAAGTTAGCGAATGCTATCAAATAAAAACGTATCAGTATTTCCTTTGTCTGCATTCATATTGTTGTTGTCTTTATTAATGTAAAAAGTTTCATATGCATCTAATTTTGCTGGGTTCCTAATACATTTTACTAAATTAAGTTCGTATGAATTTAAGTTGAGATGGAGTTTCTCAAATGCATGGATTGATACTCCAGATTTTTTATGTTGTCCGTTTTTAATATAGCTCAAATGTTCTTTGAATCTATCCCCTATTTTCTAGGGGATAGGGGATAGGGGCTTCTAGGGGCTTCTCTTAGAGTTTTATCCCAATGCTGATCATTTTCAAGCAAGCCCAATTTAAGTTATGCCTGTCTGTATGTCTCACATACTTCACCATCAATGGTTTTTATTGCGTGAAATAATGTTGGCCCTCGAACTTCGTGAAGTAGCATTCTTAAAAAATAGCACTCCGCATTATTGGGATGAACAATATAAACTCTCCATAATGCATCGCTAGCACGCACACCAACATGATCAAAAACAGTTACACCTTGCTTTCTTCTTTTAAATTCATTTCTTGATGCGTCCCAAGTATAATATTTTGGAGTTTCGTGATACAGCAACGTTATGCAAATTCATCAGTTCGACACAAACTAAAAAAGGCAGTTAATGTTGTATTTCGGGGTTGTTCAGCTCTTTGTTGCGCGTTGGTTTCTGTGAAGTACACTCGTTGACCATTTTCTAAGTGAACACTCAAATGCATAACTGTTGGATAGCGTTCATGAATAGGAAATCCAAGAATGCACCAAACAGCTTCATTACTGCTAATATAACGTCCCATTTGAAATTGTGTGGTTTCATCAGTTACTGTATTTTGATCCCTAAGCTCAATTACTTCCATATCACAGCCCTTATTTACATATTTACAAACGTACTTGATTGATTTCACAGACATGCATGACTCCACATTAATGTGCGCTTTAAACATTTTCGACAATAAAGGAGTGTAAGAACAATCCATCTGTTGTCGATGTCTACATAAACGTTGTTCATTTTTATAGTGGCTGTGTGATCTCCATCATCTGCTTTTCGTCGTCTGTACAATGGATACCCATCATCACCAGTTTGTGTTTCATGAAGCATCGTTCGTGGATATCTCTTGGTACATTTTCCATCTTTCATGTCTGGAGAATTCGGATTTAATATTCCGCATAGGCCGTGAACTGGATCTTCTTGCTGATCGGGTAGCTCAGCTGATATAAAACTATCTATTTGACTTGGGACAATTTTTTCCTGCAACCATATTAAGATGTGAGCATGTGGTAGACCCCTTTTCTGCCATTCAATAGAATACATCCAGCAACGCGTTTCTCCGTAAATATGATTTTTTGTTATTAAATCCATAAGTCGTTTAAGCTTTTGTTTAAAAACTCTTGCTATGAGATCATGTCTATATGATGCGGGTTGCCCAGGCAGCAGTAAATCTTTTATTTCTTCTCATGCTGAGTTACATGTGAAAGTTATGAAAAGATCCGGCCGCCCATATTTTCGAACATATGTCATAGCATCCTGAGCATATTCATGCATGTGTCTTGGGCTTTCTGTGTACGAAGCTGGAAGTATGACCATTTGTCCAATATCAGTAGCGTTACCATCATTCGCCATAGCATCACGCAAATGAATATATTCTTCGGCCCGAAGTTTCTGTTGATTTAAACGGAGGAAAAGGAGCCGTTCACTTTCAATTTTTGCCATCATATCAACGATAAATTGATGAAAAAGTGAACCGCATTTCAGAATATGGTTGAACGGTTCGCTGATCATAATTCGATAAGCATAAAATTCCATAGTAGTCACCTAAAATAACAAAAATTTTGAATTATTAAACAATTATTTTATAATGCACTATATTACTTTTTTCGTAAGCAAAGAACCAGTCACTGGGTTCGTTTTCATTACTTTGAAATGGTATCCATCTTCTCCTTGCCAAAATAGTAAAGGATATTAAAGTGCATCGTACGATCTGTGTGTTTTCGCAATTCTTTGCAAATTGTCATCTCGTCTGTTGATAATGATATCGCGCCGTTCAAACTCTTGCCCGACCATTACAATTGCTACTTCATCGATCGTTGGTATATTAAAGCGTCCTTCATGTTCACCATGTGGTGTTTTATCTGCCCTAATAACGACTGGCATTTGATCTGGCTTTCAGCTGGCATTCAATCCAAAGTGGTTTTGAACAAATTTACCAGTTTGTTGTGCACGTGAAACAAATTTTGAAGTTCTGCAATAATCTCCCGTCTCGTTTCGGTATAAATTGCGCAACGTCGATCAACTTCTGAATCGTTATTGCCCATGAAGTATCTTTGCAAAAACTTGGAATCTTGCTCTGGTAGTGGTAGAAGTGAACCGATTGTATGATACACCTGTCCTTGTACTTTAAATGTGGGCATATAACCATCGTGAACTATTTGTGTTGCTCCAAATGATGTCATTTGAAAGCATGAATTATACTTTCGAATGTATTGCAAAAAGTGTTTGTTCTTGCATGAAGTTGAAGCAATTTCACTGTGCCATTCAAACAACACATGCCAGCTGATTCTTTTTCAAACTTCAAACGACAATTTGGACACAATTTATTCATTTGTCCAATCTTGACATGAGGATGTGTGCTAAAATCGTAGTCTTTTTCGTAATTGAACGCTGCAAACTTCAAATCTCCTTGATTTCCTTAACCTTGATTGAGACCGACGTGACCGTTGATCCTGAAGTCGTGTTGTCCGCTGATCAATTGATTCAGCAGCTCTTGAAGTTGAAGTTCTGGTTCGCTCATTTTCAAGTCTCGCCAATCTTTGTTGAAGTGTTTCAATAGTTCTTGAAATATGAGACCTGGTTCGAACACTTTCAAGTCGTGCATTACGCTGACTTGATATTTCATTAGCTCTCGATGTTGAAGCTCTTATTCGCACACTTTCCAGTCTTGTTAATTGCTGACCGAAAGTTTCAGCAGCTCTTGAAGTGGAAGTTCTAGTTCGAACACTTTGAAGTCTCGCCAATTGCTGTTCAGATGTTTCAGTAGATCTTGATGTATAAGTCCTGGTACGAACTCCTTCAAGGCGTGCTAATCGCTGTTCAGAAGTTTCAGCGGCTCGTGATGCATAAGTCCTGGTTTGAACACTTTGAAGTATCGCCAATTGTTGTTCAAATGTTTAAGCAGATCTTGATGTATAAGATCTGGTACGAATCCTTCAAGGCGTGCTAATCGCTGCTCAGATGTTTCAGCAGCAGCTCTTGAAATGGCAGTCCTGATTCGAACACTTTCAAATCGAGCAAAACGCTGATCCCCTGTTTCAACAACTCTTGAAGAAGAGGCCCTGATTCGATTATTTCCCAGTCGTATATTACGCTGAAAAGCTGTTTCTGCAGCTCTTAAAGCAGATATTCCCTTCGATGCTCTGATTGTTTTGCCAATGGATGCTTTCTTAGGTGGCATTTCGTTATTTTTCCAATTTTTTCAGTGATTTATAATATATTATTTAAATTTAAAAGCGTGAAGACGCTACGAAATTCGTAAATTAATTAACTAATACATTCATGGGCTGCAGACATGTTGGCTGGTAAAAAGACAAGTTTGATTGAGGGCAAATTATCAATTTTTGGGTGCGCTGGACAATTGTCTACAAGTAATTATATTTTTAACCTTTCTTTTTTTAATTTTCTGCCCCAATTTCTTAGATACTTTTCAAAAATAAAAAAGTTGATAATTCATTTTCTAAATTTGATGTTATGTGTGCAACTTTTTAAATATCTAAAATTTATAATAAGACCATTAATTCGTTACAAAAATAAGTTTTAAATTTATAATTAAATATCATGCTATTAATTCCTCCATTAATTTTTCAATCTAAATTCTAAGGAATTGGTCTCAAAATAAGTATTTTGAAAGATAGATTTTTAAACTACAAAAGTAAAATTTTTCCAAAATATACAAACTTTCTGAATTATCTTCACCAAAATCAAATATATCAATTTTATTTTTATTTGATGAATTGGCATCATTATTTTCAATTGAATATAATTGATATTTGGTACAATATTCAATAAATATGCCTTCCATATCTTTTCTAGTACCAGAAAAGTATGGAGCCATAACTTTAAACCAATTTTGTTTGATATTGGAGGCGACATTGTAGCAACAATTGCTTCGTGCGATTCTTCCGTTAGGTAAAAAAAAGCATTCAATCTTTCTACCAGACTTTGCTGCATGTTAACCAAAACATTACCTAAATATCTTAGTTCATTGTTGTTGGCAATTTTATCTGTTTTAACCTTTAATGTCGCTAATGATGGTATTAACATCCCATAATAAATGCCTTTTTCTCCTTGTAAAAAATTCATAATTTCTGCAAAAGGAGTCATAATTTTTACATATTCTTTTAAATATGTAAAGTCTATTGCAGTAAATTTTGGGGTTTTCAATTCCGTACAAAGTTCATTTAAAACATTTTCTTTTTTTAAAATTTGTTGGACACAATCGTATAGTGAATTCCATCGTGCCACAACAGGATTTTTAATGAACATAGATTTAGGCCTATTAGCTTTTTTCCATAATTCACTACATTTTATAAACGTCTAAATTAAATAAAGTTAAGCCATATTTCAGTTTTGTATTATATTTAAAGAATTGCATAAAAATTTTACCTGTGTGTGTAAATTTGTAAATTTCCAAATTTTCTTTTAAAGCTTTATTGGAATCGTTTGTTGTTATCAAACTTAATGTGTGACTTGCACAACGAAAATGTTTTGGTAGAATTGTTCTGTGAGGAGAATTTTCAAATTTAACAAAATTGATATCATAACCATCCTCTGGTAATATATTTTCAGTTTCTGAATTTTCAACAGCTAATTTTCAACTAGTTCTGTTTCTTCTTCAAAATTAAACCCATACTCTCTAAACGCTTTAACGAAATTACTTCCATTGTCTGTGACCGTTGCAATTATATTAAAAGGATTTAAATTGAAATCATAATTTATTTCACTAATTAAATTAGCGATTCGGTCAAAAGTGTGACAACCCGTAAAGCGTTTACAGGCTAATGCTGTAGAAACTTGTTTGAAATCTTTATCCAACCAGTGGCAAGTACAGCCGAAAAAACGTTTGTGTTTGTTTTATACACATCGGCTGCAGTGCAAAAATAATTTCTATTTTCCATAATTTTTTTTTATTTTTGCCTTGGTTATTTCAAATTTACTTTTCAATCGTTTGGCTATCTTTTTTTCTGCCTGGGACTTTTAAGTTTACTCTATTTTTGAAGAGGTTTTTGAAATATATATTATTGTCAATGCTAATTGGTCGACTATATCATTGGTGAAATTTTCTTCCTTGTTTTCCTTTTTGTTAGACAGAACTTACAATTTATTTTGCAAATAATTTTCGTATTTCAACTTATGCTTCCTTTTTAAATGAGTTATAAAATTGGAAGTATATATATTCTTATTCAGTTACTTTATGTACACATAGTAAACATTTAGCGAATAAAGGTGGACCTGTAATTTTCAAATCGGATCCAGTCGATGTTGTATAGTTAAATTCATCTGTCTAAATAATTATGATTATGTTTATGTGTTTTTTTTTTTACATTTTATGAGGAAATGGTATAAAACATTATTAGGTTCAGATCTTTTTAATCATATTCCTGATTTTTTTTTCGAAAAATTCTAATTTTATATACTTTTATGTTAACTGGCTATAAAACATTTTTATTTAATGTTTGCAATAAAAGTTAAAGTAAAATAAAAAAAAATTAAAAAAAAAAATTTTTTCAATATATACTTTTATTATTATTATTATTATTTTTTATTGAATATAATTCAAATTATAAACAATACTTATTTAGAAGCACTAGCTGCCAGGGCTATCGGCTTCATTTGTTGTTCTTTTCTTTTTACAAATTTTCTACAACTATGTACATGATATCATATTTACAACTTATTACAATTTGTTTTTGTTTCAGTGTTATTTTTTTTTCTTTTTACATTTCAACTTTTAACAAAATTAATTCTATTTCATTTAAAACAATTTAATATTATATTCCATTTTTATTTTTGATGCTTAACAATGATATATTTTTTTTTTTTATGTTTTTTTTTTTTTTTTATATAAGTTATTTTTTTATTTTTTTTTTTATTTCATTAACCAAAACAAGGTTTTTACAAACAAAAAAAAAAAAAAGTGTAAGAACAATTAAAGAACATTTAAAAGTGTTTCTAAATATATCTGTTGAAAAAAGATAACTATGTTTATTAAATGTAGTGCAACATCTGTTTATAGGTTCATTATTTGCGTATTGAGTTCTGTGAGTGTTTTCAATCAAAAATTTAGTGTTTCTTGTTTGTCTAACTTCGTTATATATTCTGACTTTATACGTTAGAACCTGAATATCAATATTTTTATGTAAGATGTCGAAAGTGAAGCAGGATGAAAGAATTTCCCTGCGTGATGCAAGAGTTAACATTTTCAAGGTATTTAGTCTTGTAATGTAGCTTGGAAGAGTGGATTTCTCTGAAGGGTCATATTGGTTTCTTAGAGCAAATAAAAGAAACTGTATTTGTACAGATTCAATTCTTTTAGAGTGTGTTTGAAATGCCGGATCCCAAACAATGTGACCATATTCTAAAGTAGATCGAACCAAAGAACAATAAAGTGCTTTTGTTACTGCTACGTCATTAAACTCTTTGGCCCTTCTTTTAATGAAACCTAACATTTTATTTGCCTTTGCAATCATGTGTTCGTAGTGAAGATTAAAATTTAATTTATCATCCAAAAGAATCCCAAGATCGGTCAAGCTATTCACCCTTTCGAGAGCTAAATTGTTTATTGAATAATTGAAAAGTATTGTATTTCTTTTACGTGTAAAGCTTATGATCTTGCATTTCTCAATATTTAGTTCCAATCTATTGGATATGCACCATTCATGTAAAGAATGTATGTTTTCTTGAAGTAATTGAACATCAGAGTTATTCTTAATAACATGAAAAATTTTAAGATCGTCAGCAAATGCAATATGAGATACACCTATTAATTTTTCAGAAAGATTTGAAATGAATACATTGAATAGAAGTGGACCTAAATGGCTACCTTGAGGCACACCAGAAGTAACATAAATTGGGTTTGACAAATGGCCTTGGAATTTTATGTTCTGAGTTCTTCCAGTAAGATAAGAGCCAAGCCATGCCAAGAAAGAACCAGATATGCCCAAAGTTTCAAGTTACTTCAGCAAAATATTATGATCAACATAATCGAAAGCTTTGCTAAAGTCCGTATAAATTGCGTCAACTTGATAACCCTTCTCCATTTCATTTAAGATTTCAGAAGTGTAAACTACAAGATTTGTAGTAGTAGAGCGACCTTTTCTGAAACCATGCTGTTGATCATTTAGTTTCATATTAATAATAGGTGCGATTTTGCCCACCACAATTTTCTCAAACAATTTTGGGATAGTCGAAAGGATGGCTATTCCTCGATAGTTTTCGACAGAAGCTTTGTCTCCTTTTTTATGAATAGGGTTCAAAAACGATGATTCCCAAGCAAATGGGAAGGTGTCTGACGAAAGTGATATATTAAATATAATGTGAAGTGGATACGTCAAATAACTAATGCAATTGTATAAAAAAGAAGGAGAAATTAAATCCGGGCCCACACCTTTTTTAAGATCGAGGTTATTAATTGCTAATAATAAATTTCATTTTCCGAAATATACAAATCTTTTATAATTGAATTAGTAATATTAACCGAGTTTGAAATTGGGATATTGATGGATACGTCAAGCGGACGAAAAACTTTTTGAAAGCAATCTGCGAAGAAATTACAGATTATATTAGGATTTGAAGAGAAAACATTGTCTTTAGACATAGAGTTTCGAAACCCGCAAGTCTTTCGTTTTGTATTGACAAAGTCAGAAAACTTTTTTGGATCCGTAATTAATTTATTTTTTTTATAAATGTATGATCAAATAAAATAAATAGATATCCTAGTATGTAATGGACTACTAGACAACTCGTTATTAACTGCAAGAAGAACACCGCCTCCACGAGAACAGTTTGTAGAATTGTAATCCCTGTCTTTCCTGTAAATTGACCAATTACTGTCGAGTATTTCTTGATTTTTGAAGGAATCACTTAGCCAGGTTTCGGTAAAAGCTAACACGTTGAATTTACAGGACTTAGCACCAACATATAGTTTTTTTTAGCTTACCTCTCATACCACTGCAATTATGATAGAAGATTTTAAGTTTATTACTATCTTTATTTTTATGTACCTTAAAGCTAGATGATGTATGAACTGAAACTAGGTAAGTATTAATGCTATTTTTTTCCACTAAGGGGACGAAAAAAGTCACGGCTACTTTTTCTAATTCTTTGTAAATAATCGATTCTTTTGCTTTTAAGGTGACTGCAATAGGCTTGTAGATCTTTTTCGACCGATTTAGAAGAGGCTCCGAAACCTTCATGATATTTAACAAATAATTTCATTAATTCCTTTGGGTTAGACGGTAAACCTTCTTGATCAAAAATTTTAATATTGAGTTTAGTTTTACCGTCTACACAAAGGTCGTCATCTTCCTTATGCAAATAGGCTAAATAGAGTCTTACATTTTCATAAATTTTTTGATCTCTAAAACGCGACAGAACATAAGTATGATCATCTTTCGCTACCGCGTTTTTCGTTAATCTGACTATAGGAGGCATTAAAGGATTAACGAAACTTGCATTGGAAGGAGTTGAAATAGATGCTATTGGCGTATTAATACATGAAGTTGTATTGCAGTTAAAATTTGAAATTTGTGTACATGGAGTACCGACTATAATTGTTTCTCCCTGCTTAAAGTTAGGATATTTATGTTAAGACGTTATTGGAGTTGTTGTGCTAATTAAATTTGAATTTGTGGTAATTAAATTTGAATTTGAATTTGAGTTTGTAGAAGTGGTTGAATTGCACATTGTGTTAGTCATTATACTTGAATTTGTACTACTAACCGAAATTTCAAGTAAATATAAATCTGGCTTATTTAGCGAATAAGTAACTAAGTTAGACGGAGGCAAATAGTTATTATATTTAACTGGTGTTTGAGTTAATAAAATGGGTTGTGTATTGTATGAATTTAAATTATTGTTATTATTATTATTGTTATTATTACTATTATTTTTATTATTATTATTTTTATTATTATTATTATCATTATTATTATTATTATTATTATTATTATTATTATTATTGTTATTATTATTATTATTAATATTATTATTATTATTGTTATTATTATTATTATTATTACTATTATTAATATTATTGTTATTATTATTATTATTATTTTTGTGTAAAATAGGCTGTGTTTCGTTTTGGCTTATAATATTTTTTTTATTATTTGTGGACTTAGTGTTATTGCGTGTATTTCTGTTCTTGTTTTTTTCTGTGATTGTTTTGCTATTAGCGTTATTGATGTTAAGTTTAATTTTATTTTTATTTTTTACTGAATCTAATTTACTATTATTTGACTGTTTACCTAAATGTTTAAAGATGGATATTTTTGTCCCTTTGTTCCACAATTTAATATTATTTATTTCCTGGACTTTCGTTTCCGGTACGCTAACTTTGAAAGTATGATATTGCGGTTTATATTTCAGCCACTTAGGTGTGATTAATTTACAATGAACCTCCTCACAATTCAACCTCTTTTTTATGTATCTGACTAGTTTCTCCTCTGTTGTATTAGTGCTAAGGTTGGAAATCCTTAAGTTAAATTTAGGTTTAATTGTAACTTCTGGTAGATCAACTGCTTCTATTTCAATTGAAATATCGTCATATTTTTCTTTACTTGATTCAATGTTAACCGTCTTAGCCTTATCTACATCATTTATTTCATATAGTGATTTAGCTGAATTGTTTGAATATAGATCATTCTGATGCGAAGCACTACAAATTTTAACACCATCCTGAATTGTCTCTATTTTGGCCTTAAGGATATCTAAATCGGCCAATACTACATCTCTAAAGCTCATTGAAATATCAGTGTTATTTATTTTTTCTGAATTAGAGATGAAAAGTTGCTTTAAATTGTCCATCGCATACAAAAACTTATTACTAATTGGATGTTGTGCTAATGATTTTTCAATAATGTTCTTAAACGTTGAAATTTCCGTTTTTAAATTATTTGTTTCTACTTTAATTAGCTCACGAACATTTCTTTTTTGATCATTTTTGAAATTATTAAGAGTGTTTTTAGTAGTTCAAAATATCTTTCCATTTCCGTAAAGCTGGCTGTATTGTTCTTTACAACTTCCAATAATTTCACAACTGTACCTTGAAAATTCTCTCTAACGGCATTAATGTTTGACGATATTTCATGAGAAAATTTTCTCAGATGAGCACAAACAAAATGCTGCGTCAAGAAGTTGTTATACCAATTTTTAGGAGCGTTTAAACAAACCCCATGAAATTTACCGTTACAGAACCCGTTACAAGTTACTGAATCTGCTTTCATTTTAGTAACTAAACAATTGTTTGCACTGCATTTAAATTCCATTGTAATAATAAGCAATATAAATTATATAAAATTGAAAAAAATAAGTTCACTTTAATGATTCACTTTAAATCTGTGGTCACTAGTGGGTGCTGTTCCCGGACTTTTTTTCAATTACCCGGGATTACCCGGGAACCGGGATTTTTTTTTAATATTAAAAATTTTACATTTGTACTATAATTCATTATTTTTATTTACAAAAAACATACAATAATAAAAATAAAAAAGTTTAATGCAGCTTGCCTGGTATAATTTTTAAACTTATTCGAGCTTTTTAAAATATGTTTTTAAAAAACATAAAACATCAATTGAATGATCCACTCGTTTTTTTGTTACAATTGTTCCAGAAATTGAAAAAACTCGCTCCGATTCGGTTGAAGTTGGTTTGATCGTCATTACTGAATTATAAATTTTTTTAAGAGTATGTGTCATTGTTCCTGTTGCCGCATATAATCTCATCTCCTTTTGTATAGATGTTGTTTTGTCAGGTTTTACTACCTCCATAGTTTTCTGTGATTTACTTATTGCACTTGCCAAAGACTTCTTCAACAAATCGTTTGTAGTTGAAGGTAATGGTAAAGTAGTATCTTGTTGTTGGTACATCAATTATCTCGCATAAATCTGAATCATTATCTATGGCTATCTCCCGATCATCAGAAAAAAATTGGATTACCAAATCTTTTGCTAATTTAGATACTGCGGAAATTGATGATACAGCAAAAAAACTGTCCATAACTATTCAAGTCACAGTTATTTGTATCAGATTTTAAATTTTCTGGATTTTGCAGAAACATTGCAAGCGAAATCAAATCTTTTAAACGCCTTTCAGATAGTCTATTCTGCAGAACTTCTAACAAGTTTGTTGCTAATGTGCCAGGTAAATCTCGAACAGAATCGAAGAGAAACTTTATAACTTTGACGTAACAAGATTACAATCTCTTGTACCAAGTGCTTCAACCGCCAATCGTACTGGTTTTAAGACACTTAACAATTCCTCCAACTTTGCAATCTCATTTTCGTATTATTTAACCGGGGAGTTTAGATTTATCAACGCTTTTTCAATACAGGATTTCAACAATAGATATCGTTCCAACATTGGAGCAATACTGTTCCACCTAGTCTGAGAATCCAACATGAGATTGAGTTCTTTTCCATGCTCGTCTTTAATATATTTTTGAAGCACACAGTTTTTTACGGCTGATTTCTTAAACAACTTCACAATTTTGCGGACATTGTTCAAAGCTATCTTTAAATCTCCCTGCTCTTCCAAAATAATTTCAGTATTTTCAGGTAATTCAGCATCAGCATCCTTTTCTACTTGAATAGATTCGTTATCGTCATAGTTTTCTAAGTCTAAATCTTCATCAGATTCTTCTGCCGAGGAAAACTCTACAAAATTATCATCGGAATCGATTGTTTTGGATTTTGCTATTTTTTTATAAATAATGTCACAAATTGCAAGTTGAATGCCATGATTTAAGCATAATTGGTGGACCATAAATGATGATTCTCTCCCAAATTTTTTCATAACAGATGCGCCATCGGTTGGCCAAAACATCACTTAAGTTAATTTTAAAACTGGAAAGTTTTTGCAGAAGTTGATTTTTTAAAACTTCAGCTGAACAATTGCCATAAATTCTGATAAGGCCTAGATTATCGTAGCTTCCGTTCGAATAATGCACATTTATGTTTAAATAACGACGATTTTTGAAACTTGTTCATTCATCAAGTGTCAAACTTAATAATGAATTCTCTTTTTTGTACAAATTTATTCTTTTTATGGTTTCCAATTTTACTAATTCATAATAATCGTGTACGAGTTTCATAACATTGGTTTTGTTCTTAGGCAACTGAAAACCACGGGCATTCAAACTTTCCCTTATAAATGAACTTTTACAAACACCAGAAATTGAAAATCCATCCAAAGCACATAATCTATTTTAGAAATCTTAGAAGATGTTGGACTTTCTTCCAAGTTGGCTTCATTTTCTTTACGTTTTATTGCCTTTTCTGGATGAACAGCTGAAAGATGGCGAATTAACCCGCTGGTGGATGATCCTTTCAATCCGATATTTGGTGAGCAATATTTGCAAACCGCCTTTTCACAACTTTCATCCCTTTTGAAATGGTTCCAAACTTCCGATGAATTCTTTTTAAACATGGTCTGATAAAAAAACTTTTAAATTTACATTTATATAATTAATTAATGAATGAATACAGATTTTATTGCTTACCAATCACTTCAAAAGAAAATAAACTGCACAAAATGAATTCACTATAATAAATGAATAACTCTAAATAAACTATTTTAAAAATACGCAAAAACTTCTGTACCTACGCCTGCTACGAAAACAAATATTCTATGGTTTAACGTTTTTTCATTTCTTAAAATATGATTCCACTAATCACTATGGAAACATTTGTTATTTTATCTAAAATGACAAATTTGAGTAGATTATTTTTTTTTAATTCCCGGGTTTTATAATGGTGTGAAATCCCGGGAATCGGGATTATAAAAATCCAGAAATTTCCCGGGATTTCGCTCCCGAGAAATCCCGGGAAGGACCCACTAGTGGTCACAAGCATTAACCGCCAAAGTCAGTTTTCTTACATTTTGTACAGATCGATTTTAAAATTAAAATTGTTCTCTGAAATCAGGAAAATGAGATAGAAACATGATTCTTTGACGAAATTATAATTATTTAACAGTGCTAGAAATTGTGTTTTTTAAATTATTAATAATTAATCTAATAAAGATAATAATTGAAAAATAAACACTTTGGCTGTTAATCCTGTTGCAAAATTTGAAAATCTGAAGACCAAAGTCTAGTTTGGCTTTTTTACCTTTTTGTAATTTTAGTTTAAAAATTCCTAACTGAAGTTTGGCTGTTATTCCAATTGTAACAATTTGCAAATAAAACTCCAATTTAGAGTTTGGTTGTTATTCCAAATGTCATAAATTATGATTTCGCGATAATTTTGTGACTTTGGTTTTTTTTCTCGTAAAATAGTACTAAAGTCTTAGAAAAACATAATTATTATTATTATTATTATTATTATTATTAATATATTTGTCTAGGATGAGGTGTAACAAACGCATTCAATTAAATGTGTTTTGTTGGATGTGTTCAATTATAAAAAAATAAAATATTAATGTTTTGTTGGATGTGTTTTATTTTAGAAAATAAAATATCATAAATTATCATAAGCAGGCCAAAAAATATTTTATTTATTTTTAATAAAAAAAAAAAAATTTTTTTTGAAATGAAATTTATTTATTAGTATATGAATAATTTCATTTCAGTTTTAAAAATCGCAGAAGATTTTCTGGAAATTTTAAATAAATAGTAAGACATTTTGTAAATAAAGGCTAAGAAGACAATGCTTCACAGGCACATTTGTGTAGTAAGTCTTAATAATTTTCAGTGCAAATCTGAAATAAGGGCGAAAGCCCAATGTATGCTTTGATGCATTGCTTGGTTTGCTTAACCAAATAAATCAAGCAATGTATTAAAGTAATTTCAAAGTTTCCCCTCATCTCGCTCTCAACTATCTCTCATCCCTTCCTTCATAAACTTTTATTTATTTATCTATTTAAAAAAAGTTAAAAATGGGAAAAAATAATGTAACGACTAACGGTTGGGAAGGTGGATTCGGGTATACTATACAATACCTGGTTCAATGCACTATATAAAACAAACAAAATAAATTTTTTTTAAACTTAGTTAGGTTAGGTATATTAAAAAATTTCAAATAAAATTTATAATTTGTGATATTGAAAAACTCAATTCAAAAATCAACATTTATTTAATACAATTTTCGTAAATTTAAATAATAGATACATTATTTAGCATGTTGAGTACACATTGTAGAATGTTAGCAACAAACAAGTATTCCGATTTGAATCGAAACAAAGGAAACGATATAGAATGTATAGCAACATTTTTTAAAAATATAATATACAAAACATTAATGAATGGAGAAATAGATCATTATTGAAACAAAATAAACCTATAAAAAATTTTTAAATCTTTTATTAATTTATTTAATTTAAGCAAGTACTCACTTAAATAAAAAAAAAATAATAATTGAAATTAAAAAAAAATTATACCAAGAAGGGATTTGAACCAACGACCCCAAAATTTTATAAACACGAAACATATAAAAAGTAGACTAACTAACTTATTCATCTTCAAGATTTTAAGATACAAGAAGAAATTATATGAGACATTTATTTATTTTTTGTGTACCTATTACTAGAATCGAAGCATAATATGCGTTGTATAAAATGTAACGGTTGCAATTTTATTTAACATACTTTTAACATAATGTAATTAAAATAATGAAATTAAAAATAGTTTTTAATTAGAAAAAGTTCTTCTTTAAATTTGACCTTCCGTCATTCTGTGACGGGACAACAGCTAGTATTTTAATAATAAGCAAATTATATTCAGGAAATAATTTAATATATTTAATAATAGACCATTTTATTTCATCAATATCTATGTCTTTTTAATTAATTTGAAAAGTTGCATTAAGCTTAATATATTTTGTTTACAAAATAAAAATAATTCAATAAGTTAACACTAAATAAAGAACGTAAAAAAATAATATTGCAATAAACTAAAAAGAAAATATTTTTAAAAAAGAAAAAAATTCAAAATTATTTTAACAAAAAGGTTAATTATTGTCTTCATTGACTTCATCCACCAAATCAGGATGAATATTTGGCTCATTTATATTTTCATTTAAATTTTCATAGAACGAATGAAATTCCGCATTAATATATTCCCGCATATCCAAAATGTCTTTTTTTTTCTAGCGATATTGTTGGAATTTCAGTAATTACACATATTTCTGGAGGTTGTATTGAATTGACTCCTCTTTTACCAATTTTCAAAACTTTAAATTGTTCTTCAGGATCTAAAGAAGTTTTATATAAAACATCACATAGACCTTTTGTATACCGAAGCCAACGAACTTCTCTCCACACAAATAATTCCCTGGTATCATTATTATGTCGTCTCCACACAAATTTTGATTTTGATAATTCCGAAAAATTAAAAAAGTTATTTGTATTCATTTCAACGACATGCATTTTTAAGGATACGGCATTTGCAAATTGATACCAGTCTCTTGCTATTCGTATTTCAATATTACATTTATTCTTTTTTTTTCGATACTGGCATGATCTCAGTCACACTCCATGTGAGTGTGCCCTGGTTCGATAAATTTATAGTCTATCTATTCTATATGGCTATTGTTGTTTAAGAAAGTCATAAACATAGTTGCCGCGTGTGAATTTCTGTTTTGTCCAGGACAAGAATCACTGTAAAAGCAAATTTTTTTTATATTTATACCAATCATATGCAATTGCCTGTAGAGGCAAGAGGCTATTTTATTCCCACCCCTACGTGCAATACCTTCGTGCCACATGTAACATTGAGACTCATCATTTTCCAAATCGTTCACAGTAAGATTAAATGTCCATAGTTGGCGTTTATAAAAACTAATTGCAGTCCTAAGATATGGAGTTGGCAAACATTGTTTCAGGTCAAAAGCAAATACTTTAAAATCTGGACTTGTTTTGGCAGTCTCTTTGTCTTTCTTTTTTTCATTATATGCAGCATCCGCTTTATCAACATGTTTGTTTTTCCTATCTTTTAAATTGGATTTTTCTTGCTCATCCTGATACACTTTTATTTTTAACAATAATGAGTCGCAATTTGAGCAAGTATCAAGTTTAAATTCTTTGAACTTAAACATACAGGTTCATCAGTTGTTTCAGCATATAGCTTGTGCATTATTGTGAGGTTTAATGAGGAATGTAGATATTTTTTATTTGTATCACGCCGAGTGTAATGACTTTCGATTTGACTCAGCTACCATTTGCCATTGGGTTTAAATTAATGTCTTAATCAATAATTAATAATTATATATCATTAATACAAAATACATTAACAGAACAATATGAACAAATATAAAATATTACCAAATAATTTAATTTTAAAATATAACTCACAGATACAGAAATACTTTAGAATTCAATTAAATTATTAAAATATATAACAGAAAAGGATTGCATCTATTGAAAACTAAAGAACTTTCTGTATAATATAAAATCTAGTAATATCTCATGCTTAAATTTTGTACGAAATTCATTGTGATCAATTCTAGTATTAATAATATAATATGTCCCCTCTGTTTCAACATTATGCACCTATGATGGTAAAAACAAATTTATAAGTTTTTGAAAAAAACTTACGATCATATATGGGATCGAAGCCAATATATTCTCAATTGAATAAATTAAATACAATAGAAATGCATTTAAAAGTTAACATTACGTTTTTGGTTTTATATTTAGTTTTTAAATTATTATATACTTTTATATGCACTTGCCTTTGTCTATGGCTTTATTTTTCATTCTGTCAGTTAGTGATACATTTATATTAGAAATCTGATCATAAATTTATAAGAATTGTATGGTTCAGTGGTTAGCAAAGTGGCTTAGGATGTAAATAGATCTGAGTTCGATCCTCCTTCAAAGGTAAACAATTTTTTTTAAATTCAACAGAAATAATAAAAATAATTACAAATAAAATTAATTTATTTGTATTGTTTTTTTTTAAAATTTTGTAACTTTAAGAACTAAAATACTTCACTTTTATAATATAAAAACATAGACCAAATAATTATATGGACAATTAGTTTTATATAAAAAATTTTTAGGGTTTTTTTTAAGTCAGTAAAATGTTGAAAATTTTCATTAATCAAAAATTGATGGTAGATCTTTTGCATTTAAAAGTGTTTAAGAATAAAAGTAAATTGCTGAAATGGTGATAGTTCTTCTTTCAGATAGTCTTAATCCAGGAATTTACTTTTATACTAAAACACTTTTAAGTGCAAAAGATCTACCATCAATTTTTGGTTAATGAAAATTTTCAACATTTTAAGCTTAAAAGTTTTCAAACATTAAAAGAACTATTTCTTATACCAGCAATTTACTTTTATATTAACACAGTAACAAATTCCCAAGATCTAACTTCAATTTTTTATTTTCTACATTTTAGGGGGCTAGTACTAAGTACTTTAATAAAAGTATATATTGAAAAAAATATTTTTTTTTTTATTTTATTTTTAGTACATTTTTTGGAAGTGCTTTTGTTTTTAATGCTTAGAATGTTGTCTATTTAAAATATTTTTATGGATATTTCATTAAATGAACTTCATTTCATGACTTTTTAAAATAATGTTTATATTATATTTAGTAATAGAAAAAGATAATAAAAGATACATAGATTTTATAGATAAAAATTATAAACTTTTCAATAAGAAAATTAATTGTTTTACGATTTTTATTAATTTGTTTTAAATGTATTTGCTGTGTTTATAAAAAAAGTTTATTCGAAATGTTTCTCAACAGTTTTTTTTTTTTATATAAACATAATGCAAGTTTCTTGCTATTTCATTTTAATAAATAAGAACAGTTATTAAATTTATTATAAAAATTAAAACTATGAATATAAAAAAATTGTTATGGGGTGATAAAAATAACAGATATAGAGACAAACATAAAACTTAAGATAAAATATAGAAATTATTGCAAATAACAAAATTTAAATACTAAAAATAAAATATATAAAAGAATAGATAGATGGTTTTTAATTTAAATAAAAAATGTAGTTAAATAACATATTTATATATTTTAAATTAATTTAAAGCAAAATTAAATAAAGACTGAGAAAATTTTAAAAATATCAAGTGGAATATAATTCACAGTAGTGATTGGTATGTTTATTTTAATATTAATCTTTAATTTATAAATTGTTAAAAAGTTCGGCTCATGTGATTTGAATAAATGATTTTCCAACTTTTGAGTTTTTTTTTTTCAATAATGAATCTAAAATTATTTAAAAATCTTTAATAAACATATACATTGCAATTTTTAAATTATTATTGGTTATAAGCTTCGTATTCAATTTTCAATTTAAAAAGCCGAAAATATCAGGATAATATTCTACAATTATGAAATATTTTTTATACCCGTATGACTATATAGTCCAAGGGTATAATAAATTTGCCATTACGTTTGTGACGCAGAGAAGGAGGGGGGGTAGATATAGACTCAAGTGTATGGATCGGATCAGAATCGAAAAATAAATCGATTTAGCTATGTATGTCCGTCCGTCCGTCCGTCCGTCAGTTCGTCCGTCCGTGAGGCCGTCCGTCATCACGATAACTCAAAAAGTAAAGGAGCTAGGATTATGAAATTTTCACAAATTCGTTTTTATGCAAAAAACGGAATCGAGTTTTAAATTCAGCCATTTTGGTCCACGGGTTCGAGTACCTGCCATACAACTTCTAATTTTATATGAGCATTACTCTATACCTATGGAAGCTGCGTGTTTGAAATTTTGCCAGAAGTAGTTTAGTATAATGCCCAAAATTACTGCAAAATTTGGTTGGTCTACTGCAGAGGGTTCGAGTAGCTGCCATACAACTCCTTCTTTTATATGAGCTTTACACTACACCTGATGAAGCTGGGTGTCTGAAATTTTGCAAAAAATAGTTTAGTGTAATGGCCAAAGTTACTGCAAAATTTAGTTGGTCTACTGCTGAGGGTTCGAGTAGCTGCCATACAACTCCTTCTTTTATATGAGAATTACACTACATCAAATGAAGCTGGGTGTCTGAAATTTTGCCAAAAATAGTTTCAAGTAATGGCCAAGGTTACTGCAAAATTTGGTTGGTCTACTGCAAAGGGTTCAAGTAGCTGCCATACAACTCCTTCTTTTATATGAGCATTAAGGCCAATTTTCATTACGGCAGTTTCCTGGGCAAAAGTTAGAGCATAGGCAGAAGATACAAAAATACTATTTGTGCGACAAAGAAAAAACGATAAATTACTGGGAGAAACATATAAATTACTTGGAGAAACATCAATTTTGCTTAGCCCAGTATTAAGAGAGCGCCATAATCCATGTCAAAAAGATGTTCTCTTAGGTCTTTTTCCTATAAAGTTGCTACTACATACAAAAAAAAAGTGTATTCTACACAAAAATTTTTTGCATACTATTACATATTTTTATGGATACATGACATTTGAATTTTGTAAACAAACAAGAGAATGTAAACAAAGAAAAAAAACATTTTATATTATGGTTTGATGAATGAAATTTTTATTTTAAATTATTTGAAATTGATTAAAATTTTATCATTTATTTAAAATTAATAAAATTTTAACTTTGAATTGAAAAATTCGCGAAATATAAATTTAAAAATTAAAAAATAAGGTTATGTAATTTGTTTTTGTCAAAAGATATAAAAAAATTTTAAAATAAATTTAATCATTTTACTCTTTCTCTCCTATTGAGAGTATACTATATACCTCTCTCTCTAAAGTCAAGTTTCCTGGCCAAAATTTTCTCATGAAAACCTGCCTTTACTCTACACCTAATAAAGCTGAATGTTTGAAATTTTGCCAAAAGTAATTAACCGGATGATATAATGTATATGTTACGGTCATACGGGTATCCCAGAGTTGACACAGTCTACTCTACTACACTCTTCCTCGTTTGATTTAATTTTAATTTTTTTCAGTGTGTTAAATTAAGCCTACATTTAAATAATGTAAAAAAAATTATATAAGCAAAATTTTTTTTTTTTTTTTTTGCAATATAAGCAACACAATATTCATTGCAATTTTTAGAAAAATTCTTTTCTTTTTGCGCTCATGGGTGTATGTGTTTGTGTTTAAAAACCATGTTCAGCTTAAAAATTAAAAATAAAAAAAGTTTAAATTATCTATTATTACCCTTCATCCACTTGATAGAGGGTAATATCATCATCATTATACACATTATACTGCAGTATATTTATTGCAGCAATAATAATAAAAAAAATATAAAAAAAAAACAAAATCAGTAATCATTGCAGTATATAGTGTAGCAACAGAGAAAACGTCTATAAAATATAAATAATGTTAAAATAACATAAAAAACAAAAAAATATTTAAACCTCTAGCGTCAAGTTCATATGCAACACCGTCTTAGTATTCCCTTTCCTTTTTTTTTGGTCTCTTTTTTTATCTCTTTCTATTTTTCCCAGAAGTACAAAAAAAATAAATTGCATCAAAATTACAGAATACAAAAATTTTAAGCACAAATATTTTAGAAAAAAATATGTCTATATAGGTTTAATTCTGTCCGTCCGTCCGTTTGTTTACAAAACTTACCATTTGATATAAAAAAAAAAGAAATTTAAACTACTACTTGTAGGTGTTATAAAAATATTAATTTCATGGAGCAACTTTTTTCTGTTTCCCTACCTGTTACAGAGCTACAGTTCCAAAAAGTCTGAAATATCTCTATATTTCATAACAAGAGTCTTATAAGGATTATTTTCAATCTCAAACATCAAACTTTTATATAAGGCTTTATAATTATATGTAACACAAATGTATAGAGTTGCCAAACCGTACTATAATTAACCGTTTTGTAAAACTGAATTTAACGAAATTACAGACTAACAATAGACGAATTCTCATACCTTTGGAACGGCTTTAGCTAGAAATTTGATATTTTGGGAATAAGAACATTTAAGGATTTTTTGTTTTTGTGACACCCACCATTTAGGAGCTGTATGGGATCAATTTGAATACTTGTCCATCTTTCTTTACAAGTATTCAACAATTTAAGCTCCAACATTTTATTTTAATATATGTTAAAGATTTTTTTTTTAATTTTAAATGGGTTTCTTAAACTTGAAGAAACTGTCTTTTAATTTTTAATCAATTTTGATTATAAAAATAAATTTCTATGTTTTCGTGATTGCATTTGGGCTTGTATTATAAATATGGATTTTTCATAATTTTTAAAACATTGGTGAATTGAATAAATTATATAAATTTATTTTTATAAATATTTTTTAACTATAAGTCAGTAAATAAACTTTTCATAGTTTTGGAAATTTGCTTTTTAAAAAGACCCTTGGTTTTTTTTCATTACTTATTTTGTATATTCTGCAGTAGTTTTGTCGCGATTCAACAGCATAAATTACAGTTACACAATTCAGTTAAAAAAAAAAAAATAAATTCATTTTTGTTACATAGCTTTCATTTTCTTAATTTTTTTTTTGTTGTAATTGTTGCAGCAGTTTTCCCTGATGTAACTTTAAAATCAGGCGAATATGAAAAATAGAAGGAATTGCAAAGAGAAAATATTGTAGTTGTATTAATTTTGTATTTAAAAGATGTAATGTTGCTGCTATATTGAATATACATGTTGTCGCTCATACTTGGTGTTGCGATTAAAATTTTTTTTTTTGTTTTTTCTTTTTTTATTGTCTACCCTGTAGCTTGACTTCATACATACATATATACATTCATATATATATAAATATATATTTAAATTATATATTTCTATATAGTTTTTATGTTTTCATTTCGTCTATTGTTTCTAAATAATGATAAATTGATAATGATGATGCTGATAAAATATAAAATTGTAATAATTTTAGTGGGAGGCAGGCAGCACTAATAACAAAAGAAGCAATAAAAAAAAAAATACAAGAATTGTAAAATAAATTGTTACAATTGTAAAATGCAATTACCTAATGAGCTTAGAGGTTGAAAATTTCAAGTGAAAGATTTCTTGTCTTATTTTTTAGTGTAGTGTTACAGTTGTTGTTATTAAATTGTATAAATAGTAAATGATATCAGACACGATTAATTTTTTTTGAAATTTTAAGAAGCAGAAAATCACAAGAAAAAAGCAATTTATAGAAAATAAATTATGATGCTAGATTTTGGGTTTTTATTGTGGTCTATAATCTTTCCACTTAGATGGCGACTGTATACTGTTATAATATTCGAGGATAACTTTTATTATTTTTGTTGTAAATTGTGTTAGGTGAATATTGACTGACTGATTTATGTTGATTGTTGAGCGTATATAAAGAAAGTAAGTTATGAAAAAGAAGTAATGAAACCAAGAGTTAAAAAAAAAAATAACATTTTCCAAATTAAACAAGGTTGTATAACAGGTTTTAAGAAAAGTTGTCAACACATATGTTTTATTATAATGTTGGATCTCAAATTTCAAATAAACAGGTGTTTAAAAATAGTGAATGTTTTTAGTTTTTGACCCCTTAAAAAACTTTGCTAGTATTGAGTGTATATAACGGTAAATTAAAATACCGTTTGACAAAGCTATAACATTATTTTACATATATTTATAAAGCCTGTGAAAGTAGGTATTAAAAATATACGTTATAGAACTTGTATATTTTAATAAATTAGAGCTTTTTACAACGTTGGCGAGATGTAGATCCGTATGGAGTATAGTTTCAGATATTAGTAGTTCAGCAAAACTAATTTTTTTCTCAGTAGCTATCTTTATTTCAAATTGTGTAAAAGTCCTGGAAACACTTTGGCAGGCGAACGGATAGAATAAAACTATATAGCCACATATTTTCACAAAATATTTTAAGAATGTGCTAAAAAATCAAGAAAATAAATTAAAGATTTTTAGTTTCACCGATTAAATTTTTGTGTCAGAGGAGTCTGCTTATAATAAACAACTTTGGAGTTAGTTTATTTTTAAAAAAGTTTTTATTTCATTCCAGATGCAAGTAGAAACTTCGATGATCTTAGTACAATTTTGTGATAGCTATAGCTATTAAATAAACTTTCTCTTTAAACCGTACAATTCGGGAAAAAGTTGTGAGTAACTTTTCGAGACATATTTTTTTTTTTTAAATTTTCATAATTTTAGTTGTATTTCGGAATTCCTTTTCTATTTTATTGTAATAAAAGTTGTAATTAATAATAATAGTTACAACATACAATAATAATTAAAGATCAAAAGTTAAGTAGATACAGTATTGGATAAAAGAAGTATTTAAGAAAATTTAAGCATCCCGTAAAATGTTTTGAAACAAGTTCAAGCATTAATATTTTACAGGGAAAATGTCGCCTATTATTTGAAGACAATTTTCAAACCCTGAATTTCAGTTATTGTGAACACTAACTGATTGTTTTTTTTTGCTATTAATACAATAGGCATTTAGCAGAGTAATCGTAATTTTAAACTTGTCGCGATAAGTCCGAAACGTAGGCATGCAAAACGACAGAAAGCGCCACAGATTAGTATTACGAGAACGGTTTTAATCAAAAAAGACAGGCTCCACTAAGAAATCCTACAGACTGAACAAAGGACGAAACAAATTCTACTTTCGTTTAAATAAAAAAAAGACCTACAAGTAAGAGCCTACATTGCCTCTTATCTGAGTTATAAAGCTACGAAATTGGAAATTACGATTTCGCAAATACAAAATTTTTAACGATAAGCTCTGAAAACACATTAGATAATTTATTTTATATCCAAGCTTAAATTATGCTTTCTATCTTTCTTTTACTATTCACCCGGACAGACACATTTTTCTACAGATCTTCGGATCATAGTGTTTAGTTAACACCCTGTATATTTTGTATTTTTTATCCAATAAATTCAGTATATGTGAAATCATCATTTGTGAATAAAGTTGTTTTACTTTATAATTTGACGTTTGTTTAAATTTTGCTTTTGTTTTAAAAGTCAAAATTTATTTATGAAAAATTGTTGCTTCTTTAAAAATTGCAATAAAATTTATTTTTATAGTTCCAAATTTCTAATAATTTGTAATATTTTTATTAAAGGCTATAAATTTTTTTTTTATATCTTTAAATTATAATATGCATTATATAAGAACATGAGAATTTATATGTCGAACTGTCATAATAAAATTGAATTTTGGGTGTTATGCCAATAACGGTAACATTTTGTTTTGTTTTTTAATTTATTTAAAACTGTTTTTCTTACAATAAACTTTTACGGTAAGACTTCATTAAAGTTTACAGTAATTTTTTTTTTTAAGGAAATTTTTAAGAACATTTTAAAAAAAAATTGAAGACTAGAAAATCGGCAAATGATGAGGTACGGATGTCGTCTTTTCTTAGCTGTTCTTTCAGAATATTGTGGACAAACTCAGACTAGATTGCCCACTTAACATGAATTAGTTAAGTTATTTTCAAAGTTGAGATTAAAAATTTAATATCTATAAAACAATTACTTAAAAGTTTATTGGTACAAGTTGAAAGGATGAACAAACATTTATTTTATTTAAATCGATTCTTATTTAAAAAAAATTCGATTTTTTTTGTTTGTGTTTTTTTTCAAAATCAAATTGAACTTAATGTAGTAAAATCTAGGACAATTTGAATTGTATTAATAGTAAATAAAACGGAATATATATATATATATATATATATAAATACATGTTCTGAAAGAATTGAATTATGTATTAAGAGTAATTTTAGTTACAAAAAAAAAAATACAAAAAATGGAGGAAAATAAAATATGAACAAATATTATAGTTAAAATAAATTAAATAAATTTATTGTTTCATTGTTTAACAAGAGATAGAAAATGAATTGGAAAGAGAAGAATATAATATTTTATTCTTATTTTGTTAAATTTTAGTTGTTCTTTTCGATATTTCTCTGCCATTTCAACTGTTGTATTAAAAAAAAACACAACTTAAAAAAATAGAATAGAAGAAAAAAGAAAGTAAAAATCGATTTAAAAAATGGTTTTTTTTTTGTTTTTGGGTGAACTTTAAAAAATGCAATAATTTTTTATAACCGTATGATTTTAGGGTATCGTAAATTTTTAATTATTTTTATGATACAGTAAAGCAGGGCGAATAGATATCAGAATCGAAAAGTAAATCAATTTAGCACCTGTTCGTCCTTTCCATGATAACGCAAAAAACTGAAAGAACTAGGATTAATTTTTACAAATTAATTTTTATGCAAAATTCGGCTTTGCAAATGAAATCCAATTTGCTCAACCGAATCGGGTGTATGAAAATTACATTTAATAAATTTGGGTATTTAAAATTTGAGTAATTGATTTAACGACCAAAGTTTGAGGAAAATTTGGTTAACCTAGTAGTGTGGTTGATTCGAGGAGCTGCTATAAAACATCTTTTTTAATATGAAAATTACGTAATATATCGATCGCCTCAAACTATAACGATGTAAGTCAAGTTACATCGTTATTGCACTGATACGCCAGAAGATAGAGCTTAAAAAATATCTATATACCCGCAAAATTCGGTGAAAATCGGATAATTCCCTTAGAAGTTATGATCACTTTTATAGTTACATCATTTTGAAAAGACTTATATTTTTACATACTGGAACGATGTAAGTAGACTTGAATCATTCTTACTGGAAAACTAGAATATTTACTTAAGGTAAAAGTATATTTATATCTCTTTTACTTGTAAAACTATTTTTGATTTTGGTTTTAAGTCTAGTTGCAACGAAATAAAATTAAACAAGTGATGAAAAAAACCAAGGATTTTTAAAAAAGCACATTTTCAAAATAATATAGTGTTTCATACTAATTTTTTTTTCGGAATATAATGTTAAAGCTTCAATATTAACATTTAATTTAGGAAATATATACATTGGTGACTAAGTTACTGATTACCTATAAAAACAGTAAATTTTTAAGTCGTGGTAGCCCCTCTATGGGGAAGGTTGCCCAATTTCTCAAAGACATAATGCTCAGTACTCCCCTTCCCCCAAACTTTTTATGGTTCTAGGAATTAAATTGTGAATTCTACCAAAATTTGGAATTATTCTTAGAATTTTATTATCTAAGTAAAAATGGTTAAAACTAAGAGACACTTTCTTCAATTTAAGGAACCCCTTTTAAATTTAAGAAAAACCTTTAACATATGTTAAAATATAATGTTAGACCTTTAAATTTTGTATATTAAGGAAAAAATATTTAAACAGGTATTCAAGTTACAGGTGTTTAAAAATAGCAAAATTTCAATTTTCGAGCCCTTATAGCTCCTGAACATGGGGCTTGACAAAAAAATTTTGTTAACCGACTCCTACTAATTTCTGAGGATCTAACTTCTTCCAAAAGACCCTAGCTTTTACCGTTTAAAAGATATGTGGGGCCAAAAATTTTGCAAAAATTGAGTTTTGCACAGTTGTAAATTTTAGTACCGTATGGCAACCCTAAACATTTAAGCGAAGTATTTTTGTAAAGTCTATAAAAGCAGCTCTCTTCAACCGTTTTTCGATTGAAAATAAACCTATCAGAACTCTTGTTATATCAATTTAAATATAGGGCTTTTTTGGAATTTGCAGAGGCTGTAGCTTCGTCACTCTTCAAAATTAAGAAAAACCTTTGACACATGTTGAAATATAATTTTAGAGTTTTGAATTTAGTATATTACTAAAAAAAAATTTGGACAGGTATTCAAGTTATAGGTGTTTAAAAAAAGCAAAATTTCAATTTTCGAGCCCTTATAACTGCAAATCAGGGGACGTGACAATAAAAATTTGTTAACCGACTTCTACTTATTTCAGAGGATCTAACTACTTCCAAAATTTCAAAACTAGCTATCTTTTGCCGTTTTCAGATTGAAAATACACCTAATAGAACTCTTGTTATAACAATTTGAATATAAGGGTTTTCCTAACTTTGGGGGGCTGCAGCTCCCTAACAGGTGGGGCTACAGAAAAAAATTCTTCTACGAAATTATTTTTTTTGTAATACCTACTCGTGGTTAAAATTTCTTTTCTATATTTCAGACGATGTAAAAGTTTTTGTAAACATACGGACAGACAGACGAACAGACAGACAGACGGACGGACGGACAGAGTGAAACTATATAGGCACATTTTTACAAAATTTAATGTGCTAAAAAGGCTGCTTTTTCGTAGTTCTATGTTTAGTTACGACATTCTTAATTGTAAACTTTTTTTTGATCGAATAATATACGTATACATAAGCTTTTGTAAAGAAAAGCTTTTCGTACAAGAACAATATAAGTTTTACATCACCATTTTTTAGAAAAATAAGAAAAAATAACCCATAAAGAAAGTCATAAGTCTTGAAGAACACAAAATAAAATTGTTTTAAATATTTTTGAAAGGTTTTTTAATTTTACATTTAAAATCGTGAATTTTTAATTGTATTCGACTTAATTTACTCAAAAAATAACAAAGTTACAATAAAAAATATTTCCAAAATCTTTAATCTCATTTTTCTCAAAACATCGTTTTAGACTTACATCATTATAGTTTGGAGCCATCGATAAAATGAAGCTGAGTATCTAAATTTTCACAAAAGTACTTTATTTTAATGGCCAACGTCAGTCTAATCTATTCTCAACCTCGTTTTACCTAAATGAAATAAATGTTTCAAATTTTACTGAGTAAAATAGTTTCCTTTATAATTTTATATTTAAGCAATAATCGATTTAATTATATTTTAATAATATGTTAAATGCATACATATGTGACCATTGATCGTGTTTTATATCATTAAAGATTTTAAATTTTATAATTTCTAATGAAGTTGTATATTTAAAAACTAAAATATTTTATAGTAGCTTTTAAGTGCATCCAGACTTTCATCGTTGAGTAATTGGGAAAAAGTAATAAATATTAGCTTTTAAAATTTAAAATTTTGAAAAAAAACATTTATCGCAATAGACTAACTCTGTACCAACTCTAAAAGATCTACGGTTTCATAACTCACAATCTTTAATAACTTTTCATACGATTTCAATTAAAATATCGTATTATTGAATGTTCTCTGTTCTTATCATTATTTAATTAAACGGTTCTTAAAATATAAATATTTAAATTTCTTTAAATAATTCAAAATAAAAATAAATATAAATCTTTTATTTATTTGTTGTCTTACATTAAATATTTTAAAATTTTAAATAAATAAAAGCAAAATAAAAAAAAAGTAAATAAAAAACCTTTAAATTTGTATAGAATAAATATCAAGAAAAATAATGGATATACTATAGATAGTATCCTATTGGAATATGAGTATTTATGTATATGTATATATATATATAAAAAAACCAATTGATAGTGTAATTTATATATACAACTATATAACTGATTGTTAGCCAATTTATATAACTATAATTTTTTATTTTCAATATTATTTTTTTAAAAAAAAAAATTTATTCAAGTGTTAAAAATTTATATACTATAATGTACGTATATTTGTTTTAAGTGAATTTAAAAATAAAATTGTTTTTTTTTTTTTAAACATAAATGTATGTCTGCATGTTCGTTATAAAACTTTTGTAATTTTTGAATAAATTGTTTTTATTCCTTTAAAAGTTGTATTATTGATGAATATATGTTTTTACTTCTGGTTAACATGTTTTTTATTTTAAATGAATGTTTTTTTACTTTAAGTGAAAATATTTTTTGCATTTAACTGAAGACGTTTTTTCTTTCAGTGACGGGACGGGATTTTACTTTAAAAGAAGATATTGTTAACCTTAAGTAAAAGTGTTTTCAAGTTTCAAAACAATATTTTTAAGTGAAGACTTTTTTATTTATAGTGCACATTTATACTAAAACTTTTTTTTTGAAGTGATGTTTTTACTTAAATTTTTTTATTTTAAATGAATAATGTTTATAACCAATAAACGTTTTATAAACGTTTCGGGAAAAGGAAATATTTCAATTTTGAATTTAATTGCAAAATGTGTCTTTCACATCCAGAATATCGTATAAAAATTTTATATATATAAATATTCTGGAAAGTGTTCTGGTCAAATGGTCTCATAATCCTTAATTCTCAAATAACCTCCCCACAATCCCAAAATTCTTCCATATTCCCAACCCTGTAATCAAACTGTACATTTGTATAACAGGTTCATTCCTAGAGTTTGGTTAAAAAAGGGTGTGGTTTTGGTGCATTAAAGTTGGACATTTCCCAAATAAACAAGGCACAGTTTCAATGGGTGGCTTTCGAGTTTTCCATCGAATCGGAAAAAAAAATGAATTGAATAAAAAGAAAAAAATATTCACTTAAAATGAAAAGTTTTCAGTTAAAAAGAATAAAGACTTTTATAGAATATTTGACATCCGGGCAAGATATTTATCTTTCCACTTAGTAAAAATCATCTACTAACTTATAAATATTAGAGTAATATGTTCTTTCTATAAACACTTGTTCATATTTTGAATTTATTCCTTTATTTTATAGTATTTTATATATATATATACTTAATTTTTTATATTTTGTTTTTTAAGTTTTTCTTTTTTGTAAATATAAAATTTTACTGCATCATATAAACATTTTATTTCTTTATTTAACTTCATCATCATTTTTCGATCTCATGTTCTCAATCTTTTTTTTTTTTTATTTTTTATTTTTCATTTTATTTTACAATTGTAAATTGTATTGTCAAAAATGAGAATAAGAATAACAAAAAAAAAAAGTACAAAAATTCATATATTTTTGTGTGAAGAAAAAAACAAATAATTTTTAGTTTTAATTTTCTTATTATAAGATTTGTAGACTTTAAAGCATAGTTTTAGGTTGGTGAAATTTGGCAGGAGACTTTAAAAATTTTGTTTAAACTATTCGTTTACGGATACTTGGAACTTTTTTTTTTTAATTTGTTAACTCTTTTTAGCACATTTTCAAAAAATTTTGTAAAAATGTGCCTATATAGTTTCACTCTGTCCGTCCGTCCTTCTGTCCGTCCGTCCTTCTGTCCGTCTGTCCGTCTGTCCGTATGTTTACAAAAACTTTTACATCGTTTGAAATAGAGAAAAAAAATTTAACCACGAGTAGGTATTACAAAAAAAATAATTTCATAGAAGAATTTGTTTCTTTAGCCCCACCCGTTACGGAGCTGCAGCCCCCCAAAGTTTGAAAAAGCCCTATATTCAAATTCTTATAACAAGAATTCTATTCGGTGCATTTTCAATCTGTTTTCAATCAATTTTTTTATTGAGTTGTGTTAACCCATTGCGGCCCAACAGCTTTTTATAAAGTTTTTGGTTACTTTACTCTAAATTAGAAACGATTTAACCGATTTTCTTCAAACAGACTTGCAATTGCTTAACCCATGCCGGCCCTTGAAGCACCTTGAAAATGGAGTTGAGTCTGTTAACAGTGGGTTCTACGATTGGTCAAAAAAAATTTTTTGGAAGTAAATTACGTAAACTTTTGGAAAGTAGTTTGTGCAGCTTTGAATTAATGAAAGTTTTAAAAATTACAAGAATAATCCTAGAAAAGTCGTTTTAAAAAGATTGCTTTCATACATTTTAAAATTTACATGTGTAAACCGTGTGTAATTTTTGTGTTAACTTTTTGCAGTAACATCAACTTCAATTAAGAGGCGCAGCAACGCGCACCGGGTATTAGCTAGTATTTCCTAAATTAAACGTTAACATTGTTCCGATATATTCCGATAAAATACTCAGTATGAAACACTATATTATTTTGAAAATTTGCTTTTTTTAAAAACCCTCGGTTTTTTTCCTCACTTGTTTAAGATTTATTTTAAAAAATTTTTTTTGTTTTTTGGTTTAGATATTGCATACTTTTAGGGCTTAAATATTATTTGACGTTTGAATTCGAAATCTTTTATATGAAAGGTCGACATCTTAACCCCTACGCTACTAGTCAAATATATATAAAAGTACATATATAGAAGATATTGGGAAACTAATTTTTAGTTCACAAGATTTTGATGCGCTCCCTTTTTGATAAACAAATTGTAGTGTAATCTAATGTATGAGGGTTCGTAAATTTTTTGGAAAATTTGTTATTTCGTATTCGATTCGTAAAATCTTAAATTTACATATGTATATTTAAAAATGTGTGTAGAAAACATTATAGATGTAATACAATAAAAATTTATTGATATGTTTAAAAGAAAAAAGAAAAATAAAGGGTTATTCTTGGACAAATACTTTATGGTTACTATCAAATGAATACTTAATTTAAGTTTTTTATTTTGTTTTTAGTTTTAGTTGTTTTTTAAGTTTTGGTTCAGTTTTATGTTTTAATATAAAATAACTTTAAATTTTTTAAAGAAGAAAAAGAAGTATTGTTTGATAGTTCAGTTAAATTGTTTTAAAATTCATTATTTATTTGTTTTAATTTGATAGAAAAGACCAAGGGTTCCGAACGAAATGATGGTGATGCAAAATTCATCTCTTTAAAATTTTTTTTCCTCGAAACATTTTTTCATACTATTTTAAAAAGATGTTTTTCTATTTTCTAGTTTTTATATGAGATACAAGATTGCTTACTGAATAATTCCTGTTCAAAATTAAAATCAAGTTCCAGTTCTCTATCTTGGGAGTCGGAATACATGATCAAAAAAACAGAGTCCACGATTCTGAGACAAAAAATAAAAATATAAAAAAAAAAATTAAAAAGAGTTCTGAAAAGTGTGACGATAATTTTTGAGGGCGATTTGTTGGAAACGGTTTAAAAAACGTACATTATAAATTTTGATTACTTTGTTTATTTATTAATGTGTAACTCCAGCTACTGAATCCCTCCGATTAATGAAGATATGGAAGACTTCTTATAATTTGGTTTTTCAAAAATTTGTAAAATGTGTTTGCAACGTTTATTTCACAGGAACTTTTTTTTTGGATTTTGTTAATAAAGTTCCAAAAAGAACGTAATAAAAAATTAACATGATCTGTTATTTCATTATTTTGGATAAAGTTCCGGAACGATATTTTTAGTCGTAACAATATTTTATTCTTTCTGATTCTCTTCTGAAATTTAGATTCGTACTTATGTTTTCTAATTATAGCAAAAAAAAAAAATATCATTCCTGTCACGTCTGAAAAGGAAAGACATGTTTCGATCCCTCATTACAAAAATAAAACTGTCAATAAAAAAATCAATAAATAGAATAAACCTAAAAGTATGCAATAACACAGAAGAAAAATTATCAATTGTTTGAAAATTAAATTTCAGAATAAAAAAATAGAGAAGTATAACGGACACACGAACTAATGTGCTAAAAAAATAAAATTCAATTCATAAATATTGCATATATTCATATATACATAAGCATATATATATATATATATATATATATATATATATATATGTAATCTAGAGAAAATAAATATAAATTATGTAATGATAAAAATTGAAATTTTACAGTTATTTGTTAAGTGAAACAAATTACATAAAAAAAAAAAAAATATAAAAACAAATCAAATTTGAAGCTTGTATATACTCGTATATATATATATATATATTACCGCTATTGTTACTTCGTATTTAAGTATTGTTTTGTTTTTTTTTTTTTCAATGTATGTGCATTATATAGAAAATTACTTGAAAGATTTGTAGATAGTCTGTGTGAATTGGTTGATTGTTTATTATTTTAACCATTTGTGTTTTGCTTATAATTTTTTGTTTTTTTTTTTGTTTTTTCCACAGTTATAAAATGCGATTTAAAAATTTTTGTAGTTGTTTTGTTTGTAAAGGATTTTGAAGTTGTTATTTACTGTGTTCAGAATGGTGTGGTTGTAGTAGTGAAGTAACTTAAAATTAAGAAGATGAGTGGTTGTTTTTTAACCAATTTCCGGTTATTTTTTGCTTTATATCCTGTATAAACAATATAAAACCAGGATATTTTTATTTAATGGAATATTTTATATTTGTTTGTGTGAATGTCTATAGTATATAGTAATTGAAAATGTTAAATAAAAATGTTCTATTGTCAAGGTTGATAATTCAATCATTTGATATGGTGTGACAATTGACATTGTATACGAGGTTTATACGAGCCATTTTTAATAATGCAACAATTTTTATATACATATGTATTGAATATATATATATATATATATATATATATATATGTTGAATTCAAACAAAAGTAATAATTTTAATAATACAAAAGTAATAATTTTAATAATCCAAAAGTAATAATTTTAATAATACAAAAGTAATAATTTTAATAATCCAAAAGTAATAATTTTAATAATACAAAAGTAATAATCTTGTAATCAGCTTATTTCTTCTTTCTTCTTCCACGGCCACGTTCTTACTAATCAACTTCTTTCTTTTTTTTTATATCATCATTTTGAAAAAAGAACAGTAAATAAAAAGATCATATATCATGTTGTACCCTAAATATTAGGGTCAACGTCCGAATATGCTATAATGTTAGGGTCAACTTCCGAATATGCTATATGTAATTTAGCAAAAATAATTTATGATTTCTGCATTCCCACATTCGGCCATCCTACTTATTCATTTGCCTCAAATGAATTATCACAATCTATTTCAACATTTCCGACTACTGCTTCATCTTCTTCGCTCAGTTCGTTTTCATCTTCCATATACCATGGTTTCATGTTGTCAACGCTAGTTTCTGTTGTTTTTGGTCCTTCAGAGTTTCTCAACTTTTCTACCTTATATCGATCGAATCCCTTCTCTCCTATGATTTTATAGGGTCCCAGAAATTTAGATTTTATCTTCAAGCCGGTGCCAAATTGAGTTCTTTTTATGGCGACCATATCACCAATTTTAAATATTCGTGCCGATTTCCTTTTCCTTCTACATTGGCGACGATTTTCTTCTTGTATTTCCAATATTTCCTTTCTTGCATTTTCTCTTCGTTCGTTCCGCTCTTCTTCAAAATCATATCTGATTTCGTCTTCTATTATTTCGACGATATGTAAATCACGATCGTCTTTCATTTTTACTCCGACTAAAAGCTCCATTGGTGTCGTTTTAATAGCGCGCTGAAACGTCGAGTTCAGTACCCGTTGAAGAGGTTTCGTGAAGTTGTACCACTTCTCTGGATCGTCCAAAGACATTTTGGTAAGAGCTGCAATAATTGTTCGATTCAGCCTTTCTACTTGCCCGTTGGAACGTGGAACCCCAGGTGTTATGTAATATAACTTAATATCTCGATTCTTACAAAAATCTTGGAAGTTGTTAGACGCAAACGCTTCTCCTCTGTCTGATATGATTCGGCTTGGATATCCAAAAGTTTCTGAAATTATTTCTAATTTTTGTATTGCTTCGTCTGAATTTAAAGTTTTTGTGGGGAATAGCCACGAGAACTTCGTAAATCCGTCGATTACAGCAAAAATGTAGCGATAATGTTTCTTTGTGTTTTGCAATGGTCCTAAGTGATCGATGTGAAACGTATCGAGAGGTCGATCTCCTTTTGGAATTGGGTATATCATTCCTTCTGGTTTTCCGGTTTTTCTTTCAGCAAGAATACACCTTATGCATCCTGCAATACAATTATCTATCCTATTTTTCAGATTCGGGATATAAAATTCTTTCTCCAGCAATTCTTTCATTTTTTTATAATGGAAGTGCCCTTTTTCGTGAACTTCTCGGATGATACCTGTTTTCATGCAATCTGGAACGACATACAAAATATTATTATTATGACTTTTACATAATATACCATTATTTATGAGATAGTCCTTATATGATCCGTTTTTCAAAATTTCCATAATAGCTGCAATCCTTTCATCCTTTTGTTGTGACTCTGCAAGTTTTGACAAAAACGTACTTCCAAATGTACTACCATAACTTACGCACATCGCAACTGCATTTCGACTTAATGCATCTACATGTAGCATCTTTGTACCGGGTCGATGCTCAACTTCATAATCAAATTCTTCTAATAATAGTGCCCATCGGGCTACTCTGGTTGTTAAATCCTTTTTCCGTATGGTACATTGAAAAGCTTTACAGTCGGTAACCAGCTTAAACTTTTGACCCAATAAGTATATTCTAAATTTTTTAACGGCTTCTATGACTGCCAATACCTCCAGTTCATAGCTACTATAATTCCTCTCTGCCTCATTGGTTTTCCTACTCATGTAAAATACAGGGTGAAGGGTTGAATCTTCAGCATCTCTTTGTAACAGAACTGCACCATATCCGTCTTTGCTGGCATCGGTATGTAATTCGGTGGGTAACCCATATTGAAATATTTTTAAAACTGGAGTTGTGATCAATGCACTTTTTAAATTTTGTATGGCTTCAAGTTGTATTTCTTTAATCTGAAATTTTGATTTTTTCTTCAGAATATCGCTTAGTGGCTTAGCTATTAATGAAAAATTTCGGATGAATTTTCTAAAATATCCTGCTAGTCCGAGGAAGCTCTGCAATTGTTTAATTGTTCGTGGACAAGGAAAATCTATAACAGCTTTTACTTTCGCTTTAGAAGGTGAAATGGTTCCTTTAAATACCCGGTGTCCCAAATATTCTATTTCTTCTTGTAGAAGTTGGCATTTCTTCCATTTGATCATTAATCCATTCTCAGCCGCAGTCTTCAAAGTTTTCTTTAATCGTTCAATCGCTTCATCTATAGCTTTTGCCAGAATAACTATATCATCCATGTAAATAACTACAATTCCTTCTCGTATCAAGTCTCTAAAAATATAATTAATGTATTTTTGGAATATACCTGGTGAGTTACACAAGCCAAATGGGACGCGGTTAAATTCGAAATGACCACCTTGCGTTACAAAAGCTGTAAACTTTCGACTGCTTTCGTCTATGGAGACGTGAAAGAAACCGTTCTCTAGGTCCAAAGTTGTAAAATAATTTGATCCTTGTAACTTGTCTAGCTGGTCTTCTATCACCGGTAAGGGGTACCGTTCTTTATAAATTTTTTTGTTGACCGCCCTATAATCGATGCACATACGGTATGAATTGTCTTTCTTCTTTACAAGCACAACCTGGCTGGAATAATCTGAGGCGCTCTCCCGAATGATGCCCTTTTCAAGCCATTCTTTTACTTGAATATCTATTATTTGACGTTCCATAGGTGGAAACCTTCGTGGAGATCGGAAAACTGGTTCTTCATTCATAGGCACGATTCTCATTTTAATTGGCGACTCGGGTGGTTCTACAGGTGAATAGTTTTTAATCAAATTATAAATTTTTTCCTTCACTTTCACATCTAATAAATGTGACAAATCCGGTGTGATTTGCTCATCGTACAAATCAGGGTCAATTTGTGCTAAGTAACATCCTGCCTGTTCTGGCTGGGAATTTTCCGATTGAGTTTTGTTTACAATATCGTCATTGCAATTTCTTTCTATAGTAACATTTCTTCCTTGAATTTTCACCACAGCTCTAGACAATAAATCCATTCCAATTACTACATCTGGGGTGATATAATTTTCTTCTACCATGTGCAGTGTAACGTCATTAAATATTATGCCATTAATTGTGATATCAACTATGCAGGCGCCCTTTGTTTCCACTTTAGCTCCTAAACCAGTCACTGAAATACTTTGGTTACTAAAATTATATTTTGGATTTATTAATTTAGTTAAGGATTTTTTAATAATACAAATATTGCTGCCAGTATCAATTAGACCGTTTAGCGTTATGTCATTAATTTTAATTGGGTGCAGCTCCGTTGTTTGTACTACATGAGCTGCCGAGGTAATCTTATTTGGACAATCAGGACGTTTATGACCAAATTCATTGCACCCGAAACATTTAGGGCCTTTATTTCTGTTTGGACATGCGTGTGCTTCGTGAGTACTTACCCCGCAATTAAAACAATATTTCTTTTTTTCTTCCGGTTTAGCAATTCTTTCCAATTTCGGAACTGTATTTGGTCTTTGCGTTCGTTCTGTAAAAGTTGGTGTTCTTTCATCTTGTTTAATTTTTTCGTATACAAATAGTTTCTCCTTCAGATCTTCAATATTTTTAGCCGCATACAAAACCATTTTTCCACTTGAAGTATCTCGGATGCCATCGATTATATAACTGACGACCGATTCCTCATCGATTTGCGTTTGCGATGCTAGCCCTACCATAGCGTACAAATATTCCCTAAAAGTTTCATCTGGCTTTTTCTTCCTTTCCCGTAAAAGCTTATGAACCTCTGCACTAGTTATTCTCCCACTAAACTCTTGTATTAGCGCTATCTTCAGATCGCGATAACAAGTTGGTTTAACTTCACAATCCATGTAAAGTTTCGCCGCTCCAACTAAAGACTTGTTACAAAATATAAACCGTTGTAGCTCATTCCACGCAAATGTAGTTGCATAACGTTCGAAATCTTCAATCCAATTTCTCACGCAAGTTTTGTTGTCTCCAGAAAATTTTGCCACTAAATTTTCAAAATCTGAAAAATTTAACCTAACTGTCGAATTAGTTGTTGTCCCCTGAATTCTGGTGGAATTAGCCCATGTCTCTTCATCATCAAAATGCACTGCTGAATCACTGGTTCTTCTGTTTCTACCTTTTCTACCCATATCAAAATAAAATTTAAAATAACCTTACAAAAATTTGCTTTTATTTTTAACTTTTAAGGAAATTTTATTTTTATATTTTTCTTTTTTTTTTTTTTTTTTACATAAAATATTTAGCGGCAATAATTAGCGGTATTATAACCATGCGTTCTACCTTCTTATTTATTACCGTAATAACTGACGAATCCAGACGCTTCGTTTCTGCTCCGTTAGCTAAATAAGCACGTGTTGTGTGTATTTTAAGACTTTCTTTTCCTCCGTTTTACCCTTTACTTTAATTTATTCACCTTCTCAATATAAATTTAAACTTATAATCTTCCACGTAAAAGTTTTCTTATTTTTTATTCTTTCACCAAATTTTAATACCGACGAAATTTGTGTACAATAAATAGTCTTAGCACATTCTTTACTTATATGCTTATTTATTACAAAAATTTTAAAATGCTCACACTAGTTTTAAAACGTTCAAAAAAAAATTTATTTAGAGCATATTTTATCTGTTTATATTTTGTTTTACAATTACTGTTCATTTGCCATTACTTTTATATTTTCAAATATCCATAAAAATATTATATATTTTTTAGTGAAACACTTAAATTTAATAAAATAGCTTTTTTTTTTTAATCTCAATCCCGGTTGAGCCCCCAAATGTTGAATTCAAACAAAAGTAATAATTTTAATAATACAAAAGTAATAATTTTAATAATCCAAAAGTAATAATTTTAATAATACAAAAGTAATAATTTTAATAATCCAAAAGTAATAATTTTAATAATACAAAAGTAATAATCTTGTAATCAGCTTATTTCTTCTTTCTTCTTCCACGGCCACGTTCTTACTAATCAACTTCTTTCTTTTTTTTTATATCATCATTTTGAAAAAAGAACAGTAAATAAAAAGATCATATATCATGTTGTACCCTAAATATTAGGGTCAACGTCCGAATATGCTATAATGTTAGGGTCAACTTCCGAATATGCTATATGTAATTTAGCAAAAATAATTTATGATTTCTGCATTCCCACATATATGTATATATATTAAAGAAGAAATTAAGTCGAGACTGTTAGACTTTATTGTTGAACAAAATGTTTGTGGTAAGATATAATGCACAACAACAACAGAAAATAATTACAAAAAAAAAAGAAAGCAACAAAGCAGAATTTTTAAAGAAAGAAAGAAAAAAAAAATGAATTTTTAAATCACTTTTTTGCTGTGATATATATATATATTATATTTTATAAGAGTTTTGTTATTTTGGTTATTGCTGTTTAAATGCTGACATTTTAATATTGTTAATGCACAAATAACATTGATTATATGTATATGTATATATATATAACAATATATATATATACATATATCATTTTTGATTAACAGACATTTTAAGAAGTTAAAAAAAAAAGTAGCAAAGTGGTTTAAAAAAATAATGATATAATGACATTTGAAGTACACTTGGGGAATTGAAAAAAAAAATATTATAAAAAAAAAGTTAAATTAATGAAAAATTATTTTGTATTTGGTTGTTGTTGGATATGTTAATTTATTCTGGAAGTTAAAAGTTTTGGTTAAAGAAAATTCGAAAGTTTTTGGATTGTTATTGATTGGAAAATTTTGAATTTCAATGGCAAAAGATTGCTGTTGAATTGAGTATCGAATATTTAAATTATTTAATATTTATTTAAACGATTTTAAGAATAAAGTTAAATATAAGACTTAAGACTTGAAATAAAGGTATTCAGAGAGAACTCTGTTAACAGTGTTGACTTCAAAAACAAAAAGAACCCAATGCTGAAAAACTTTGCAACCTAGATCAATTACCCTTCTGAACCTGCTAATTGAGACTGCGGCTTTACAACATACAAAAGCTTGATTAAATCATATTTTTGGTATAGCTAAAGATTCATTTAATTGTTTAGAATTCGTGTATTCGTGCTAAGCTTACTTCTTGCCATCTGAAGTATTTAATATCAATTGGATTGGCGTTGGGATACCTCGATTAAGTACAAAACAGATGATATTCGTTTCATTAATGATTTCGATATCACCTCAACATCATTTGTCCCAACTAACGCTTTACAGTTAGCTCATTACCCACTTGACTTATATAAAAATCTAGTAGCAATAAATATCAATTCTAAAGTAATAAAGCATCCTCCATTCAAAGTTTTCCAACAGCAAATATCGCAACGGATTCCGTTAATGCAAATAATTTATGAAAACTTGTTTGCTTGGATTTCGCTTTTGGAACTTTTTCTATCCTTAAGTTAATCATTAACATTTATCTCTTTAAAATACCCATTAATTTCCCCAGCCTACATAACACTTAATTTCCAAACCCAATTTACTGAATTCTTTTAACATCCTAATCCTTGAAATTAAACTGCATATTTATTTCAGAGATTCTATCCTAAAGTTTGTTTCTTAAAGGCTGTTATTTTAGTTTGACTTGGGATGTTTCTCAAGTTGGTTATAAAAAAAAAAATTTAAAAAGAAGTCTGTAGCAATTGTAATATCTATATAATTTAGTTAACGCAATAAAAATTGGCGACGTGTCATCTTGCTCTTGGGCCATTATGCCCTTTTGCAATTTGTCCCACCAGAAGAGGTATATATTGTCCAAATATTGTTGGAGGAATATATCCCACAGTCGGTGAGCCACATCACCGTAAACGAAATTTAGGATTTAATGACTCACCTAAAATTTAAGAGCAATATATCCCACCAGCTATTGGTTATATAATCACAAAAATCTTTAGGATCTTATGACCCATCAAACATTTAAGTTAATATTTAATTAATGTTCAAAATTTATTGGGGCATTAAGACTCACTGTAAGTGAGACAATACATTCTTAAATACTAGTATATAGTTTCATTTTAAAAAGAGAAATTTGTTATCATTTCACAAACAAAAAAATCCATGATAAATATGTAAATTAGAAGAAATTTTGGAATTGAATTCAAAATCAGAGTATGTATTCCCTTTTTCCAGAATGTGCATATATTATGTTTTTTGAATTTGGAGGGGCTTTATAATAAATATTAATATTTAAATAGTATTGTATGCAAAATTCTAATCTGAGAGGAACTTTATAGTCGTTTACAAAATCAAGATTATATAAAAATCCTTCCCAATTTAGAATTTATTGTATAATAATACATTGTGCATGTATAAGTATTATTTCTTCTTCATAACTGTCAAATAGTCCGTTCGCGGTTTGGCATGCAATTCCGTCAGCTATTCCGCTTGGCCAGCGGCGCATCGGGTTCGAGGTGCAAAAGGCGAAAGCGCCAGGTATGTGGCGGCCTCCCCTTTATCGCGGAACAGGCTAAAATATGATGAATAAACATACGCTTAATATCTATATGTACAATCTGGTTCCTCCCTAATATCCCTCTTAATATCCGTTTTTGTCTTGTTTGTTCATTTTTGGTATTTGTTGTTTTCTTTTTGGAATGTTTTAAGACTTTTTTTAGGTGGTTCATAAAATCCTAAATAATGACGTTTTGTCGCATTTTGGTGGTTCCTTAAGGGCCCCATGCCCCGTTGCCATAAAAATTAAAATTAGCCACAATGATCATATTAACAGATGAAGCTTTCACTAAGTTATAGCGTATAATCTATGTAAATCTTTATATTTTATTTGATAAATAAATAAATAATCAAAAGTAATATTTAAGCCCTAATCACAAATATTCATTTGTTTATGCTTTATTTTTGTGTAACAGAAATCTGATATATGAAGATTAACAAAATAGCTGCATTTATATTTCATTTTAAAAACAGAATTTTGTTATCATAGTTCAATCATTTCCAAAAATTTTGTATACTTATTTTTAATATAAGTCGAATAAAATTTTTAAATTAAAATATAATTTTTAAATAATCTACTCCAACCACTTTAAATATAATCATTATTCTTTACCAAAACTATTAATTTATGCATTTATGAAAAATTTTAGTTCAAATTTGATGTATAAGATTGGTAAATCTTTTCTTCGAAATAAACTTTAAAACCATTTAAAAATATGAAAAGTGGGTGTTTTTTACAAATGAAAATTAAGTATTTAAAAGTATTATAAAAAATGGTGTTAATGCATCGAAATCTTATCAAAAATATTATTATTTAATTATTTGATTAAAGTAGAGTGATTAATGCAATAGATCCTAGATTAATTAAAATTTACATTAAACTATTTAAAATTGTGTTAAAAAAAAAATTAAATAAATCACAAATTTAGATTAATTTTTGTTAAATTCTTATAACTCAACCACAAAATATACAGCAGAAATTGAGGCTCACCTATCTTCTATATTTGAACTAAAATTTTTATTCATTATTCTTAAGAACTATTTGAATTGAATTTTGCTATATAAGATTTTGCTATTTTCATTTTGATCTTATAACTCACATATGAAAGTATTTGTTGTTTGATTATTAATTATGTCAAATACTGTCAAATACATTTTAATGTAACCTTATTTTTATTCATTTATTATTTATTTAATTTTAAATAAATATTTTTATAAATGAATATATATATATAAATAAATATATATTATTATATATTTTAATATTATTAGTAATTTGAATTACATTTTTTTAAGACAAGTTTGAATTTTTTGCATAAAAAATTTATTTAAGAGAAATAAATCATAAGAGACAGAGAGAGAGAGATAGAAGGATTAAAAGGAAGAGGAATGAAGTTTGGAAAATGGAGTTATAATTTAATAATGTGTTTTAAATATATAAGTACTTTATTTATATATATATATATATATATATATATATATATATATGTATATTTTGTATATAATTTCTAAATTATGAATTCCTAAATTGTTTTTTATATAACATGTATGTATAAATATATATTATTTTTGTATTTATATAATATCTATACATTATATATGTGGAATTTTTCTTATAAAGTATACATAATTTTGTTTGTTTTTCTTTAATTTTGTTTTTCCTACAAAAAAACAAAATAATAAATAAATATTTAATAATTATATAATAATAATAATAATAATAATAATAATAAAAAAAAGGAAAAATTCATTGGAAAAATCCAATAAATTTTCTTTTACTACCCACTAATTTTTTATTATATATATTTTTCTTTTTTTTTTTTTATATATATTTTTATGTATATATATATTTTTTAATTTTTTTTTCCTTATATATTGTATATATGTGTTTTTTTTTTTGTTAAATATTTATTATCTAAAATTAAAATCTACTTTCTATTTACGTGTAAGGTGTTCCATATATATTCGTTGCATGAATTTTGAATCTCAAAATTGTTTTAAATGTTTTGTTACTTTTTTTTACTATATTAAATTTTTTTTTATATATTTTTTATTTCCTTTTGTTTGTTTTAACTATTTTTAATATTTAAAAAATTAAATCTAAAGTTTTTTTCTTTAAATTGATTTTTTTTTTTTGTATTAAAAAGCGAAATTATATTTAAAATAAAATTAAATTCAAAAAAAAAAAAATTAAATAATAAAAAAAAAAAATATTAATATAAATTTTTTAATTAAAATTTGAAATACTGATATAAGATACTTCAACACAAATGATTTTTGAATTTCATTAGTTTATATAAATTTTATACAATTTATTTTCAAATTAAATGAATTTATTAAATAAAGAAAACATTTAAAAAAAAAAAATTTTAATTTTTTTTTCCAAAAAAGTGTTTTTTGTTTTTTTTTATTTTTAAATTGGTGTTTTTTTTTTTTTGTTTTAAACAGTGAGCTGTAATTATAACTTTAATAACCAAATTCATTTAATATATAATATTATAATTTTAATTCTAATAAATAAAACAAAAGTATATAATAACAAAACTAAAAACAATTAAATTTGAATTAAAATTAAATTACAAAAAAAAAAAAAATGTAAAATTATTAATAAAAAATTGATATTCTTAAAAATTAAATAACAGAAATATAACCATTAACAAGTTAATTAATATAATTATTAATTATTATTGTAAAATAATTCGTATATTAAATTATTGCCTAATTTATTAAAGAAAATTAATAAATAAATTAATAAATCAATAAATTATTGAAAATATAAGAAAATAATTAAATAAAAAATTAAATAATTTAAAAAAATAATATTAATTAATAATTAAATAAATAATGTTCATATTTATTAAAAAAATAATATTAATTAATAAATATGAACATAAAATAAAATAAATTAAAAATTAAAAAAAAAAAAAACAAAATTATGGCTATTAATGAACTGATTAATTTTTTTATTATTATATGTTATTATTTTATTATGTGAATTATTATTAATAAATAAATTAAAATAATAACATATAAAATAAATATATGAATAAAATTGTAAAATAAATAAATAATTAAACTAAAAATTAAATAATTATAAGATTTAATAAATATTTATTAATAAATAAGCAAATTAATAAAATCATTTATCTAAAAGTAAAAAAAAAAAATGAAATAATGAAAGATTATAACAACGAAAAAACTTTTTGTTTTTTAAATAATTTTTTATATTAATGATGTTTTTTTTTCTAATTAATATTTTTAATAAATTTTATTTAAATATTAACTTTTGTATTTTCTTTTTAATTTCCTTATTTTAAGATTGTATATTTTAAAAAAAAAAAATTTAATTTTTTTTAATATATATATATTAATGTATATTAATATATTTGGAAATATGATGGTATTTATGTATGCATGTTTGTTTTTTTTATTTATAAATAGCCAAATATTTTTAAAAGATTTATTATTATTATATATATATTTTTTTTTTGGTATTTTTATAGCTTTAAAAAATATAAATTATATTGTTTTTTAAAATGGTTTCGTTATTTTTTAATTATATAATTTGTTTTCATTATTAATTTATATTGCTTCATTTTATTACAGTTTTTTTTTTTTTTTTTTTTTTATAATACATTTATTTTAATAATTTTTTTTTAACTTTTAGTTTTTGGTGTAATATTTATATAAATATGGGAAATTAAATTTAAATAATATTTAATATTTTGAAATTATTTAAAAAAAAAAATATTATTTTGAAAGAGTTAGGAAACGTTAATGTTTTATATTGTTCCAATTTCTTTTAAAAATTTCGTTTCTAAAATTTTCAAATATTTTCGATCGTATTTTATTTTTATTCATTATTTTTAAAAAATTCCATTCAAAATAACTTTTAATTATTAAGTTCTGGGGGAAAGAAAAAGTATGCTCTTAACTTCTTAATTGATATTTCCTGTTCTTAACGAATTTTTTCTTAAAACGCGATTTTAAAAAACAGGTTTTTGAGTAGGCAAAATATTGAGAAATTGGGGGCTACTTTTAACGTTTTTTTTTTAATATTTATTATTATGGGCTTTACCTAAATGACGACGTACGGCGTATATTTTCTGTCAAAATAATTTTAAATACATATAATTATATGGGAGCTCCCGAAATACGCGACGTACCATACGTCGGGTTTTTAAAATTTAAAAATTGACAAAGCGTATAAAATTTTGTTATTGTTTTTTGTTATGTTGTTATGGTGACGGTTTGTTGACATTTAGTAAATAAAACGTTTTTATATTTATTTTAAATAAATTACAAATATATTTTTTGTAAACTTCAATATCATCGAAATCCATTTTACAAAATTTAAAGAAAAAAAAAATTAAAAATAATACCAAAATTAAAAACGCTATTTTTTATATGAAATTACTATTCAAAATAGATTTTTTGACAAATTAAAAATGGTACGCGCGTATCGATTTCGAGATACGTCGACGTGTCGACGTACGGCGTATTGTACGTCATACGTCGTACGCTTTTGATTAGGTAAGGCCCTATATCATAAATATTTAATCAAATAAATCTTTAATTCTTTTTAATTGTTTTTTTTTTTCAATATAAATAAAAAAAAAAAAAATAAAAAATGCTTTTACAACCTGGCAAAATTTATTTCTATTTTTTCCTTTATGAAATTTCCTAATAATTTGTTTTTTATTAAATTAATTTTAAAAAAAAAAGTATATATTATATTGTTTTTTATATAGTTTTTTCTTTTTATTTTTTTTTTTTTATTTATTTTTAATAAATTGCTTTTAATTTACTTTTGAGTTAAATTTTTATTCTCTTTGTAACTTATCATACTAAAAACTTATTTAATTTTTTTATTTATTTGTTACTATTTTTTAATCAATTAACTAATACATACACAATACACAATTCTAATATTACTGCCACCTATATGTATATATGTGTGTAAATATAAATATAAATTTATATAATTATATTTATTTTCATTAAATATATATGTATATTGTATATATATGTTTAATTTTATTTTAAATAAAAATATTTGATTATAAATTGTTTGGTGTCATAATACGTACCTACTATTCACATTTACTAAATACTTACTATTAAAAATAAGTTAAATTAAAAAAAAAAAAAAAACTTTTAACTGATTTTTTTTGACAACTTACCTCAGATATTATTGTTTACGTAACAATAATATCTTCGTCATTATCATCACTACTTTGATTTAAATTATATGGTTCACGATTAACACATGCCGATTCTAAATGTTTATTTAAATAACTTTTTAAAGCAAATGTTTTTAAACATTTATGACATTGAAATGCTTTTTCAATTGAATGTGTTTGCATATGAGCACGTAAATTTGAACGATCAGCAAATGCTTTATTACAATATGAACATGAATATGGTTTTTCACCAGTATGTGAACGTAAATGTCCTTGCAGTAACCATGGACGTGAAAATAATTTACCACATATATCACAACTATGCGTTAATTTATGTGTTAATAAATGCATTGCTAATGCTGGCATTGATACATATGCTTTACCACATGTATTACATTTTTTTGCCGATTGTGAATCTAAACTTCTATGTGTTTGTTTATGTCGTGATAAATTACTAGATGTTGCATATTCTTTACCACATATCAAACATTTATGACAACCAGATTTTGATTTACGTCCGGATGATGATTTTTGTTGCTGTTGTTGTTGTTTACTATTTGTATCAATATCATTTTCTATAATATTTTTTTGTAATGTGCTAACACTGTCATTATTATTACTAATTAAATTATTATTATCTTTTTTTGTTTGTATTGTTTGAATTGTTGTTGTTGTTGTTGTAATTAAAGCTTCATCAATAATTTTATTTTGGTCATTTTCATTATTATTGTTATTTTCAATAATAATTGTTTTTATATTGGTGTTATTTGTATTAGTTTTTGTATTTAATTTTGTTGTTGTTGTTGTTTTATTTAATTTTGAAAATTCAGGATTCCAAAGATCATTTGTATTTGAAATATCATTATTATTGTTAGTATTTGGTCGAATTTTTTGTTGTTGCTGCTGTTGTTGTTTAAATTGTTGTTGTTTATTATGTGAGGTAGAATAAATGCTGCTGTTACTGTTGTTATTTTTATGAATTCTGTTATTCTTACTAATGCATGATATTGGACGTGAAGTTTTAATTATTTGAGATTTAAGATGACCATAAGATTTTGATGTACTACTAGTTGATGTAGAATAATAATTGTTATTGTTATCGCCATTATTCCTTAAATCACAATCACCACCACTACCAATAGGTGAAAAAGATGATGTTGATTCTGATGATGATTCAGAAGCTGATGATGATATATCAATTTCAAGATCGGACGAATGTTCAGAATTTGGTGGTGTTAATGGTGAACAATTATCAGCTGTTGTAGTATTATTATCATAAGAATTATCTGTTGTTTGGGTTGTTGTTGTATTATTATAACGGATTTTTTTTAATGGTGATTGATGATTATGATTTTGTTCAATAGATGATGGTGTATGATGATAATTGGACATTGTTGTTGTTGTTGTTGTTTCTGTTTCATAAGTATTGCTACGATTAATTATAATTTGATTATTATTGTTACTGTTGTTTGATATTTCTTGCATAACACTTCCTATTGTTATATTACTATTGCTATTGGAACAATTACTATTGTTACTATTATTATTATTATTGTTTAAATGGTAACTGCTATGTGTAATTATATTACGATTATTATTAATTATATTTCTATTAACGTCATGACAGTTTAATCCACTATTCGTTGTTGTTGTTGTAATTGTATTATTCATATGATTATCATTGGAAGAAGAAGATTGTTGTAATATTGTTACAACACAAGGGGCTGGAAGTGGTGGTAAACTTTGTGATAATGATAAAAGATCATGGGCTGCTTCAGTTTCTTCAATACTTCTTTCACGAAATATTGATGATGATGATGATGATGATGAATTAACTAAACATGATGATGTTAATGAAGCTGATAATATTGATGAAGATGATGATGTATTTACTAAATTAATATTATTATTTGTATTTATTGTATTTAAATCATGATTATTAATTAAATTATGTGGCTGTTGAATAATTTTGGGAGTTGGAGTTATTATTGTTGTTGTTGCTTGTTTTGTTATTATATTATTAATATTATTTTCGAAATTTTCATTAGATAACAATTGATTTTGTTGTAGAGGTTTTTTTTGCTTACTCGTTTGTTGCATTATTAATGTTGGCGTTTTGTTGGAGTTCGTCGATATTGATAGTAACGGTGATGTTGTAGTTGTTTCTAAATAATTTATTGAAGGTGTTGGTATTGAAGTAATTTTTATCGTTTGTGTTAATGGTGTTTCAATTGATATTGTTGTTGGTGTTGTTATTATAGATGATGATAATGATGATGATGCTGGTGGTGCATAAAAAATGACTGGTTCTGCTGTGGCTATACAATTTGTTAATTCCGTATTTGATCGCTGCTCTGATTTATTGAAACAATTCGTGATATTGGATGATGATTTATATTTTGTTGTCTATATTGTTGTTGTTGCTGTTGATGTTCTTGATTTAAATTTAAATAAGAATGAAATGTTTTGTTATCGGATGATAAAACAATAGTTTCTCTTCTAACTGCTGCTGGTATTGGAGTTATTGTTGAAGTAGTTGCCATTTTTAATATTTTTTTTTATTTTTATTTTGCAAATAGCTTTTGATTTTTTATTGAAATTTCTTTTTCTTTATAACATTTATATATATACATTTAGATATATATATATCATTAGAATATTATTATTGATGTTGGTTTTTTAATTAAAACAATAAAAAATTGAAGTGGAGTGGTAGTTCTGAGTATTAAGATCCAGATTTAGAAATTGAAAATAAAAAAACCAAACTCGGAGAAAAAAAACTATGTTGGAATCTGAAATTAAACAAAGGATAAAAACATTTTATTAAAAGTTGATGGTATCAATTTAAAATAAATAATTTAATAAGAAATTTGCATAAAATATCTGTTACAGTTTTGTCAAAATAATTTTTAATAAATTTTTATTAATTTTAAAAATCTTAAAATCTGTTTTTAATTAATTTAAAATCATTTAAGTTTATCCCTATATCGTACTTCGTTTTTTTTTTTTTTTTTTTTTTAACAAGGGAATGGAAAGCTCGAAAGCTAGCTTTTGAAATTGTGCGGTTTTTTTTGGGAAATTTGCGACTTTAACACACCAAAACCACACTCTCTTTATACCCGTATGACTATATAGTCAAAGGGTATAATAAATTTGCCATTACGTTTGTAACGCAGAGAAGGAGGGGAGGTAGATATAGATTTAAGTGTATGGATCGGATTAGAATCGCAAAATAAATCGATTTAGCTATATATGTCCGTCCGTCACCACGATAACTCAATAAATACCACTCCTTCTTTTATATGAGTATAGCACTACACTTAATAAAGCTGTATGTTTCTTATTACACGGAATTAATGGTATAAAACTGGTTGGAATAAATTAACCCCTTTCGGCCCGGCGGACTTCCAAAAAATATTGTGTTTCCGATTTGTGTCCAATTTTACAGGGTGGTTTTGCAGTCAAAAAGAGAGGCTGGCACAAATTTTTGTTAGGTTCGGTTAACCCGTTTGGGCACGAGGGCGCAATGAAGCTTTTTCAATGTTTTTGATGTCGAGCCGAAACAGTTTGACCGATTGACTTGAAATTTTGCACAAATGTTGCTCTTAGCAACCGCAATTAGTTGTATAAATTTGGTTGGAATAAATTAACCCATTTCGGCCTGGCGGACTTTCAAAAAATTTTGTGTTTTCGATTTGTGTCCAATTTTACAGGTTGATTTTGTAGTCTAAAAGAGAGGCTGCAAAAAGTTTTAGTTAAGTTCGATTAACCCATTTTCCACGACGATGATATGAAGTTCTCTATATATTTTATTTTCTTATACGATTAAAAGTATTTTATTGAAAATTTTGTACCAGCATTTTAATTAAAACCCACAGGGTTAATTTGGTTTTGACCTGTTTGTGCGTTTTGAACAAAGATTCAATGAAATTTTCAGTTTTCTTCAAATGAAATCTAAAAATCAAAAAATTCAATTTGTTATATATAATGCTTAAATACATAGTATTTTAAAACAGTTTTTCCAAAAAATAAGCCTACATTTCTCTCATAAAATCATAAAAAAACGAGGAAGAGCGTATTACAACTTTCAGGTGAGTACTAAACAAAATGTAAGTTGAAAAGCGAATTTTTAAACCTTTTCTAAACCATCGACTATATTTTATTCAAGCGTTGGCAATTCAAGAAAATCCCCTTTTGACCTATAGTCATTTTAATTCAAAGAAGCTTTTTCAATGTTTTTGATGTCGAGTCAAAACTGTTTGACCGATTGACTTGAAATTTTGCACAAATGTTCCTCTTAGCAACCGCATTTAGTTGTATAAATTTGGTTGGAATAAATTAACCCATTTCGGCCTGGCGGACTTTCAAAAAATTTTGTGTTTTCGATTTGTGTCCAATTTTACAGGTTGATTTTGTAGTCTAAAAGAGAGGCTGCAAAAAGTTTTAGTTAAGTTCGATTAACCCATTTTCCACGACGATGATATGAAGTTCTCTATATATTTTATTTTCTTATACGATTAAAAGTATTTTATTGAAAATTTTGTACCAGCATTTTAATTAAAACCCACAGGGTTAATTTGGTTTTGACCTGTTTGTGCGTTTTGAACAAAGATTCAATGAAATTTTCAGTTTTCTTCAAATGAAGTCTAAAAATCAAAAAATTCAATTTGTTATATATAATGCTTAAATACATAGTATTTTAAAACAGTTTTTCCAAAAAATAAGCCTACATTTCTCTCATAAAATCATAAAAAAACGAGGAAGAGCGTATTACAACTTTCAGGTGAGTACTAAACAAAATGTAAGTTGAAAAGCGAATTTTTAAACCTTTTCTAAACCATCGACTATATTTTATTCAAGCGTTGGCAATTCAAGAAAATCCCCTTTTGACCTATAGTCATTTTAATTCAAAGAAGCTTTTTCAATGTTTTTGATGTCGAGTCAAAACTGTTTGACCGATTGACTTGAAATTTTGCACAAATGTTCCTCTTAGCAACCGCATTTAGTTGTATAAATTTGGTTGGAATAAATTAACCCATTTCGGCCTGGCGGACTTTCAAAAAATTTTGTGTTTTCGATTTGTGTCCAATTTTACAGGTTGATTTTGTAGTCTAAAAGAGAGGCTGCAAAAAGTTTTAGTTAAGTTCGATTAACCCATTTTCCACGACGATGATATGAAGATCTCTATATATTTTATTTTCTTATACGATTAAAAGTATTTTATTGAAAATTTTGTACCAGCATTTTAATTAAAACCCACAGGGTTAATTTGGTTTTGACCTGTTTGTGCGTTTTGAACAAAGATTCAATGAAATTTTCAGTTTTCTTCAAATGAAATCTAAAAATCAAAAAATTCAATTTGTTATATATAATGCTTAAATACATAATATTTTAAAACAGTTTTTCCAAAAAATAAGCCTACATTTCTCACATAAAATCATAAAAAAACGAGGAAGAGCGTATTACAACTTTCAGGTGAGTACTAAACAAAATGTAAGTTGAAAAGCGAATTTTTAAACCTTTTCTAAACCATCGACTATATTTTATTCAAGCGTTGGCAATTCAAGAAAATCCCCTTTTGACCTATAGTCATTTTAATTCAGTTAACATTGTTCACCGGAAACCTACCATCCTCAACTATATCGTCAAGGAGCACCAAATTGTCAAGAAGCAGCATGTATAGAAAAATTAGAGATAATCGTTCAAATTGTTTTGCAAACTGTTTTTTAAAGTTTTTGTTTCGCAATCGATTAAAAGAACTCGACAAACCTTTTTTATAAGTATTCCCCTAATTCAAAGAAGTTGTACCTACTTTCAAAAATTGGACGTAATTTACTTACAAATTTTTTTTTGAACAATCGTCGGCAGGGGTTAACAACTTTCAAGTCTGTTAGTAAATTGAACTTCATTTTCAAAGAAGAACACATATACGAAATTTGAAGTTAATCTGTTAAATCATTTCTAATATATAGCAAAGCAACGAAAAAACCTATAAAAAGCTCTTGGGCCACGATAGGTTAACGGAACTCCACAAATATTTTTTTGTGGCATTTATAGGCAAAGTAGTATCTCAAAAAATTGGCTGAAACTTGCTTTTTTACAATTTTCAAGCTTCCGGGCAACGCCGGGTAAATCTGCTAGTCTAATATATAAAGAAGAAAATTTGTTTGTTTATTTGTTTGTTTGTTTGTCCAGGATTCACGTGAAAACCACTGGTCCGATTGACACCAAATTTTAGAGGAATAATTTTGGGAGTCCGGGGGGTGACATAGGCTATGTCGCATTTTTATAAGTCAGCAGGTTGCGGCTCCAGAGCCGTTTTAAGCTTTTTCGTTTTTTTGATGTTGAGTCGAAACGGTTTGACCGATTCACTTGAAATTTTGCACGAATGTTCTTCTTATTACACGGAATTAATGGTATAAAACTGGTTGGAATAAATTAACCCCTTTCGGCCCGGCGGGCTTCCAAAAAATTTTGTGTTTCCGATTTGTGTCCAATTTTACAGGGTGGTTTTGCAGTCAAAAAGAGAGGCTGGCACAAATTTTTGTTGGGTTCGGTTAACCCGTTTGGGCACGAAGGCGCAATGAAGCTTTTTCAATGTTTTTGATGTCGAGCCGAAACAGTTTGACCAATTGACTTGAAATTTTGCACAAATGTTCCTCTTAGCAACCGCAATTAGTTGCATAAATTTGGTTGGAATAATTTAACCCATTTCGGCCTGGCGGGCTTCCAAAAAATTTTGTGTTTCCGATTTGTGTCCAATTTTACAAGGTGGTTTCGCAGTCGAAAATAAAGTCTGGGACAAATTTTTGTTGAGTTCGGTTAACCCGTTTGGGCACGAGAGTGCAAAGAAGCTTTTTCAATGTTTTTGATGTCGAGTGAAAACTGTTTGACCGATTGACTTGAAATTTTGCACAAATGTTCCTCTTAGCAACTGCATTTAGTTGTATAAATTTGGTTGGAATAAATTAACCCATTTCGGCCTGGCGGACTTTCAAAAAATTTTGTGTTTTCGATTTGTGTCCAATTTTACAGGTTGATTTTGTAGTCTAAAAGAGAGGCTGCAAAAAGTTTTAGTTAAGTTCGATTAACCCATTTTCCACGACGATGATATGAAGTTCTCTATATATTTTATTTTCTTATACGATTAAAAGTATTTTATTGAAAATTTTGTACCAGCATTTTAATTAAAACCCACAGGGTTAATTTGGTTTTGACCTGTTTGTGCGTTTTGAACAAAGATTTAATGAAATTTTCAGTTTTCTTCAAATGAAGTCTAAAAATCAAAAAATTCAATTTGTTATATATAATGCTTAAATACATAGTATTTTAAAACAGTTTTTCCAAAAAATAAGCCTACATTTCTCTCATAAAATCATAAAAAAACGAGGAAGAGCGTATTACAACTTTCAGGTGAGTACTAAACAAAATGTAAGTTGAAAAGCGAATTTTTAAACCTTTTCTAAACCATCGACTATATTTTATTCAAGCGTTGGCAATTCAAGAAAATCCCCTTTTGACCTATAGTCATTTTAATTCAAAGAAGCTTTTTCAATGTTTTTGATGTCGAGTCAAAACTGTTTGACCGATTGACTTGAAATTTTGCACAAATGTTCCTCTTAGCAACCGCATTTAGTTGTATAAATTTGATTGGAATAAATTAACCCATTTCGGCCTGGCGGACTTTCAAAAAATTTTGTGTTTTCGATTTGTGTCCAATTTTACAGGTTGATTTTGTAGTCTAAAAGAGAGGCTGCAAAAAGTTTTAGTTAAGTTCGATTAACCCATTTTCCACGACGATGATATGAAGTTCTCTATATATTTTATTTTCTTATACGATTAAAAGTATTTTATTGAAAATTTTGTACCAGCATTTTAATTAAAACCCACAGGGTTAATTTGGCTTTGACCTGTTTGTGCGTTTTGAACAAAGATTCAATGAAATTTTCAGTTTTCTTCAAATGAAATCTAAAAATCAAAAAATTCAATTTGTTATATATAATGCTTAAATACATAGTATTTTAAAACAGTTTTTCCAAGAAATAAGCCTACATTTCTCTCATAAAATCATAAAAAAACGAGGAAGAGCGTATTACAACTTTCAGGTGAGTACTAAACAAAATATAAGTTGAAAAGCGAATTTTTAAACCTTTTCTAAACCATCGACTATATTTTATTCAAGCGTTGGCAATTCAAGAAAATCCCCTTTTGACCTATAGTCATTTTAATTCAGTTAACATTGTTCACCGGAAACCTACCATCCTCAACTATATCGTCAAGGAGCACCAAATTGTCAAGAAGCAGCATGTATAGAAAAATTAGAGATAATCGTTCAAATTGTTTTGCAAACTGTTTTTTAAAGTTTTTGTTTCGCAATCGATTAAAAGAACTCGACAAACCTTTTTTTAAGTATTCCCCTAATTCAAAGAAGTTGTACCTACTTTCAAAAATTGGACGTAATTTACTTACAAATTTTTTTTTGAACAATCGTCGGCAGGGGTTAACAACTTTCAAGTCTGTTAGTAAATTGAACTTCATTTTCAAAGAAGAACACATATACGAAATTTGAAGTTAATCTGTTAAATCATTTCTAATATATAGCAAAGCAACGAAAAAACCTATAAAAAGCTGTTGGGCCACGATGGGTTAACGGAACTCCACAAATATTTTTTTGTGGCATTTATTGGCAAAGTAGTATCTCAAAAAATTGGCTGAAACTTGCTTTTTTACAATTTTCAAGCTTCCGGACAACGCCGGGTAAATCTGCTAGTAAAACATAAAAATAAAAAAAATTGGTTTTTATTTAAAAAAATTTTTCCAATAAATTCAATTATATTAATATTAAATTAGAACTAAAATTATATTATGTTGAAAATGAAATATCAATATTAAAACAGCAAAAGAGGAATATATTAATATGGTTCTAAATAAATTGTGAGAGCTGACATATTGGTCAGCCATGTACAAATTACATTTTAGCATATAAGAATTCTTTTTAAGTTTTTGTTTTTGAATTGTAAAAAATAACATAATGAATAGAAAAATAAAACACTAAAAAAAAAAAAAAACACTAAACCTAATAAAGCGGTATGTTTGAAATTTTGCCAAAAGTAATCAATGTTTATAATAATAATGATATAATGTTTATACAACGGTCATACGGGTATCCCAGAGTTGACACAGTTTACTCTACCACACTTTTCCTCGTTTTATATAATATTACATATAAATTTTGTGTTTTGTTTATTTTTGTTTTAATTAGGTGTTCTAAACATTAAATTTGTAGTGGTCAAGTAAATTCAAAATTGTTATAAATTTTTAATTGATTTGAAATTAGATAAGATTACATATTTTTAATTTCTTTAGAAATTTGAAAATTGTACTAATGTTTTCATCAGTGGCGTGTGAGAGAATTTTAAAAGGGTTAACATTTTGAAAAATTGAGGATCTGATTTGGCTTATTGCAGAGCATTGAAAAAGAAGATGCTCTATAGTTATTGGGAAGTTGTTGCAAAAAATACAAGTTGATTGCCGTTAATTTTTCAGTAAAAAACCATGAGTTAGGTTGGTGTGTCCCAAACGAAGTCTAATAAAGCATTTATTCATAGTGGATGAAGTCTTAATTGGTAACGAAATAGGTTTTTTATCCGGGTTAACTAATTTGTATTTATGATTGTAGTTTTCCCACTCGATATTAAAATAATTCAAAATTCTTGTTGACGTAAATTTGGCTATTGATTTTTTGCTGAATGGTGTGAAAGTGAACAGAGGTGAATTGATTGCAGTTTTGGTTGCTTTATCTGCTAACTCGTTGCCTGCTATACCAACATGTGCCGGTATCCACTTTATTTTAACTTTGTTTTTCATTTCTATTAGTAGATGTTTTATTGTGTTAATAACCTTAGAACCCTTCCCCATAGCTTTGATGGATTCAAAAGCTGATAGACTATCGGTAAAAATTATTTTTTTCCCTTTGGTGGTTTTCGTTATTAATAAACTTGATAGTATACCTTGTAATTCCGCTTCAAATATAGTAGAGTCGGAAGGAAGTAAACCATTTGTTATCAATATGCCTGATTCATTCACTACCGAAAAAACAGTTCTGTTTCTTTTTTGGAGCCATCGGAAAATAAAAATTCCCAATTATTTTGTTTATAAATTTCTGTGTTTGCTTTGAATAGTTATATGAATTGAATATGAGTAGTATTGTCCTTATGCAGTAGTGTTACATCACCAATAAACGATTTATTAGGTAATAACCATGGTGGAAATTTGAGATTTGGGGTTTTAATTGGCGTGGCTTCTATGTTAAATTGAATCTTTAAGTTTAGTGTTTTAGTGAGTCTTGATTTTATTTGTGTGATTTTTTTTCTGAATTTTGTTAATTGAACTTCTTTGTGCAACAGCTCGGTTGTGTTTGTGAATAATTTTGGCAAATACTTTCCTCGGAGGAGCAATGTTCGGTTTTCTATGGTTAGAAAACCTCCTTTAGCTTAAGATGTTTTCTGTTGGTGTTGTACTGAACGCTCTTAAACTTCTTCTAATGGCCGTATTATATGGGGCTTTTATTTTGTTTAAATGAGATTTTGCACATTTCCCATATACTATTAGTCCGTAATCAATTTTAGAAACTATTGTTAATTTAGTTACAGTTAACAAAGTATTAGTATGAACATAACTTTTATTTGATGAAAGATATTTAATTACATTTAGTCTAGAGGTGATATTATTTCTAATAAAATTACAGTGATCTTTAAAACTATTTTTATTATCAAAGATTACGCCCAGAATTTTTAAATTGTTTACATTAATAATTGTTGAGTTATTAAATTTTATGTTTGGACATTTACAATTAATTTTTTTACATACATGCAAATGCTTACATTTGTTGACAAAAATTTTCGCCCCTGATTGATCAGACCAAGTATTAATTGCATTTAATGCTTCAACAAACTGGTTTGAAATTTCATTTGTGTTTTTTGTTTTTGACATTATATATAGATCATCTGCATATAGGCAGTTTTGAAGATTTTTATTGGAAGTTATCAGTTTGCTAATATCATTAAACGCAATTAGAAAAAGAGTGACCGATAGGGATGATCCTTGCGGAACACCGTTGAAAAGTGAAAATGTAGGCGAATATACATTATTCACCCTGCAACGTATTTTACGGTTTTTTAAAAAAGACTTAACGTAATTAAAAATTTTCGGACCGACTTTCAATTCTTGTAATTTTTCTAAAATTATGTGTGGACCAATTTTTTCAAACCCTTTTTCCAAATCTATTGATAAAATGGATGTGTGATTTTTTGTGGATAGATTTTTCGATATTAAATGATCTATATAAATAAGAGCATCTGTTGTAATAGAATTTGTTTTGAAACCCACCTGATACGGTGATAATAATTTATTGTAGGAAAGATACCACATTTAACGTTTGGCTATTATTTTATCTAAAATTTTACTAATACACGGCAATAAGGATATTGGTCTATAGCTTGAAAGTTCGTCTATGTTTTTATGTGGTTTTTTTATTGGTATTACTATTGCTGTTTTGTAGGTCTGAGGGATTGTTCCTTTATTATAGATGTTTTTTTTTACAAGCTAACTAAACGCTAGGAACGGATTCCTGTATACATATATGTAGGTTTAGTTGGAAAGGGGAGGAAAATAGGATATTAAAGGGGAATTAGGTGGTAGGTTGGAAATGAATCTAAAAAGATTCGTTTTGAATTTTTGCAAGTTGTAGTATGGAACGTTATTAACAGAGGGGAACACATTCGATGGAAGCATGTTCCACATCTTAGCAGTCCTCACAACAAATGAGTTTCCATAACCAGTTTTGAACCATCTTGGGATTTCCACAGTGTAGAAATGAGCACTTACTGCTCCTCTGGTGTTACGTTGGATTTGTTTAAGAGGAGGCATAATTGATTTTTCAATAAAGCAAGTGTCATTACCTACAAGATATCTATAAAACAGAGAAATTGCTCCAATATTTCGACGAGAGTTAAGTGAAGTAAGTGTTACTTGCTCGACAGGGTCGCCTATAGGGCGTAAGGCGCGATTTTGGATTTTGTCGAGGTAACTCAAGGAAGTTTGGGATGCGCCAGCCCAAATGTGAGAGTTATACTCCATTTTAGGTCGAATATAGGCTTTATACATATTAGACAGATCCTTAGGAGAGAAATATGTTTTGCAATGAGACAGAAAACCCAAGCACTTGGCAGCATTCTTAGCTATATCAAAAATTTGCTCATTCCACAGCATTTTTTGATTTAGCTGCAACCCTAAAATGCTTAGATTTTCTGATCGTTCAATATTTTCTCCTTGGAATCGCAGAATTGGGTTGAACTGAATTCTTTTGCAGGAAATCAGACAGCTTTGAGTTTTTGAGGTATTAAACTCAACTCTATTACTTTTAACCCAATCAGCTATCTTAGCTAAGTCATGGTTAAGTAAACTAACCATGATATTTCTTTTCGAGCTGATTGCGGTAGGTGTGACGTTAGATTTTTTAAGGAAATCGTAGGACGCCACTAGAGTGCTGTCGTCGGCGAAGCTATGGATTGGATTGAGGGTAGAGGAGAGTAAGTCGTTGATAAAAATCAAAAAAAGAGTTAGTGATAAGGCGGAGCCTTGTGGAACGCCAGCGTTAATTTCAAAGGTGTCAGACATAAAACTGTCGACAAGGACACGAATGCGACGATTCGAAAGAAAATTCTCAATCCAATTGCAGAAAGGGTCACCAAGACCAACAGCTCGGCATTTGTTCAAAAGAGCAGAATGCCATACTCGATCAAAGGCCTTTGAGATATCAAGAGCAACAACCTCAGATTCACCGGAACAGTGAATACTGGTGTTGAGCTTTTCGCTGAGGTATGTTAAAAGATCACCTGTTGATCTTTGGCTTCTAAAGCCATATTGCTTATCATGCAAAATACCTCTGCAGTCAAGATATCTCATCAACCGTTTGTTGACGAGAATTTCTATAACTTTGGAAATGACCGAAATAATGGCTATTGGCCGGTAATTGAAGGGGTCGCTTTTGTCACCTTTTTTGGGGATAGGAGAAACATGAGCAATTTTCCATTTACTGGGATATCTACCAGTCGAAAATGATAATGAAAAAAGATTGCGCAGAGGTTTCGAAATGGGAGAGGCAATATGTTTAAGAACCATCGCAGGAATTCCATCGGGACCAGTGGACTTTCTAACATTCAGATTTTCGAGCACTTTCACTATAGTACGTGTTCTAAAGTACACCCTTTGAAGAATTTTAACCTTAGTAGGATCAACAGAGGGTAGTACTGGTGGAGTTTGTACTGTAGGAGGGACCGTAGAGATTTTGCAAACAAATTGGCTTTAGCAACTGAATCTGATATGATAGAATTATTGTTATCAATCAGCGGCGGAAAGGATGATTCGCAAAAGTTATTCTTTACACTCTTTGCAAAGGTCCAAAAAGAACGATTGCAGTGAGGTAGATTAATTATTTTACGTTTTAATCTTTGGTTGTAAAGAAAATTTTGCTGATTGATAATTCTTTTGCAATTGTTCCTGGCGACTTTATAGCTCGCAAATGAAGACTCAAACGCATTCTGCTTGAACATTTTGAACTGCTTTTCTTTGGATTGAATTGCTTTCCTGCAGATGTCATTAAACCAAGATTTGGAGTTGGTTTTTACCGATTTATAGGAGCTAGGAATGAAAAGTTTCATACCTAGCATAATTGTTTTACTAATGGCATCAGCAGCAAAGTCAACGTTTCTATGACGGAAACACATTGACCAATCGAAATCTCCCAAAAAACTATTCAGACCTACCCAGTCGGCCCGGTTATAGTGCCAGACTAGCCTCTTAGGAATAGGGTTTCGGTTGGCCGATGAATCCATTGAAAAGCTGGATTTAACAAGACAATGGTCGGAGCCTCCAATTGGTGAGCTAACAGAAATATTGTATTTTTCTGGGCTTGAAGTCAGGAACAAGTCCAAAAGATGTGCGTTTTGATTGTCTCGGTCCGGAATTCGAGTTGGGCTCTTTACAAGTTGTGAAAGTTGGAATAAGTTTGAAAATAGTTCAACCTGTTTACCTTCCGGGCTATTGTGACTTGAAAAATGGAGCCAGTTTTTGTTGTGGACATTGAAATCACCCGCGACAGCTATCTCACATTCGGGATTCTTTTCCAAAATTTTATTGATAGTGTCGGATAATTCTTCAATGGTCCCAGCAGTTTCCAGCTCACTGGCTTGGGGAGATCTGTATAAAAAACAGAAAAATATTGTAGCATTTTCAACACGGAGTTTAACCCAGAGATAATGAAAAATCGGGTTGGAGCTCTTAAGATCATGAAGGGTGTTGAAAGCTACATTAGAGCGTATATATAAAGCGACTCCTCGATGAGGAATAAAAAGCGGAAAAAGTATATAGCCGTTGATATTATAATTAGTATCGTCACCTACAACTTGTGTTTCGCTTAAGGCAAGTATAGCTGGTCTTTCTGAGTTAAGATGGGCTTCAACTGAATGAAAATTGCATGCTAAGCCTCTTATATTACTAAATTGTAATAAAAAATTTGAGTCCATTGACTACAACTTGCGAGCGGAAAAGGAGGGAAAAAGAATAAATTTGAAAATATTTACTTTCAAATTGAAATATAAAAAAAAAATTTAGAAAACATATATCACACATACACAGTAATTAAAAGCATAATGAAAATAGTGAAAATATAAACGAAAAAAACAAAAATTTAAAAATAGTAATATAATGGTGCCAGCACCAAAATAGTGGCGAACATTACAAACGAAAATCCAAATACAACAGTTTTTAGCACATTTTCAAAAAATTTTGTAAAAATGTGCCTATATAGCTTCACTCTGTCCGTCCGTCCGTCCGTCCCTTTTTACCTACGATTGACTAAAAAATATCAGAAATGGGTAGGTATTGCAATAAAAATAATTTAATGTTAAAACTTTTTTTTGTAGCCCCCCCCCGTTCCGGGGCTACAGCCCCACAAAGTCGAAAAAAGTCCCATATTTAAACAGTTATAATTAGAGTTCTATAAGGTATATTTCCAACCTGAAAACGGTAACAGACAGCTGTTCTTATAAGCTTTACAAATTTTTAAAAACCAATTTTATAGGGTTACCATACGGTACTAAAATTTACCGTTATTCAAAACTTAGTTTTACAAAATTTTTGGTCCCTTATAACTTCGGAACGGCTAAATCTAGAAACTTGAAATTTTGGGAGAAGTTAGATCCTTAGAAATAAGTAAGAGTCAGTTAACAAAATTTTTTTCTCACGCCCCCTCTTTAGGAGCTGTAAGGGGTCGAAAATTGAAATTTTGCTAAAAATTTAGCTTTTAAACACCTATAACTTGAATACCAGTCAAAATTTTTTTTTATTTGTATACAAAATTGAAAGCTCCAAAACGAAAGTTTGAATAAGTGTCAAAGGTTTTTCTTAATTTTGACTTTGTCCGTCCGTCCGTATGTTTACACCGTTTTAAATAGATTAAAGAAATTTTAACCACGGGTTGATATTACAAAAAAATTAATTTTAATTTAAATTAATTTTTTCTGTAGCCCCACTCGTTACGGAGCTACAGCCCCCCAAAGTTGGAAAAAGCACTATTTTTAAATTGTTATAACAAGAGTTTCTTTTAGTGTATTTTTAATCTGAAAACGCAAAAGATAGCTGGTCTTATAGGCTTTACAACAATATAACGTTTAAATTTATAGGGTTACCATACGTTACTAAAATTTACCATTAAGCTAAACTCAACTTTTGCAAAATTTTTGGCCCCATATATCTTCTAAACGGTTCAATCTAGGGTCTTGAAATTTTGGGAGAAGTTAGTTCCTCCAAAATTAGTAGGAGTCGGTTAACAAAATTTTTTTGTCACGCCCCCTGCTATTTTCAACCACCTGTAACTTTAACATCTGTTCAAATTTTTTTTTACAAATATGCAAAATTTATAGCTGCAGCATTATGTTTCAATATACGTTAAAGGTTTTTCTTAAATTCGAAAGGATCTCTTTAAATTGAAGAAATTGTTTCTTAGTCTTAACCATTTTTGGTTAGATAATAATATTCTAGGTAAAATTCCAAATTTTGTTGGAGCTCAAAATTGATTTCCTAGAACCTAAAAAAAATGCAAGAGTGAAGACATGAGGAGAGTGAGCAGATCCATCATAAGTTTGCTAAGCAAAAATTTGGGAACCTTCCCCATTGAAGGGCTACTAGGTCTTCAAAATTAAAACTTTTATGTTCTTATAAAACAGTAACTTATTTACCAGTGTAAGTTTTTCCAAAATTAAACGTTAACATTGAAGCTCCAACATTATATTTTGCACTTATTAACAGGTTTTCTTGAGTGCATTGGGGTTATATTCTAAGTAATTTACTATTAGTCATATAATTAATTATTAATGAAATAACAAAATTATAATATTATCATAATATATATTTTTATAAAAATAAATGATAAAATACTCAGTAAGAAACCGTATATAATTTTGAAAATGTGCTTTTTAAAAACCCTTGGTTTTTTTCCCTCACTTGTTAATACCTTATTGTACCCAGAGATTGTTTGCAAAATTCACCACTAATTAGTGCGGACACAAACCCTCTCAAAACATTATGCTTCTTTATCCCACATATAATAATTAAAGTATATATAAAAAATTAACAGCTAAATTAATTTAAGTGAGGGTGAAATGAAAGAAGAGATATTTACTGAAAAAAAAGAGTATGGGATAGAAAAGGATGGTTCGTTTAGTTAGCATGCATTATTAATTTTAATTTTGAAAATCTTTTCTTATAAACAAATTAGTTGTAAACAAAAAATTTTTAAGCAAATTGTACAAAAAAAAAATATTTAAATTATGTAAATTAAAAATTAAGCAAAAATTAAGTAAAAAAATAAAATATACATACAAATTTATAAATAAAAATTAAAAATAAAATTTATAGAATTAAAAATTAAATATGTTTTTAACAAAATTAAAAAAAAAAAAAGTATTAAAAGAAATGTAATGTAATTTGATACCATGTAAACAAAGTTTAAGCAAATAGTGTATTTCTTAGCCAATTATTAATTATTATAGAAAAATCAAAGTTAAATTATATATTTAATTAATCAAAGTTAGAATAAAATAAATAAAATTTTAGAAGTTAAATTATTAATAATTGTAAAAAATTAAGAAAGTTACAAAAATTAAAATATTTATAAAACATATCAATATTAAAATAAAAAATTTGTGAGTTGACAGTTGTATATACACAGCATCCAAAGTTGCTGAAATAAAGAAAAAAAAAATCTCTGGACAATGGCTGCCACTGGACATCAATTTATGTTGAATTTTATTATTATAATGTATGTTGGATTTTATTATTTTTTAGTTTTGGTTTTATTTTTATTTTTTTTTTCTTGCAAACAAAAAACTGTGTTGTGTTGTGATTTAGCAAGTAGTTCTATTTCAGTGTAGTTGTTATGATAATCTTTAATATTCCATTGCAGAATGTTAAGGATCATTATGAAAATTATTAGTATAAAAATTATAAAATTATATGCTAAAATCACAAGTAATTATTGCATTTTAAATCGAAATATATGTTATTTTAGTGCTTTTTTCTTAACATTAGTATAATGTTTTATACAAATGAAAGATGATGTTTTATGATTCCATTAAGAAATCATTATCTAAGTTAATTTCTCAAATGTCTTGGTTGGGTAATGAGAAATTGTCTTGTGTGGACATAGAATTATTAGTGCCTGGTGTAGACATCAAGTTATTAATAGATTGTGTTAAAGTAAGGTCAATAGTAGAATTTGTATTTTTGTTAATATATGCAGAATGATTTAAAGGGCAATCTTTTATGTTAGGTATTGGATTTTTGTCTAGTGTCGTATTTCCGACATTTTTTACATTTTTTTTATTGTTATTTATTTTGTTTTCGAGATTTTGGTTTTTATTGTTTACTGCTATTTTATTATTATCGGATTTACTATTTAGAGGAATGGTGGAGTGAATGTACTCCGAAGATAAAGTTGTTGTTATAGATTTATTTTCAGATTCCTTTTTGTTTAACGGTTTTTTAATATTAAAGTTTTGGGGGGAAGCGTTGTTTAAATTTAATGTAGTTTGATTTGGTGTTTGGATTTTTGAAGTTGAAGAATTACTGATTACCTGTGAAAATAGATTTGCATATAAATTTAGCGGATGCCGTTGTTTGTATAATTTCCTAGCTTCATTAATTGTGCATTTGTTTTGTGTTTTTATTTTTAGAATTTCCTTCTGTTGAAGGTATTTAGGGCACATTCTCGAGGAAGCTGGGTGTTCCGCGAGACAGTTTGCACACATCGAACGTGTGCATTCTACTGGAATATGGGGTGGAAGGTTGCAGTTATAACAGGAGGCATTGTTTCTGCAATGTTTTGCTGTGTGCCCTAAAAGCTGACAAGTTTTACAGCGCATAGGGTTAGGAAAATATTCACGAACTTCAATAGAATACCACACTACTCTTTTGTGGGATTTTGTATAGGTCAAAAGTTAAGAGTATTAGTCCCGTTGGAATGGATTTCCCATCTATGTTTTTTTTGAATTTGTAAACTTCAACGACTCCTTGACTCTTGAATTCATCTAGAATTTCTTCTTCAGTTGTTTGTATAAGATTTCTGTCGAATATAGTTCCTTTACAACTGTTTAAGTTATTTTGGTAACTAATTGTAACAGGGCAGAGACCACCAAAACTTTTTACTTTTAAAAATTTCTCAGCCGTGTTTTGGTTTTTAGTTAAAACTAACAAGTTACCATCCCGATGGATGTTTATCTTTTCGATTTCGGAATTGATACCATCTATTGCCTTTTTTTTTTGCGAATACACTGAAAGAAGACAGTGGTTTATTTATGTCGGAAGATTGAATAATGATAAATTTTGGGTTGTTATTTGAGCTCCCGCGAGAAGCATCCTCCAGACTTGGAAAAGCTTCGCTTAACCCTATTTTTTCGTTTTGATTTAGGGCTTGTTGGCTTCTTAGCTTCATTTAAAGAAGCTAAAATACCAAACTGATTGCCCACTGGAACAGGATTGTCCACCGGCATTCTCGTAATTTTTAATTTTTATTTAATAATAATTTGTTATATTTGTATGTTAGCAATAAAGAAAATAAGATACAGCTGGGTGGCACAGTGGTTAGAGTGCCGATTTTCATGCGAGAGGCCCCGAGTTCGAATCCCAGTGAAAGTGAAAAAACTTTTATCTGATTTTCAACTCGACTCAGCTACCATTCGCCTTTGGGTTCAAATTAATGGCTTAATTAATAATTAATAATTATATATCTTTAATAATAAATAAATAAATATAACACTATAAACAAATACAAAATGTAAACAAATATTTCAATTAAATAATATAACTCACTGATATAGAATACCATATAACTCAAGTACAAAATTATTACAAAATAAACAAAAATAGAACTGTATTTATTGAAAATCTAAGACATTTATACATGTCATAAGGCGTAGTACTATCTCATGTTTAATTGTATGTGGAATTCATTTGATCAGTTTTAATATATGAATATATCTCCCCTGTTCCGACATGCACATATATATTCAGGCTGTTTAGCTTATCACAGTAAACAGTTAGCACGTAGAAGTGCCAGCAAAAAAAAAAAAAAAAAAAAAAAAAGAAAAGATTAAAAAAGAAAGTTGGAAAGAGAAGATAATAGTAATAAAATAATAGTATACTTATATATTTTGTGAATCCAAATGATATTAAAAAATAATCGGTAGGAAGATTAAACAATACGTCTTTACACTTACAATTCCAGACGATGTCTAATACTTTTATTAAAGTATAACTAGCCACCTAAAATGTAGAAAATAAAAAAATTGAAGGATAAATTTAAAATTTGCATTGAAAAAACATAAAACCTTACGATTTTATTATTAGTACAAATGTATGTGCGAATTTGCTTTGCTCAAGGTCAAGTGTATACGGGTGATTCTACGTTAATTGACAAAAAGTTCAAATAAAAAAAAAATTTTTTTTTTTTTAATTTATTATTTTAATAATGTTTACTGAACTAAGTTTGCGTAAAAGTAAATCAAATTCTCTAAGAGAACCAATCCGTTTTTGCTTTTAACAGTATTTTATTTAAAATTTTTTAAAATCTTGCAATACGGAAATGACAATATATACATGGTAATGACAAATTTAATTCATAATAATAAATAAGTAATGACAAAAAAACTTTTAAAATAATTTTCGAACATTTTTATTTCATTTTTAATTCAATTATAAACTTAAAAAAAAACATTAATAAAAAACTTCAATAGAAAAACAAATATTTTAATAATACAAATAAATAATAGGCTTTACTTCACAGCTAAATGGTTTCATCTTTCACAGCTTTCAAATTACATTTCATTTACATCAATTTTATTTTCAAAAAAGTAAAGCTGAGTATCATTCTTAAATTTTATTTTTGGTTTTTCTGAAAATACTTTTATAATTTGGTTTTGATTTATGTAAGAAATGTCTTTTGGATTTTTTTTGAAATCAGTATTTTCTTTGTTGACGCTTTTTAAAGACATTACTTCAACTTCAAAGCCATGTTCGTCATATTCTGGATCTTTTACACAGAGGGATAGGTATCTACAATTATATAAAAATATATTCTTTATTAATATGGTTTTTTTCATTACAATTGTTTACTTACTTATAAGTTTTTCCCCTTTGTCCAGGACACTGGACCAATAGAAAGGTTCCGCATTCAATTTTCTCAGTTGTTGGTGTTGCGCAAGATGAAGATGATGATTTAGAAGATGGTGTTAAATATACATCCTCATATCGTAGTCTTGAGTTTGATTCGGTTTGATTTGGAAAACATGTAAATTCGTTATTAGAATTTTCAGCATAATTCAATGTGCCAATGTTAAAGTGTTCGCAATAGTGTTTGCAATCAAAACAGGACAGTTTTCTCATAAATAACTCGTTATTTTCTCCGCATGCTACTTGATGAACTTGCATCGTTCCCTTGAATGGTATGATCTTTTCAGAAAAAATTAGTTTTGACATTTCTTCAATGTCGCTTGTATTTATTTGATAAAATTGTATATTTAAACATTTTTCCTGGAGCACTGATAATAAAACAGTAATATCTGGTATATCTTTTCCATTCGCAACTTCTCTATCTGCAATGCGTTTGCACACACCACCAATACCATCCGGCGCTCCTTTACCGTGTCCAGTCTCAGAATAATTCCACGTAAAATAATTTATAGGATAAATTTCCTTTAAATGGTTTCTTAAAAAATAAAACATACATTTGTTTCTGTATTGCGTGGCCGGGCTATCACTTAGGAAGTGAAAAACATTAATATTATCTGGTAAGCTTTTTAAAATAGGATATAAATGAGCCCATATTGCTGCTATATTATGAAGTAACGAGTCACTGATAGTACAAAAAGATTTGCATTTTATGTCATCTTCTATTTTGAGGTAAACTACTACAGTGTGAAGTGTTATTTGCTTTCGCGAACCTCCAAAATGAAAGCTCTGAATTTCTTCGAAATATTTAACATTGTAGTTCTCGCTAAAATCCATATGTATGATTGCTTCATTGTATTTTAATTTTGATTTTAACTCTCTGATAGCTATATACTGGTGTAAAATTTTTCCCTCATGAGATAAAAAATTTGTTAAGGTTTCCTTATATTCTTCAATTAAAACTCGTAACTGAATTGCTTTATTTTCTTTTACAATTTTTTTGCATGTCTTTTCCTTATTTGTTTTAGGGCAAGTATATTTTGTAAGTTGAGTAATCCATTTAAAATAAAAAACATTGATATCAATTAGGATATTATTGATTTCGGGTGTTCTATTTACACATTCTTCGCATAGTCTTAAAAGGCATTTTACTGATTTTGAACAACACATCGAATTGATAACATCTTTTGTACAAGTTTCTTGTATAGCGTTATATTTTGCTAGTGCTTGAATCATAAACTCCATATTTGAATGAGTTATGCATTTACATGTTTCTCTTTGAGCTACATTCATTCGTTTTATCCAATAAGGACAGCTTTTGCAAAATAATGAATAGCTGATTTGACGGTTGTATTTCGATATAAACTTTTCATGTAAATTTTTTAATGTTTCATTTAAGTATCTTTTTTGTAATTCTAAGCCATTCTTTTTTATTACTTCTTTTTTTCCCGGGCACATTCGCGAATGTTCGTCTTCTTCTAAAAAGTTCTTTATATCATTTTGTAATTTTATATCTTTTCTAGTTTTTCGATTGAAATTTAAATCAATTTTAGGAAGTTTTCTATTATTACAAAATTTACGACATCGTGATAATAGTTTATATTTTTTTAAAATTTTTCCTCCAATACATTGTGTTAAAAATAACTTATCTTTTTGCTTTCGTAAATTTCTATAATTTTTAGCAAGTTGCTTTTTCAGAGCTTCCCCGAGTATCAAATTCGTTCTTATTTCGTTTATTCCAGATTGGATTATATTATCAGCTCGTTCTTCTACTGACAATTCATCCACTGTTTTTGTTTTAATTTTTCTATTTCTTTGGAGCTTTTTCTTGTATCTTTCCACTTTAGTTTTTAATTTTTTTATTAATTGTTCTTGCTTAGCAAACTTTCTTGAGCGCATCTTTTTGTTTCTGTCACGGATTTTTTTGTATTGTTCTGATCTAGATGCTGAGGAAGGTATTGATGGTGGTATCGCCGGATGTTGAAAAATTTCCTCGTCATCACTTCCTGGAGGAGTGTTCTCTATTAATAATTGTAATTGCTTCTTCCTATCTCGAGAATTTCTTTGATTTATTCTCCATTTTTTTCTTTGAGTTTTTTTTGATCTTGCAGACATTTGAGAAATACTAAGTACTTGTTTTTTTTCCTTCTTTTTCAAATATCTTGCATGTTCCTTTTCTTTTTCTTTTTGCCTTAACTCGGGATCTTCTCTTATCCTCCTTCGCCGTTCTTTCTCTGCTTCCCTTTTTCTTTCTAGTTGTTCCTTTCTTGCTGTTATTTTCTTGGCCATTATTAAATTGGTTAAACTAAATTTTAAGAAATATCTAAAAAAAAATTCAAAAAATGGTAACGAGTTTATGCTGAATGTACTATTATAAAATGTCCTGAATATATAACTTATACTATAGGTATTGAAGGAAAATGTCATTTCCGTGCCTTTGGGTTATTACCTTTAAGTCATTTCCATGTCTTTGAGTCATTTCCATGCCTTTGAGTCATTACCATGGTTTTATCTTTTCCATGGAAATGACAGCCATGGGAATGACATTTTTTTAGTTTTTTTTTATTTATTTACTTTATATTTTTCATATTTAATAAGTCAACATTTCTTTCAATGTATAAAAATAAAATATTAACAATATATAAAAGCTAATAAAAAATATATTAACAAATAATAAAAAAATGCATACCTTGGTAATGACCAATACACAGGTGACACCGAACAAATAAAACTTTAAAACAAATTTATGCGCATGTACCTCACTCTTCCAAATCTTGAATCAAACTAGTTACTTAAAATGTTCTACATAAATACTTCTCCGTATTATACTTAAGAGAAAAACGCGCGTCATTTAAGAATTTTTTTATTTTCGTATAACACATAATTTCTGAGAAAAATGTTGGGGACACAAAAAAAAATTAAAAAGACAAAAAAATATTGTATTTGCAAAATGTCTCTTAAAAACAATAGTTTTTAAGAGATTGAGTCTTTTTGAAAATTTGTTTAATAAAAAAAATTAGAGAGTTTTTAACGGTTTTTTTTTTTAAATAAAATTGTATACCTTGTATAGGGACAGCCACGGTAATGACATTTTTAACATATATATATTGTTAAAAATTAGGTAAATAAAGTGCGATTTTTTTTTTTTTTTAAACTATAACGTTGATGAATTTTATAAGTTTTGTCTTATTTTATTAAAGTTTTTTAATGTTTATTTTTTGTTGATAAAAATTAATGGGACTCGTGTTTTGACAATTATCGTAGAACTACCCATACGGCAATTTCTGGAGCAACTGATTCTGTGGATTTAAAAATTCAATTGAAAATTTAGTTTAGATGGAATTTCTTTTATAACACTTTTATATTCATTAATTCATTCGGTAATTTTTATTTGGGATTTTTTCATTCGGGATTTTTTTTTCAGTAAAGTGTCATGCATCCACTGAAAATATGTATTACGAAGATTAATTCGTTTTAATTTATAATAAAAGAAATATTTTATAGTTCTAATTTCTATTTAAATTATAAGCTTATTGCATAACAAAAAAAACTTACGTTAATAAGTTACAATGAAGGACACTGTTTAACTCTGCATTAATAGCTGTAGTAAAGCCTCAATGTCCTCTTCCTCATCGTCACTTATAACGATCCCAAGATCCTTCGACGCTTTCCAACTAACTATTACAACTTCATCGTCCGCATTATTTTCTTGTTTCTTTTTTTCTACGAAAGCAAAAACATTATAAATATTTAATTAAAATTTATTAAATATTCTTTTCAATGCCATGTTTTCCCCATTTATCATTTGCATTGGTATAAAATATGAAATGTGATCACCAGTCTGCTCTGAAAATTCGTTGAAAAATGTCTTTCAGTTAAAAATTATAATATTTAAATTTAAAATAAGCTATAGTTTCTGATTAAATACAATAATTTATCTTTTTTAATAGTAACCCCTTCATTAAATTTATTATTTCCATTATTCTCCATTTTTAATTATTGCTTCTTGCTTGAATGTATATAAACAAATGATCTGCTCCAATGCCGAATATTTTTTCATAGAATTTATTATAAGACGTAAGTAAGAATCTCTGTCAATTATACAATTAATTGATAACAAAAATAAAATCAAGTAATTGTAATTTACCCAAGTCTGATTGTAATACAATACATACAAGTTCAAATATTTTGTTATAAAAATTGGAAATAAAGAGAAATTTTCAATTTATTAAATTTAAATTTTCCGACGTTGAAATATTTTTATCTCCTAGAATTGTATAGCGTTCTTCAAAAGTGGTTTTCCATTTTTGAATTATTAATTCAAAAGGATCGTCATTATTTTTAAAAACTCCAAATCTTTCCAAAACGAATATTCCGTCGTCTGAATTCACTGGAAAAATAACATAAAAAAATAATTATAATGAGAAAAAAAGATAACGAATAATTAGAGCACTAACCAACAGTTGAAGTTGATGTTTTTGGTTTCCATATTCTTCTAGTAATGAGTCCAGCTGTGTTATATAATCTGCGACAATTTGAATATGCATCAAAAAGTTTACCAGAAGGTTTTTGTCCATTTATTGAACAAGTGAAATAGGCTTCTGGTATCTCACACGTAAACACTTCAGAAATTTTATCTGCCAAATAAATAAAATTTTGTCGATTTAGCCTGCAAATAGTGTGTCAAGTTGTAACAATTTAATCAAGCGATCAATTTATTTGGACATGCTCTAAATTTAAATGACTTTTCAAAAGGAGTTAAATTATAATTTAAATTAATTTTGTTTTGTTCGAATTTGATGTATTGTTATAAGGAATATATAATTTTAATGTCTTTATCCGAAAGATTTTCTGAAAGAGCAAATTTTTTTTCCCCTTATTATTCCCCTAGGGAACATAGGTCTTCCACATAGCCTCTCCAACTGTCTCTGTTTAGCGCTAATCTCTTCAATTCGGACCATGTTTTTCCCGATAGGTCACATTCCCTATGGACTGATCTCCTCCAGGTTGTTCTTGGTCTTCTCACATTTCTCCTACCCTGCGGGTTCCAATCTAGGGCTTGGCGTGCTACTGATGTTGTTGGCCGCCTTAGAATGTGACCAATCCACTTCCACTTCTGTTTTCTAATTTGGACCTATATCGGCTCATTACCCAGAGTTCTTCATTCATTATTCGCCTAGGCCAGAATATGCGACATATTATTCTTAGACATTTATTCATGAAGACTTGTAATTTTTGTATGTTATTTCTTGATACAAGCCATGTTTCGCTTCCATATAGCAGTATGGATGGAGTAAAATAGCCTCAAAAATTCTCATTTTATTTCCACGTGCTATGTGTGTTGATTTCCATACTGCCCATAGCCTTCCGAAGGCACTTCTTGCTTTTGCTATTCTGTGTTCTATGTCACTGTTTGCACCACCATCTTTTGTTATTATGCTTCCCAAGTATTCAAATTCTGCTACCTTTTCTATTGGGGTATTGTGTATGAGTAATTGTACTTGGCTTGTTTATTGCTTGTTGTTTATTCTTAAAAAATTGGGCCTTGTTTATATTTATTTTCAAGCCTATTTTTCCAGCTTTTTCTGCTAATTTATGGTGGTCTGCATTTCTTCTGCTGAGTGGGCTGGCAGAACAATGTCATCCGCATATTCCAGGCTCTGCAGTTTCTGTGAGAGTTGCCATCTGATTCCTTTACGTAGTGCTGTTATTTGTCACATGCATTTATCGAGCATTGTTATTTATAATAGTGGCGATAAGGGGCATCCTTGTCTAACTCCTATTGTTGTTGTGATTGGAGTACTCAGCTTACCATTGTGTGATACAACTGTTTTGGCATTGTTGTACAGGGCTTTTATCATGCCTATGACTTTTGCTGGGATTCTATGTTTCTTTAGTGCGGCCCATATCACGCTTCTTTTAACTGCGCCGAAAAACGCTTGAAGCCTATGAATGTTGCATATAGTGGGCTGTTCCATTCCACCGACCGTTCGAATATTAACCTAAGTGTGTTGGCATGTTCGGTACAAAACGAAAAAGTAAATGAGTTAACTTAAAAGCAGCACAGCATATTATGTTGCAATATTTATTGTCTCAGTTAACAGCGTTATTTTCACGTAGGTTTGCAGTTGGTTTCTGCAAATTCTTCAGCGTTGTGACATGAAAGTGTCCGATAAAGAATTCCAGTATTTGAAGATATCTCTGCACTATTGGAAGATGTTGAAAAATATATCTCATCTGCAGTTTTTGGTTGTGAAGTTGCTGGAAGTAACTGCAATAAATGCCCTGAAGATGAAGATAAGATACTTTCAAATTCGGTTTCTAATACTTGTAGCACTACAAATAACGTAAAACACAAAACTTATTCAAAGGAAAACAAATACATAATTTAGATACATAATTATTAATTATGTTTAAATAAAATGTTTATTTAGTAAATTTTTTCAATAATAATTATAATAAATACTTACTTGTATAAAAACAAATTTTTAACTTTGACTATTCAATTTTTCTACACTTTTTTAATTTTTTAGTTTTAGTTTTTCTGCGTATAAAACTTATTCGTATAAACACATCAGTCAAACTAAACTATATAAGAATTTAAACTCAAAAGAATTATGAATTGGCGAGAAAATTCATGTCTTTGCTATCACGATCGAGTCCGAAGTTACGATGATCGGATCATAGTTATATGTACCGAATTTCTGTTATACCAAACGAATGAATTGTTGTTTATGTTTATAAGAACTGATATTATATTATCGTCCCTCAAATAATGAAGTGGCGTATAATAGTTATACGCCATTTTTTGACTATGGCTCCATTGGATTCTTCACCCTCGATTCTATAAGTACAACTATACAAATTGTTATATTTGCTACATTGTAAACATTTTTATGGGAAAAAACAAAAATGGCGTATAACTATTTACACTTTTATATCCATATATTTTTACTAAAAAAAAAATTTTTCCTTTGAGATTTAAAATGATGTATGTGTCTTTTACGCCACTTTTGTAAAATATTTTGGCTTATTCATACAATATAAAAATATTGTATGAATAAGCCATTAAAATCTAGCTCTTCATCGTCACTAATGACTTGTGACCAAGGTTTGATTTTATCGCTCATGAGCTCTCATACAGTGCTCGGTATATACAATTTAATAACAAAAAATTTCAAAAGACTGCTCGTATCGAGCAATACAAATAAAAATTTTTGTGTATCTCTCAAGAGTTTGTTTACAAAATCATCATAAACAGCTCTTGTAAAGTTTTATTATTCTTTTTTTTTTTATGTTCTGCTCTCTAAGAGCGAGACACAATAAAAAATTTCTTATATAACTTTGGTATATACAAAAAAAAAATTTTATTTGCTCTTGCTCGCAGAGCTCATTTCTTTTTTTTTTAATGTTGCTCACCAAACTAAGAGCTCATATCTTGTTGTTCTTTATGTTGCTCACAAAGAGCGAGCCAATTTATTTTATTTTTATGCTCTGTACTTTGTGAGCTTTTCAAAAAATTTTTTTTAAGTGCTCGCTATATAGATTTAATATTCAATATTTTTGTTTGTTATTTGCGAAAAAGAAATAAGAATGTTTTTCTTTGTGACAATTTTTGGTTTTAGAATTATTATCGCATGTCGGTGCGCAGATTTAATTTTTCTTTTAAATATATGTAGATAATAATTTGTTAAAAAAAATTTAGTAATATTATTATATTATTATTATATTTAGTACAAATTAAATTGATTTTTTCTATATTGGTTTTACTGGTTTTTCAATTTGCAATGATTTCCTTTGCATGTTATGCGTTTTAAATCGTATGCAGAGAAACTTTTAATAATTAATTTCAAATAATAAGGATGAGTAAACGATAAAGTTTAGTTTAGATACTACCTAATTATTTATTTTTGGCTATAATTATTTAGGTCCATTTCATATATTTGAAGATGATATAAGTCTGTTATTTTAAATTATTTCAAAATTGTATTTGGATATTGTAGTGCAATTCAATTCTAACAAATTCTACTATCTTCCAAAACTATGGCCTGTAAAATCTAAAGAAAAAAATTTAAAAATTTTATTTTAAAATTAAATAGCTACTCGAATTTCTATTTTTGTCTTTCGTTCCATTATTTAACGTTTTTTTCCTATTTTTTGAATATTTTAAGAATTGGATAAAATCAAAAATTTTTGTGGAAGAACTATCTAAGTGATAGTAGTAAAATTGTATTAAAAATATTAAAGAGTGGATAATAATATGTAAATGAAAAAATTAAAGATTGTCAAAAGCTAAGCAATAGATAAAGCGTTATATATATGGTAGTTTCCTTTTTACTCTGATATTATTATTAAAAATTAAAACTAAAACAATAATAGCCCGAAAATATCTTATTCCTAAATCTCGTTTTCTTGCAATATTTCTTAAAAATTTCGCGAAAAAATGGAAAAACTATTTAAATAATTTGTTGTTTACTTATTACGTATGAAGAGAAATTAGGAGGGGTTTTAAAATTGGGTACAAAATCTGGCTTCAAATAATTAGTTTGCTCGGGTTTAGAGGGCGAGATCTCCATTATATTAAATGCTTTGGTGCTAATATATTAAAAATTCAGAGAGATTTTGGAATTGCATTGCATATATTAATTATATTATATTATTTGCGGAGTCTTTAATCTTAATTTTTGATTCTAGTTTTGGAAGCCAAATCTAGCAATAATTAAATTAGCGGGGTTTTAGGCTGACCGATTTTTCTAGCCAATTTTTTTTTATTTTTATATGACTTTTAGAAATCTTGTTTTTTTGATACGCGAGTTTTTGAAAAGCGAGATTTCGTAACCAACCCACTTTTCACAAAAGCCAGAAGAGCTCCAAGATGTGGTCGAAAAAATTGTAAGAGATGAAAAAAGAATAACCTCTTTTACCAACGGCAGGCCAGACATTATTATTAGGAATTATTAGGAAATTGCATAAGGCAGAAGTAAATATCCCATCGTAATCCGGAAACTATTACAAAGGCGTGTAATAGATACGGAAGAAAACATAAGGAAATAGTTTAATGATCCAGAAAACTATTAAATTAAATTCAGTTATTTAATCTTTGAATTTATGAAGTTTGAATTCATAAGAAATAACAATATTTAAAATGCAAACATGGTATTTTTAATAGTAATTCTTTAAAAAAATTTGTGTTCGAACAAAGGAATATCTGTTTTCGAAAATAGGCAACTGGTGTTCGATTATAGGCAAATTTACGTTTTTTTAGTAATTTTTAAATAAAATTATTAATAATTTGTATAATTTAATTTAATTTAATTAGTTCGAAAGGTTATTAAATTTACTATCGATTGAAATATAAAACTAGTTATTCGGTCAAAATACACCTTATTTATGATTAATTAAAGTCGCAAGTATCGTTAAGTGTTCGATTATAGGGAACTTAACCCTACTTATTTTTATTATTACTTATACCTATATGTACATGTAGATACCAAAAATTATTATTATTATTAATATATTTGTCAAAGATGAGGTGTAACAAACGCATTCAATTAAATGTGTTTTGTTGGATGTGTTCAATTATAAAAAAATTTTTATATTATAAATTGGTAGGTTTGTGACTTTGGTTTGGATTGAAGCGAGTTAAAAAGTAATTTTAGTACATTGTGTCTTTGATAGTTTTTATATTAGAAAAGAGGTTATTATGTTTGTGACTTTGGATTGAATTGAAACGAGTATGAAGCGAGTTAACAATTTGAAAGATCTTTCAACGATCGTGTGTGTGTGTCGTTGATAAGTAATTTTAGTACATTGTGTCTTTGATAGTTTTTATATTAGAAAAGAGGTTATTATGTTTGTGACTTTGGATTGAATTGAAACGAGTATGAAGCGAGTTAACAATTTGAAAGATCTTTCAACGATCGTGTGTGTGTGTCGTTGATATTGAAACACCTAGATCGGTGGTGGTGGTGGTGGACAGTGGCTGTTGCGGTGGCAATTTTCTTAAACTGAAAACTGAAATGACGTTAGGGGGATTCCGTTTTGTTTTAAATATTAAAGAAGAAAAGAAAAAATAAATTACCTATATATTAGAAAAAATTTTTAAAAACTAAAAAATTTTATTTTTTTATATATGAAAACAAATGCCGTCGGCAAAACAATGTATGATAAGAAAAAAAGAACAAATAAAAAGAAAAACACAACAAAAAAATTTTTTTAGCGTTTCTAACAAACTAAAAACCTTTTGGTAATGCTGATAAGAGATTATAAAATTTAAAAGCTTTTAATTCAAAGAAATCCGAAAATTTTGTTTTGGTTTTTATTTATAATTATTATTATTAATATATTTGTCTAGAATTTTATTATTATTAATATATTTGTCTTTATTTATTATTATTATTAATATAATAATATTTGTCTATTATTATTTTATTTTATTAATATATTTGTCTAGAATGAGGTGTAACAAACGCATTCAATTAAATGTGTTTTGTTGGATGTGTTCAATTATAAAAAAATAAAATATTAACGTTTTGTTGGATGTGTTTTATTTTAGAAAATAAAATATCATAAATTATCATAAGCAGGCCAAAAAATATTTTATTTATTTTTAATAAAAAAAAAAAAAATTTTTTTTAAAATAAAATTTACTTATTAGTTTATGAAAAATTTCATTTCAGTTTTAAAAATCACAGAAGATTTTCTGGAAATTTTAAATATATAGTAAGACATTTTGTAAATAAAAACTAAGAAGACAATGCTTCACAGGAACATTTGTGTAGTTAGTCTTAATAATTTTCAGTAAAAATTTGAAATAAGGGCGAAAGCCCAATGTATGCTTTGATGCATTGATTGGTTTGCTTAAGCAAATAAACCAAGAAATGTATTAAAGTAATTTCAAAGTTTCCCCTCATCTCGCTCTCAACTCTACCTCATCTATCTCTCATCCCTTCCTTCATAACTTTTTAATTATTTATCTATTTAAAAGTTAAAATGGAAAAAAATTATGTAACAACTGACGGTTGGGAAAGTGGGTTCAGGTATACAATACCTCTGAGTTCAATGCAACATAAAAACCAGACAAAATAGATTTTAAACTTAGTTAGGGTTAGGTATATTAAAAAAATTTCAAATAAAATTTATAATTTGCATTTGATAATGCAAAACTCAATTCAAAAATCAACATTTATTTAATACAATTTCACGTACATATAAATAGATACATTATTTAGCATGTTGAATAAGTACATTATAGAACGGTTAGCCTTCAAACAAGTATTTTGATTTGAATCTAAACAAAGGAAACAATATAGAATGTATAACAACATTTTTTTAAAAATGTATATACAAAACATTAATAGTTGGAGAAATAAATCATTATTGAAACAAAATAAATCTATGTCACATCTCTTATTAACACAAATTTATCGAACTTAATTTTAAAAAGTACGTAATTGAATAAAAAAAAAAATATTAATTGAAATTAAAAAAACATTTCACCAAGAAGGGATTTGAACTAACAGCCCCAAAATTTTATCAAATTCAAAACATAAAAAAGGTAGACTAAATAAATTATTCATCTTCAAATTTTTAGATACAACAACATATAAGTTTTTGTTTTTTTTGTACATAACTAGAATTGAAGCATAGTCTGTATTACGTAGAATGCAACGGTTACCATTTTATTTAAGAAAATGGTATTGATATATAATATATGTATATGTAATATATGTAATTAAATTAGAAATAGTTCTTAATTAGAAAAAGTTCTTCTTTCAACTGACCTTCCGTCATTCTGTGACGGGCCAACAGCTAGTATTTAATAATTATATATGCAGTAGTTATAATATGAAATACTAAAATACTAAAAATTAGTGGGAGTACATATAATTACATGTAGTGAAATACTGGCGGCCAGAGCAAAAATATTTTTATGTAATATTTTTGAATAAAACGTTCAATACCTATATGTTTATAAGAGAAGATTTAAATTAATTGGGTTTAGAAACAAGTCTAAAAAATGTCTAATTATATTTTGTCTAATAATTTGTACCGATTAATTTATACTTTAAAATTTTCAACCAAACAATTAGAATTTTTAATTCTTTAGTCTCTAATTCCAAAGCATCGTTACTTTAACAAAATCCTAAACAATAGTTTATATTTTAATTGCCTATGAGCTTACTATGTGTTTGTAGGTATAATACTTCTAAATAATATCGAAATATATCGCTATAGTACAATATAATATATATACCTATATAATATACAATATAAATATACATAATAATACGCTATAGTTAAACACATACATTCATCATAAAAATTTACCACAGCAATAATTTAAAAAGCATTATCTATATGTCTGTATAAAATTTATAATTTCGGTATACTCATTTTCAATGAGCATTGGTTTTAAATAGTTTGCTCGATTTTACTTATGTAAATCACTTCATATAATATTATTGCTTCTGCTCTCGTGAACTTTTACTTAAATTTAAATGTTAAGCTCTCAAAGAGTGAGTATACTAAAATTTTTTTTATTGAAGTAAAAACAAAAAAGTAAAAAATAATTTTTACGCTCAAATAATATGAGCAAGAGTGTTTGTTTGTAAATTAGATTCACAGATCTGTGAGATTTGATAAAATTATTTATACAATCAGCTCATGCATTACTTTTATTTTAATTTTTTGTTTTTGCTCTTATGAGCAGGAGCTCTTATTTTAAAATTAAGCTCGTGCTCATGCGAGACTTTCAAAAAATGAGCTCGAGAGCGCTCGTTCGAGCAATAAAATCACACACTGCTTGTGACAATTGAATATGAACTTAAAAAAATTAAATGTACTAAAAAATATGATGAAAATGTACTAAAAAATTTAATAAAATAAAAATATGTACTATTTAAATGAAAATTGTTATTTGAATTTCAAAATATTTTCTATTTTTTATTATACATATGGAAAACAATATTTAGTAACAACATAAATAAAAAAGTAAGTAAAAAGAATTAAATTAATTCGATAATCAAATCAAATTGTTAAATTTAAATTCAGTAGGTAAATTTTTTAGTTATGAAACTGGCAAATGGTTTTTACGATATAAAACTGAAAATTGTTTGAACCGAATTCCTTCGCACTAGTTCAATATATAGTTATCAGTAACGAATAGGAAAACTAAATTTTTCCCCCAGTTTTGTAGCTAGTTCTGAGTAATGTAAAATGTAATGCTTAATTAACATTATGGTAATGGGTTATGGAATGCATTGACTAATTCTTTGTATTCAGTTCGTTGCTAGTACAGAACTAGTGCGATTTTCTACTGAGACATTTTGTATTACGCAGTATGCTTCGGTTCTAAAAGACAGATACAAAGAAAAAGAAAACGAAAACAAATGACTGATATAATTTCTTGTTGCATCTTAAAAAATTGAAGATGAATAAGTTAAATAGTCTACATTATGTATGTTTCGTATTCTATTTATTTTATTGAAATTTTATTTTTTCAATTAAAAGTTTTTTTATACCCGTGCATATATATATGAACATCGGGTATATTAGATTTGCTCCTCCGTTTGTAACGCATCGATCTAGACGAGCTAGATATAGTGTCAAGGGTACGTATCGGCTCAGAATCGAAAAATTAGTCGATCTAGCTATGTGTGTCTGTCCGTCCGTCCGTCCGTCCGTCCGTCCGTGTGTCATCACGATAACTCAAAAACTAAAAGGGCTAGAGTCTTGAAATTCACACAAAGTCATTTTTAGACAATTTCTAGGTTCCCTATTGTTTTTGGTTAAAATCGGACCAAGGCTTCGGGGAGCTGCCATACAACTTTTTTGCACCAATATGAATTTCTTCAAAACTATTTATACTACGGGGATGAAAATTACACACGGTTAGTTTTATATTGACTCCGGCACTTATATGAAGTTTCAAAATGTTAGGGCCCCATTTTCGGGGGGCTGCCATACAACTTCCTTGCACCAATATGAATTTCTTCAAAACTAATTATACTACGCGGATGAAAATTACACACGGTTAGTTATATAATGAATCGAGCACTTATATGAAGTTTCAAAATGTTAGGGCCCCATTTATGGGGGGCTGCCATACAACTTCTTTGCACCAATATGAATTTCTTCAAAACTAATTATACTACGAGGCTGAAAACTACACACGGTTAGTTATATAATGAATCGAGCACTTATATGAAGTTTCAAAATGTTAGGGCCCCATTTTCGGAGGGCTGCCATACAAAGTTTTCGATTCAATAACTGTGAATCTAATAAAGCTACAAGGTTAAAATTAAAATTGGGCAGGTAAATTAATAGGGCAAGTTACTTGGCAAAGTTGGACATCACTCGGACCATCGGACTTTTAGGGTGGGCCAATTTTTTTTTTTGTTTTTTTTTTCTTTGTTGTTTTTTTTTTTTTTATTTTTTTTTTTTTTTTTTTAAGCTTAAGTTATGGGACAATGAATGAAAACTTTTTTTTTTTTTTTTGTGATTTTTTTTTTTTTTTTGTTAATTTTTTTTTTTTTTTTTAAGCTAAAGTTATGGGACAATGAATGAAAATTTTGTTTTTTGTTTTGTGACTTTTTTTTTTTTTTGTTAATTTTTTTTTTTTTTTTTACGTCAAAATTATGGGGTAATGAGTTAAATGTATAAGAGAAGTAAATTACGGTTTATTTTATACACCATAGTGGGTATGCACGGGTATCTAAAAGTTGACAAGGGCAACTATAATCTTCCTCGTTTTATTTAAGTACCTATTTGTTTAAATTTTATATTAACCAATCGATAAAATATTTGTTTGTTAATAAAATAATTAAATTCTTGAAAGGTTCATTTTATTTCAATAATGATCTATTTCTAATCTATTTTGTGAGAAATTAATTTTTCAGTCTGTTCTATATCACTGTGAATTCTTCAAATTAGAGATCTGATCACAAATTAGTAAGAATTGTATGGTGTAGAAGTTAGCGAAATGGCTTCGGGTGTAAAACAATCTGAGTTCGATCCTCGTTAAAAGATACAAAAATTTTGTTTTTTTTTTTTTAACTTCAATAAAAACCAAATTACAAATAAAATAAATTTATTTAGACAGTTTCTTTAAAAATTTGTAATCTGAAAAACTAAAATACTTCCCTTTGATAATGTAAAACCATAGACTAAATAATTATATAGACGATCTATTAAACACAAATTAGTAAGAAGGCATTATAAAACTATAATTTCTATTTTTTTACTTTAAATATTTTAAACTTAATGTTTAGGTTGGCTCCAAAAATGTATGGACTTGCTCCAAAAAAAAAATGTTTATCTGAAACTGATCGTCTATATAATTATTTAGCCTATGATTTTATATAATCAGATTAAATATTTAGTTTTCAAAGTTACAAATTTTTAAAGAAACTTTTACAGCCCACGTCACTCTGCTAACCTCTACACGATTCTTATTAATTTTTGGTCAGATTTCTAATATTAATGCAATAATTGAAACTATTTTTATAATTTTTAAATGGCTTCCTTTTTTTTCTTTATTTTTTAACATAATCTATTGTATAATAATACATATTATTTACATATGTGAATTATAAAAATTTTTTCCTTTAAGACCATAGCCTTAGCTATGTGGCCTATTCATTTTCATACAAAATTTTGACAGTTAATTTATAAGTTATTTTATTGCAATTTCATACTAGTAATTTTCCTAATTATTAGAAGCGAATATAAATTCTTTATAATTTTAAGCTATTTTAAATAAGATTGTTGTTTTGTTGTTTCTGTATTCTAAATAATGAAAGATAAAAGTTAGACCTACTACGTGTGTTATGATTATGAAAGTCGATTGCTCTATTTAATATGAAGTTATGTTTTATCTCATTATTTACAATTTTAAAAGCTATTATATATAATTCTCTTCTGCACAAATTTTGCAAACTCCAATTTTACCAATTTACCAATTTTTACTTTTTGTTGTCGATTGCTTAATAAGATTTAAAAAATTGTATTTGATGTCTATCGAGATTTAATTTAAACAGTTTGTAGAGGAGTATTTCGTGATCTACACAGTCGAAGGCCTATTGCAGATCAAGAAAGGGACAAGCGACATATTTTTTCTCATCAATGTTCTTTGTAATGAAATCACTTAAATTGATTTTAATTTAGTTTGTTGTAATAAAAGTTTTGATGATAACGTCTGATCCCTCCATAGCGATCCTTCTGTTCACGAAGCGGATTTCCGATGCTGACATGATTCGGTTTATACTATTAAGCCACACCTCTAAAATTTTTACTAATTTACATAAATACATTTTAGTCATAAAATTGTAACTTGATTGTAAGTTATACATAGTTAAATATGAATTCAATGTGTAAACAAAACACTTTTTGTCAGAATTATTACAACAATTATAACAAAAATCATTTTTTAAATTATTGAAAAGCTTAAATTCTATAATTATTTCAAGGTAAATTTCGTAAACATGTTTAATGAAATTGTTTTCTAAAATTCTCAAATTATCCATAAAAATGTTGCAAAGCAGCATTAAATTCTGTAAAACGCAGAAATGAATTCTCCTCAGAATTAATTTCTAAAGTGCAATTATGATGTTTTCTGTATTTTTTTAGTAACCAACCACGAAAATAGTAGAATGCATTTTCCCCTCAAAAATTTAATGTTTTATAATCAGCTTCAATAACAAATTTATATTAAGTTTGTGTTTAATTTTTCGTTAGTTGAATATTGTTAAAATCTTTGTCTACATTAGGAATTTCAGAAGGTTCTGTTGGCTCGCAATTTGTTAATATTGATATATTTTCCATAAATTTCATTGAAAACGATTTTTTTAATTAATGAATATTAAAAATTGCTCTGGTTTTAACGGCTTATAAGAGTATCAAAAAGTATCAAAGTTAAAGTTTTTGCTTTTTGGTTTTGCGCTAAATAAAATTCGAATTCAGCTTATTCGAAGTTCCTGCTTAGGATATTTTATTTTTTTTTTATCCCCTCGTTCCCTGGCATGCAATTTCTATTGCAGTGATGTGCCACGGTATCCCTTTATGGACTCTTAATTTTTCGGACAGAGCAAACTCATCTAGGCATGCCCTGCGTCGTTAGCTCTATCGGCACTCATATTACATGCAACACATTACATAATTTAACAGTAAATATTAACCCTTGGTAAGGGTTTTTATACTTTAATTTTTCTTTTACTTTAAGTCTAAAAAATTACAACACGAAAAGAAAAATATTAATATTTTTGATAAAATAGAATTAAATTGAGGAATAAAAACACTAGTTACCTTAGGCTCTATTTTTGTTTATTTATAGTGAAAAATCCATAAATTTTAGGAATGAAACAAAATAAATAATTGAAAAAATATGAAAATACGTAAATTTTTCTTACCTTATATTAAACGATTTTTCCACCTTTTCAATTTCGGCGGGAAACCAAAGAGAATGGAAAATAAATATGAAGAAAAATAGCCAACAAAAAAAAAAATGAATTGTGTTATTTTCATTTTTTGGTATTTAGGGCAAATTAGCAGCATTGGAATTGGGAAAGGAGAATATGTAAAAACAGAGAATTTAAATTTATTTTACGATGTTGCATATATTAAGGCGTTATAATTTGGAAAATTA
>OY720443.1:93966753-94221317 GCA_963082915.1 Dolichopus griseipennis
AAGACATAGAAGAGAGCGAGAGCCAACTCAAGAATTGACTAGTCAAGATAATGTTCTTAGTTTGGTACGAAATTCTCCAAATATCAGTGTACGTCGTATCTCGTCTAGGTCAAATATTCCGAGGATGACAGTTTGGAGAATTCTTAATAAAAACAAATTTCATCCATATCATTTTCAGCCAGTACAGGAACTACTTGCTGGAGATAAAATTGTTAGGCTAAATTTTTGTCGTTGGATTCAACACAAAGATATAAGTCATATGGGATTTATTTACCCAAATTTTATGGACTGATGAATCGCAGTTTACGAGAGACGGATGTTTTAATTTTCATAATGAACATACCTGGGCACGAGAAAATCCACATAGCACTAGAACAAACAGTTCGCAATATAAATTTAGCGTTAATGTGTGGGCTGGTATCATAGGCAATTATCTTGTTGGCCGATTTATTTTCGAAACTAGTTTAAATAGTAACATTTACCTAAATTTTTTAAACCAAGAATTGGGAAATTTAATGGACGATATTCCTCTTCTGAATAGAACCAATATGTATTTTCAGCATGATGGTGCTCCACCACATTACGCTATAAATGTTAAACAATGGTTGGATCAGCATTTTCCCAATAGGTTGATTGGCAGAAATGGACCTATAAGGTGGCCACCAAGATCGCCGGATATAACTCCACTAGATTTTTATTTATGGGGTCGTATGAAAAACTTCGTTTTTGCTGAAGAAATAAGGTCGAGAGAGCATTTACTGACTCGAATAAATCAAGCAGTATTAATAGTGCGACAAGAACTTTCAACGTCCGTTAACCTAAAGTTAGAAATAAGAAAAAGGATTAATATTTGTATCCAGAACGAAGGAGATTACTTTGAAAATTTTTTGTAATTATTGTTAATTGTAATTGAAAACAAAACTGTTTTTATATTTTGTTTATTTTTAATGCAAATAATGATTTGAAGAAATTTATTTAAAGGAAAAAAGTATTTTATTGAAACTTTATTTGGTTATAACTTTTATGATTTTTGAGATAAGAATAAAATTTGAGTTTCAAAATGTTCGTAGAGAAACAAATATTTTTTTTAGAAAAAAAAAATGGTATGGTAATTGCTCAATTTTTTAAGCAATAGGGTTCAAAGCAATTTATGCCTAAAAAAATGCTCATAATTTTAACCTTTAAATCATTATAACTTCCAATTTCGAAGAGCAATATGCATTACTTTTTATGAATTAGAAAAAGAATTCAACAAGCTTTAATGTGCACGTTAAATTTTTTTTTTAGCTACTAGATTTTTGCTTTTATGGGTAAAAATAAAACATCAAAAAATTTAGTGAAAAAATATAATTTTTTTTAAAAATCGGATCTTTAAGGCCTTTTAACTCCGTATGGGTTGGAGATAGACCACCCTTCCCATACAATTTTTTGGTCGTTTTGAACTCCCCTATCATCTGCTGTTCTATGGCACGTTATTCCCGGGACACCCTGTATAATGAATCGAGTACTTTTATGAAGTTCAAAATGTTACGGGCCCTATTTTTGGCGGGCTGCCATACAAAGTTTTCGATTCAATAACTGTGAATCTAATGAAGCTACAAGGTTAAAATTAAAATTGGGCAGATTAAGTAATAGGGCAAGTTACTTGGCAAAGTTGGACATCACTCGGACCATCGGACTTTTAGGGTGGGTCAATTTTTTTTTTTTTGTTAATTTTATTTATTTTTTTTTTTCGTCAAAATTAAGGGGTAATGAGTTATATGTAAGGGAAGTAAATTATGGTTTATTTTATACACCATAGTGGGTATGCACGGGTATCTAAAAGTTGACAAGGGCAACTATAATCTTCCTCGTTTAAAATATTTTTGGTTCGAATTATCACCAGTAAAAGTATTAATTATGTTTATGTTTTCAAATAGAACAATAAAGTTTTTTAAAGTGTAAAAGTCGTACAGATAAGTTTTTGCAATAATTAATCGTTTGGGTAAGGTAATTTTTTTCAAAAATATTTTAGGAAGTTTATTTGTTCAGAAATTTTTTCGCTGTAGATACCTACTATTTTAAAAATATGACGTCTGAAAACAAGAAAAGAAGATATGAAGATGTGAATCGAAACTTTAAATCTGAATGGGAAGAAGATTATGGATTCATTGATCGAAATGGAAAACCATTGTGCCTTATTTGCAATAAATCAGTTGCTCAATATAAAGCAAGTAACTTAAAACGGCACTACGAGCAAAATCATATTAAGTTTATTGCTGCATATCCGCATAATTCTTTGTTAAGGACCAATAAACTAAATACCCTGAAGGCTGGGCTATGTGGTCAGCAAATTTATTGTTGTCATTTGTTAAAAAAAATAATACTGCGATTGAGACTAGTTTTGCTATATCGTGGAATATTGCTCGTGCTAAGCGTCCATATACAGAGGGCGAATTTATTAAGAAAAATATTGAGGAAATTGTAAAAATTTTGGAAACCAATAATACAAAACTGTTAAGATTAATTTCACAAATTCCAAATTCACGCCATACAACTGAGCGACGTATTACTGAAATCAGTAAAGATTGTGTAGCACAGCTAATAAAAAATATAAAATCTAATGTAACATTCAGTTTAGCTCTTGACGAATCTACCGATATTCAAGATATTCCGCAATTAGCGGTATTTATTCGATATGTGTCAGCAGATGTTACAGTCAATGAAGAATTGCTAGATTTAGTGCCGCTAAAAGATACTACTCGCGGGATCGATATTAAGAATGCACTTGATTTAATAATATCAAAAACTGATATACCACTAGAAAATCTAATAAGTGTAGCAGCCGATGGTGCACCTGCAATGGTGGGTAAAAATATAGGTTTTGTGGGTCTGTTAAAAAGCGATCCCAAAATTCCAGACTTCCTACCAATTCATTGCATTGTACATCGCAAACATCTGGTAGCAAAATTCTTTAAGTATGAAAATGTTATGAAAATTGTATTACAAATTGTCAATTATATTCGAACAAGTTCAAAAAACCATCGCCAATTCAAAAATTTTCTTGAAGAGCTGGATCTCGAAGATCATCCTAATGACTTACCTTTTTATTGCCTCGTGAGATGGTTATCAACTTATAATGTATTAAGCCGTTTCGTTAATTTAATCAGCCCGATCAAGAATTTTCTTAAAGAAAAGGAAAAATATTATGCACAATTGGAAGACGATTATTGGATACAAGATTTAATGTTTTTGACTGATATAATGGAACATTTACAATCACTAAACTTAGAATTACAGGGTAAGCAGAAAACTATTGCTGATCTTACACAAACAATTTTCAGTTTAAAAAAAAAATGCTTCTATTTAAACACGATTTGATGACAAAAAACTTCAAGCACTTTCCTCGTTTGAAAGATAAATACCCAGATATATCCATATATCCATATTGATTTCCAGTTTTGGTTAAAAACTGGAAATCAATAAATTAATTATTAAATAAAATTAATGAAAATAAATATTTTTTTGTAGACCTAATTTAAATATTATAAAATAAAAATATTTTTCTAATTGCGGCTCTCGAAATTTCCAGTTCTTAATTTTTGACTCTTGTTGGGATAAAGTCTGGTCACCCCTGCTATAGACTAAAGACTCAAAGGTATAAATCGAATCAGAATCGAAAAGTAAATCGATCTAGATATACATGTCCTCGTTTTACTTTAAATATTCTAAAATGTTTAGTTTGGCTAATAAAAAAACTTTTAATTTTTATATGAAACTGGTCGTCTATCTATATATTTATGTAGTCTATGGTTTTACATTATCAAAGTGAAGTATTTTAGTTTTTGAAGTTAAAAATTTTTAAAGAAACTTTAACTTTATTGGTATTTTTTATTATTTCTGTTGAAGTTAAAAAAACTTTTTTACACCTAAAATCACGTCCCTAACCTTTACCAAATTCTTATAAATTTATGGTCAGATTTCTAATATAAAGAATTAACGGACTGAAAAATAAACCCATAGACACAGGTAAATTAATATAAAAGTAAATTAAATAAATATATCTCAATTGTACTCTATACCTATGAATATGACATGAAAATAAAATAATTTAATTTTTTTCTTCTATCATGTTATTTCTTGCACTTTATTTTCGAGTTTCGATTTTGTTTGGCTCTATTCGCGTTTTAAAGAACATATTGCATTTAAACCACATATCAGCAAATTCGGTATAAACGAAAGGCACGCAAATTACCAAATTATGGCGAGAGAATACAGAAAAGCCCGTTAAGGATTACAAACTTGTGACAGTTACATTTGGAACAAAAGATGCACCGTATTTAGCAATCAAAACGCTACAAAGATTAGCATTGGACAAGGCAAAAAGATATCCAATTGCATCAAAAATTACGTTGTCAGACTTTTATGTGGACGACTTGCTATCCGGTGCTGAAGATGTTGACTTCATGTTTTTGCGGACGCATCTATAAAAGCCTATGCTGCAGTGGTTTATTTATGTACCACCGATTCAATGGGTTTACGAAAGATAAGCTTAGTTGCTGCAAAAAGTAAAGTAGCTCCAGTGAAAACCCATCTCTCTACCCAGATTAGAACTATGCGCCACCAATTTAGCTGCTAATCTTATCAAAACAGTAAAAGGATCATTAAAGTTGGCTGCAAAAATATACATATATGGTTGGTGTGACTCAGAAATTGTATTGGCATGGCTCAAAGATCATCCGAGCAAATGGACAACTTTTGTATCCAACCGTGTATCACATATACACGACGTTTTAGAAAAAAATATTTGGGCACATGTGCCAACTAAACAAAATCCGGCAGACTGTATATTGAGAAATTTCCTATAATTTTAAAAGATCGAGATCACTTCACGATATTATTAATTGATCAGATTCATAAACAAACATTACATGATGGTACTCAATTCATGCTCTATCATATTAGAAAAAATTATTGGATTACGAATGCCAGAAATTCAATTAGATCACAAATTCAGAAATGCATTACGTGTTTTAAACAAAAAGCTGAAAGACGTAAACAACTAATGGGAAATTTATCACACGGTCGAGTAGAAATGGCAAGACCCTTTTCCAACTCTGGTTTAGATTATTGCGGTCCCTTCGAAGTGAAGTATCACAAATTTAGAGGTTCATCAAAATATAAAGCATACATCGCTCTTTTCATATGTATGGCTACCAAAGCCATACACTTGGAATTAGTCAGTGATATGTCGTCAGAAGGATTCATTTCAGCCTTTCAAAGAATCTGTGCGAGGAGAGGTCTATGCAAAACATCTATTGCGATAATGGTACAAATTTTGTGGGAGCAAACAAAATTCTCACCAGGCAGAGCAAATAGATGCTACATGATTTAGATATAAAAATTGCAGAATGTTTAGCAAACCATGGAGTCACTTTTCATTTCAATCCGCCTTCTTCTCCACATTTCGGAGGCTTAGGGGAAGCTGGTGTCAAGTCTACAAAACATCATCTAAAAAGAATTCTAAGCAACACCACCGTAACATTTGAAGAGTTCAACACCGTATTGTGTCTGATTGAAGCCTGAACATACTCCCGACCTTGACATCATCCCAAAGAGATGTCAAAAAAACAAACTTAGTTAGAAGCAATTGTTCCAATTTTTCCAATTAATTTTTCACATCATAATATTTAATCGGCTTATTTTTTCCCATACAAATATAAACATCCTTTTTTAGAGCAAACTATTTGACCAATTTTAATGAAACAAAAACCAAAATAAAGGTTTTTTTTGTTTTCATAGGACAATGATATTTTTTTTTAGAATATTGCGTTTTTTCAGGTGAAAATCCGTCTTTAATTTAACGTAAATTTGAATTTAACGGTCACGCTTTTAAAAGTTGAGGCTTATGACTCTAATATTATGCGCCGACTTTCTGTGTAAAAGTAATTCATTTTCGGTTTTAACTCGCAGCTAAATCTAAATCAAATATTATATGCGCCGACTTATGTATATATCTTTCTTTTTTTTGTTATGTTCAAATATTCAATGAACAAGGAGATTTAAATTTTTTTAAAATTTTTTTTTTGTTTTTGTTTTTTCTTAAAAAGTGAACGAAAAAAATGAGTTCAAAATGAAAGCAATACATTTGGTTTATACAGTAGTTTTCATTTATAACGAACTCGGTTCAATTTTAATTATAATAAACGTAACACTTTTTGCCAATGAATTAAATTTTACCTAAAAATGTAAGTTGTTTATTACATTTATATTTCTTTTATTTGAACTTATTATATCTAATAATATTGCTTGGTGATTATTTTAGTATTTTTATATGTATTTTTGAATATAATAAAAAATCATAATAACGCATCAAAAATACAAAATAAATTTCATTACAAGAAAAAGCATATATACATCTATAAACATAGAAGTGAGGCTGACACATCAAATAAAAATCTAGCAAATGAGTTCAAAGTGCCCATTCTAGAATTAGCACAATCTACAATGTTCAATTCTTATACTAATTTTTCAAAATTCACAGCATTCTTTTAAAACGACATTTTTTTTTTACGACGAATATTTTCTGTCTCTTCATGATCGTTATAAGCGAGCTTTACTGTATTTTTTTTTGCTATATGTTTGCAGAAACAAAAAAATTACATTTCTTAGAAAAAATTATGTGTTCTTTAGGAATCAACCAGAATAAATGCATACGGCGTGCAGTTTCTGTCAAAAAATTTTGAAATAAGTAGGTATGTTATGTACTGTACTTCGGAATTTAAAATTTTAAAATTTGACAAAGCGTATAAAAATATTGTAATTGTTTTTTCTGATGTTGCTACGATTAAGTTTTCAAAATAAAATAGGTATGTTAAAATAATATTTTTTTTTTAAAAAAACATACATTCCAAATAATTGAAAATACCTATAATATGTTCGCAAAAAAAAACTAAAAAATAATCTTCAACTGAAATAAAAGTTGACGTATAATTTCTGTCAAAAAATTTACAAATAAATAGGTACTACATGAATTTACATGAGAGCTGTTCGAAATGAAAATAATACATTTGGTTTATACAGTAGTTTTCATTTATAACGAACTCGGTTCAATTTTAATTATATTAAACTTTACACTTTTTGATAAAGAATTAAATTTTACCTAAAAATGTAAGTTTTTTATTACATTGATATTTCTTTTATTTAAACTTATTATATCTAATAATGTTGCTTGGCGATTAATTAAGTGTTTTTTATTTAGTTTTGAATATAAAAACAATCATAATAACGGATCACAAATACAAAAAAAATATCAATAGAAGAAAAAGCACTATACATAGGCTTTAGGCTGACACATCAAATAAAATGTTAGCAAATGAGTTCGAAGTGTCCATTCTAGAATCAGCACATTCGACAATGTTCAAGTCTTATACTAATTTTTCAAAATTCACAGCATTCTTTTAAAACGACATTCGTTTATTACGACGAATATTTTCAGTCCCATAATGGTCGTTATAACCGAAAAGTACTGTATTTTGTTTTTGTTTGCAATTTATTATAATACAGTAGGTACTAAAAAAAAAATTTTTTTGTAAATCGTAAATTGTGGTTGCTTTTTGTTAAGTTTTTTGTAAAATTAAAAACCGAATTCTGAAATATGCAGAAACTGAAAAAAAAAACTAGCAAGAAAACTAGCAAAAGCTGCCCCCATAATACGGCAAATCAAAGATGAAGCAAAATTAAAATATAACAAGTAAAGAAACAGTCAGTCGGTGCAACCGACTTAGAAATACCCTACACCTATTTGGTTCAAATTTAAGGACATATCCATAAGTCATTTTAACACCATAGAAGCTGTTATTAATTTGATCGTAAGACATAGCTAACCAAATTAACTGTATAATACTAAAAACATTTTCTAATTACCCTATCTATTAAAAAATACTACAAATTCTTACTAATTTATCTATTTAAAAATATTAAATAACAAACAAACTTGAAATAAATGAAAATATATTTATTCCAATTCAATTACAAAATGAAAAAATTCTAATTATTAAATTTTGTGATAAAAAGATAATCAAAGCATAATATATTTAATAATCCAAATTTTTAAAAATTGCAATTATTTTAAATGGTTAGTTTATATACCTAATAGAAAAGCTTATAAACGCAAAATATGCAATAAATGTATTTCTAAAATACAATTAAAAATTTACACCTTTTCATATAATTCATTTAAATATAAAAATAAATTTTACATAAATGCAGCAAGTACCTTTGAACATAGCTGAACCACTACAATTAAGTCTAGATTTCGGAGACACATAGGACATAGGAAATATATTCTTTGGCTTCGAAATTAAACTCGACCACAACCAATTCCCATGGTACTTTCATTACTAGTAACCTACTGTTAAATTTCATCAAAATACCGGCATTATTTTTTGAGTTATGGTGTTTGTAAGATATATGTTTGTTAGTCCTTGAACTTTTCAAGGGTTCCAGGACCCGAAATTATGGTACGATTTCGCCCATATGCAGTCCCGTCATACTTTCAATACTAGTTAACCCTTGTACACAATTGGAACGCTCTATCTTAATTTTAAGTTACTAGTTTTATTAATTTCGATGATAAGCTTTTACACATTGGGGGGTCTAAGAGAGGTTCTGAACCACCACTCCAATTGATCCCAAATTAGGGGGGCACGCAAGAAATAGTAAAGAACACCCTTGTGGCAAATTGGAAGCTTCTTCATTTGTTTCAAGTTACTATCTTTATTAATTTCGAAAATATGCTTTAAGGGCCTAAGAACTGAGTGGCTGGTCCCCGATCCACTACTCCAATGGGGCCCAAATGTCAAAGACACTTACGAAATAGGAAGGGACACCCTGATACCAAATTTGGAGGTTCTATCTTCATTGGTTTCGGAATTATGCTCGTTTGGCCTAAATTCGATCAAAAGGTTCTAAGTTCCGAACCCATTGTCCAATCCTCACCGTACGTAATCACCGCCGTAATTTCGCTGCCAATAACCTACAGCACAAATTTCATGAAGATAGCCTTATTAGTTGTTGAGTTATCGTGATTTTTTATATATGTTCCTTAGCCCTGACATCGATTAAAAGGTCCGGAATCCGAACCGTTGGGCTGATTTCGCCCTTATATAGTCCGCGCTGTACTTATAGTACTAGTTAACCCTTGTACACAATTTGAACGGTCTATCCTAATTTTAAGTAACTATTTTTAGTAATTTCGATTAAAAGCCTTTAAAACTTGGGAGGTCTGAGAGGGGTACAGAACCACCACTCCAATTGATCCCAAATTAGGGGAACACGCAAGAGATAGTAAAGAACACCCTTGTGGCAAATTGGAAGCTTCTACATTTTTTCAAGTTGTTATCTTTATTAATTTTAAAGATATGCTTTAAGGTCTTCGGAAATGTGTGGCTGGTCCCCGACCCACTACTCCAATGGGACCCAAATTCACAAGACACTTAGGAAATAGGAAGGGACACCCTGATACTAAATTTGGAGGTTCTATCTTCATTGGTTTCGGAATTATGCTCGTTTGGCCTAAATTCGATCAAAAAGTTCTAGGTTCCGAACCCATGGTCCAATCCCGACCTTACGCAATTCCCGAAGTAGTTTCATTACTAGTAACCTACAGCACAAATTTGATGAAGATAGCGTCATTAGTTGTTGAGTTATCGTGATTTTTTATATTTGTTCGTTAGCCCTGAAACCGATTAAAAGGTCCAGAATCCGAACCCATGGGCCGATTTCGCCCATATGCAATCCCCGCCGTACTTTCAGTCCTAGTAACCTACAGTTAAAATTTCATCAAGATAGCTCCATTATTTTTTGAGTTATCGTGCCTACGGACGGACGGACGGACGGACGGACATGGCTATATCGACTAAGGCGGTCACGCTGATCACAAATATATATACTTTTCCATATCTAGCTCGCTTCCTTTAGGTGGTTACAAACACCATACCAAAGTTAATATACCCCTTTACCTATTCTATAGGTGTAGGGTATAATAATATTTCTTAAGAGAAATGATTTGTTTCTTCTGGATTAGCCAAAATCAGCATGTACGGCATTAAGTTTCTGTCAAAAAATTTTGAAATAATTAGTTACGTAAAAAAATTTACATGTAAGCATACGCGACGTTTTAAATTTTAAAATTTAAAAATTGACAACGTGTATAAAAATACATATTGTAATTGTTTTTTCTTATGCTGCTGCGATTAAATTTTAAAATAACATTTTTTTTTAAATAATTTAGTTTAAAACATACAAATATTCTAATAAACTAAAAATACCTACAGTACAATATGTTTGCAAAACTAAAAAAAATATCTTTCTCAAAAAAAGTTATTTGTTCCTTAGGTCCTAACCTAAATACATTAGAGCAGCGAAAATACGCGTAACGCAATGTACTGTATCTCGGACTTTTAAAATTTACAAATATTGACAAAATGTATAAAAATGTTATTATTGGTTTTTCTTATATTTCTAATATTATGTTTTAAAAAATAATATTTTTTTACAATAATTTTTATTAAAAAATATATTATATTCAAAATACCTATAATATGAAATTAAAAATATTTTTTGTAGGTACTAAATTAAAACATTCAAATAAATATTTTTGATAAATTAAATATTGTACGCGTGTATCGATTTACCGATAATGGATATGTAGACAGACGTATTGACGTACTGCCGTATAAAAATTGTTCGTCGTATGTTTTAGATTTCATTCTAATAATTGAAAAGTTTATTTCACACTTTCAACATCGAATGTTTTTTTATAATAAAAAAACTATTAGTTTTACTTTGACAAAACGAACGAATTTTATATATCAAAATTGTACATGAAGATAGATAGGCGTAGTTTGTAAATGGAACGCTAATTTTTGTTTCAGGAGTACATAATTGTCAGATTATCATCATATATATATTTGACATTTTAAAACCACCTGTCATTTGAGAAGTTAATTATATTTAATAGTATTTAAATATTAATAAAGTGAAAAAATTAAGCTTAATTGCTGATATAAATATAAAGAATATTTTTTAAGATGGAAGGGGGTAAGTGCTTATTGGTTATCAAATAAAAAATATGATTTGACATAACCTATTCAAGAGAATTTTAATTAAAGCCATCTGCCGAAAATTATTTATCTACTCTGTCTTTCATATACTCTTTTGCAAGGGCTGAAGTAGCTGGCAATAGTTGAGAGTAGAAAAGAGTTTACTCCTCTTAAAGGAATAAAAGCAATAATATTTATTTGTTTTAAGAAACTTATGAGCTATGGCTCACGACCATGTATAGAAATATATTTTTGTCAATAAAAAACTTAGGAAATATAAAATAAATAAACTAGACAAAAAGGTATAAAGTAAACTAAGCAATTCGGAATCATTTTTCGCATGTTTTCAGATTTTTAAATAGGCATACATTTGTAGTAAAAAGGGTAGGAAATATTTATTCTTTGATTTATTGAAAAACTTTTTTTTTTGCTATAAATCTTAAGATTGAAATTTAAAAAAAGACTTTGGTCAACTTGACTATTATTTGTACTTCTGGCAGCTTCAATATAATATAATACTAATTACTAAACTTATGAATTATGATATGTTATATTTTGTTGTACATATTATGTATTCATAGAGTTTTTTAATTAGGATACAGAATACGTACAATATAGTTCATATCGTACTAAAATGTTTAGAAAAAAGTACAGTTTGCTATATGAAGGACAGCATTAACTCGAATTTTGGATTCTTGACTTTAATAAATATATGTATATGTTTAGAAATATGTATTTATTAGAATAATATTTATATGTATTTAGAATTTTAATTTAATTTAACTGTACCAATTTATCCTCTCTTTAAAGTGGCTTAAGCTATAGAAATAAAACTCAAAAATCGGTACTTAACAACGTTTTAATAATTAAGAAAAATTATAATTTTTTTTAAGCTAATTTCAAGCGCAAGAATTGTTGACAACACTGTTGGCATAATTTTTATTATGTATAGTCTAATATAATTTACACAAAACGAATTTTATATGTTAACTTAAAAGCAAAAATAGCTCGAATTTCGAGCAGAGGGCGATACTAGTCTTACTAAATCTGTTGATTTGTGTGTGGTTGGTTATGTTTCATCATTGAAATCAGAGTTTCATCTTGAATTAATTACACCATTTAACCATTATGCATGTAACGAGAAAGCAGAAATAATTAAGAACAAAAAATATGTAAGTTAAACAAAAAAGTATAACTATAATGTAAGAGTATTAGCTTGTATTAGCTTTAAGTATTAGAATAAATTTTTTTTTTTTGAACTGATTGTGACGAGAATGTAATGCTTTATCAGCTTTAAAAAAAATGAAGAAATAAAATAAGTATAATGAAAAATTAGAAGTGATGTATTGGAAAACATAGGATTTAGCGACAGCAAAAATTATGGAAAATAAGTTATGTTTTTTATGTTAAGGAAACTAATATCAAATTAGAAGCTTATTCTTAATTATTTTGTGTCAACAAAATCACTGTTCAATTTTGTGTCAACAAGCGACTCAAACGCCGATACCTTTTTAAAAATTTAAAAAAAAAATTTTAAGCATTTTGTCTGATATTGGTATTACACTATGGGAAATTACTTGTGATCAAGCTTCAGCCAGCAGAAAAATGTTTCGTTTCTAGACAGACAAAGCACTTATTCATTATAATAACATTACATTATAATAAAACTTTTTGCATATTTGACTATCTCCATCAAATTAAATCACTTAGAAATACATTAATAGATTCTAGTTTAAAAACCTCTGATAGTATTAAGCTTTAACACCCTCATAGAATTATGAGAAATTCAAATAAATGGAAAAACAAATATGTGTACACTATTAACTAGACAACATTAATAAGAATACTTTTGAAAAAATTAGAGTTAAATTACGAACACAAATATTTACTAGAACAGTGATTGACGAAATTAAAACTACGATTGAAAGGTCTGGTTTTAAAAGTGTTACTAAGGAATTTGCAGATTCAACAGCAAAATTAAAATTTTTGATTGTCTCGACAATCGGTCATTATATTCTTATATTCAATATCGATGTTTGAACTATTAAAAAATTGTAAGAATTAACTTAAAAAATTTCATTGGTTAAAAAGAAAAAGTATATTTTTTAGAGAGAACCAAATTAACTTTAAATGCAGTATTGCAATTCAGTGAAGCATTATTAAATAATTCATCCGAATTTTTTTTTTTATTCACACAATGTTTAAACCAAGATCCACTTGAAATTCTATGTTCTGTTGTTCGTCAAGTAACAGTAAAAATTCAAGTTTAAACATATTAAATGAAATATTAGCACCCATTATATCATTTATGTCAAGCTGCATGAGTAATGTTAAAAATTACCAAGACATGCTTTTACTGAAAATACAAAATTCAGAAGGGAAATCAGCATGTGAGAAAAAAACCATAATAAATAATAATGAAGATAGCATTAATAATTATTTTAAAAAAAATACATCATCTGGTCCTAATAGTGTAACAGCAAGAAAACTCACGGCCACTCAAACCACAACAAAGACTGCACTGAGAACTGTCTTGCTTCCTCAGCTTTATCATAAGCTCACTCTAGTCGACGTAACTATCGGTGTGCTTAAAAATACCGATAAAATTATACGCAATACTTTTCGGTCCTGGGTATGTTAACCACATGATGTACCCAAGGCATTCTATCACAATTCCATAAATCATGGTGTACTTGGCATTATATCGATGAGATGAGTCGCTCCATAGCTAAGAACGCAAAGGCTGAATAGAATAAGAATGCAATGTCTAGAAGTTTCAGTTAAAGGTTTTAGTAAAAAACGTTTCTAGCCACTGAAATTGGCCGAGTGAAGATAAGGTTGGGAGTTTATAGACTGTACCTCATGTCTAAAAAAATCGATTGGTTCTGTAGTGAGAGGCTATAATGATCTGAAGAAGAACATGGATTGAAAGAAAACGACTGTCTGGAAAAGATTTTATCAGTTGTGTAAGACTACGGATTAATGCTTTCTCGAAATCTCAAACAACGAGGCGGAGCCCAGTTGATACACCAGCTACACGCTGGTATCAATGAAAATCCGAAGCGGGACCGAAAGTGCCATCAAAAGGCGGTAAAACGTCCAAGATGGTATCAAAGGTTGTTCCAAAGCCTAGGAACGAAAGTGTTGTGACTGGCGCGGCAACTATGCGCCACCAATTTAGCTGCTAATCTTATCAAAACAGTAAAAGGATCATTGAAGTTGACTGCAAAAATATACATATATGGTTGGTGTGACTCAGAAATTGTATTGGCATGGCTCAAAGATCATCCGAGCAAATGGACAACTTTTGTATTCAACCGTGTATCACATATACACGACGTTTTAGAAAAAAATATTTGGGCACATGTGCCAACTAAACAAAATCCGGCAGACTGTGCGTCAAGAGGTTTATTCCCAGCTGAATTAATAAATCATAAATTGTGGTGGCATGGTCCAGAGTGGTTATCTAAACCAAGAGAGTACTGGCCTACTCAAAAACAAACTACAACTGATTTGGAAAAAAGAAAAACTATCATGTGTCATAGTACAACTTTCAAAGAAGAAATTTTTGAAACAAATTTTTCTAAATTAAGTAAATTAGTAAGAGTATTAGCATATTGCAAACAATTTATTTTTAACCCAAGACCAAATAAAGATAAACGCACAGGACACTTATTAACGTCGGAATTACAACAAGCTATGCATCTACTTATAAGGAGATCACAAAATAGAAGTTTCTCGGATGAATTAAAAACATTAAAGGGAGGTGAATCCTTGCTGAATAAAAATTCAATAGCCAAATTAAACCCCATTTGTAGATCAAAGCGAATTATTAAGGGTAGGAGGTCGTTTAACAAATGCCAGCAACATCAGTTATATTGAGAAATTTCCTATAATTTTAAAAGATCGAGATCACTTCACGATATTATTAATTGATCAGATTCATAAACAAACATTACATGATGGTACTCAATTCATGCTCTATCATATTAGAAAAAATTATTGGATTACGAATGCCAGAAATTCAATTAGATCACAAATTCAGAAATGCATTACGTGTTTTAAACAAAAAGCTGAAACACGTAAACAACTAATGGGAAATTTACCACACGGTCGAGTAGAAATGGCAAGACCCTTTTCCAACTCTGGTTTAGATTATTGCGGTCCCTTCGAAGTGAAGTATCACAAATTTAGAGGTTCATCAAAATATAAAGCATACATCGCTCTTTTCATATGTATGGCTACCAAAGCCATACACTTGGAATTAGTCAGTGATATGTCGTCAGAAGGATTCATTTCAGCCTTTCAAAGAATCTGTGCGAGGAGAGGTCTATGCAAAACATCTATTGCGATAATGGTACAAATTTTGTGGGAGCAAACAAAATTCTCACCAGGCAGAGCAAATAGATGCTACATGATTTAGATATAAAAATTGCAGAATGTTTAGCAAACCATGGAGTCACTTTTCATTTCAATCCGCCTTCTTCTCTACATTTCGGAGGCTTAGGGGAAGCTGGTGTCAAGTCTACAAAACATCATCTAAAAAGAATTCTAAGCAACACCACCGTAACATTTGAAGAGTTCAACACCGTATTGTGTCTGATTGAAGCCTGAACATACTCCCGACCTTGACATCATCCCAAAGAGATGTCAAAAAAACAAACTTAGTTAGAAGCAATTGTTCCAATTTTTCCAATTAATTTTTCACATCTTACTAAATCTGTTGATTTGTGTGTTTTAGGTTATGTTTCATCATTGAAATCAGAGTTTCATCTTGAATTAATTACACCATTTAACCATTATGCATGTAACGAGAAAGCAGAAATAATTAAGAACAAAAAATATGTAAGTTAAACAAAAAAGTATAACTATAATGTAAGAGTATTAGCTTGTATTAGCTTTAAGTATTAGAATAAATTTTTTTTTTTTTGAACTGATTGTGACGAGAATGTAATGCTTTATCAGCTTTAAAAAAAATGAAGAAATAAAATAAGTATAATGAAAAATTAGATGTGATGTATTGGAAAACATAGGATTTAGCGACAGCAAAAATTATGGAAAATAAGTTATGTTTTTTATGTTAAGGAAACTAATATCAAATTAGAAGCTTATTCTTAATTATTTTGTGTCAACAAAATCACTGTTCAATTTTGTGTCAACAAGCGACTCAAACGCCGATACCTTTTTAAAAATTTAAAAAAAAAATTTTAAGCATTTTGTCTGATATTGGTATTACACATTGTTTCAGGAACTGTATGCAATCGTCAATGCTATGATCTTATCAAGCATTGTAAACCTAAACAAAACTGTATTTCTAGTTTGAATTCAATCATTGATGTTGATGATCATACTATTATTAATGATTTATCTCAGATCCCTGAAATTTTTGCAAATCGATTTCAGTCACAACATGAAACCACATTTCAATACCACTCAATGAATGAATCACTGGTTGACGGTTCCATCGAGCTCCTAAATAACTTTAATTTCCCTATTAGGTTTTCTAATGAAATATCTGCTTCAATTATAGATAGGGTAAGTCTTCAAAGTCTGAATAACTCATTGTCGAATAATCAAAGAAATCTTCTTACCTGTCGTGACGAAGTTCAAGAAGTTATCAATACACGTATAAATAAGAAGAGTTCCGGTTGTGATCGAACTCCAATTTGTTTATTTAAGTTCTTCTCACCAGAGATAATTTTATTTTTTACAATCTTTTTCAATCAGCTCATTTCCTCTGGTTATTTCCCTAAAATTTGGAGAATGGCCATTGTAATACCGATTCCTAAATGTGGGAAGGATAAAAATTTTGTTAATAATTGGCGCCCAATCAGTCAACTAAATTCAATATCTAAGCTTTTTGAAAAAATTGTTGACTTAAGGCTTTCTTCTCAGTTGAAATCTATTTTACCACCCTTTCAATTTGGTTTTGTTAATAAAAAATTTACTAATTATCCTCATTTATTGTCACGATTTACCTCTGATGTAGCCAAAGGATTGAACAATGGGTGCATAACAACGGCGTTAGCTTTAGACATTCAAAGTGCCTTTGATACTGTATGGCATAAGGGTCTCCTTCATAAATTGGTTAGGTTTGGTGTCAATACACATATAATTAACATTATACGCCATTATCTGACTGATAGAACTTTTGTTGTTGGTCGAAGTAATTCTTCTACCGTTCGTAATTTTGTTGCTGGAGTTCCTCAAGGTTCTGTCTTAGGCCCAAAGTTATTTAATACATATTTGGCTGATATTCCTACTACATTATTAGTTCAAATTTTGCAGTTTGCGGATGATATTTTACTTTATATCTCACACAAAGCACCTTTAGTTACATCTCAGATATTAAATAATTATTTAAATACTTTGATTGATTACTATACTAGTTGGAAGCTTAAAATAAATGTAAGTAAAACTGAGCTTATTAATATCATAGGGGTCAAAGCTGTTTCCCCATCTTTGGTAAAGCGGTTAAAATTAAAACAAAAAATCGTTTTAAATAATATTGTGATCTTACCCAGTAAGCAATTTAAGTATTTAGGTGTTATTTTTTCCTCAAATTTCAAATTTATTTCCCATATTAATAAAATTATATATAAGGTTAACTCCGCTTCTTTTCAAATCTCTAAAGTAATGTTTAGTCAGTTTTTGGAACCTAAATTTCGTTTGTTTATTTATAAAGTCTATATTCGGTCTATTATTCAACACGCTTCTATGGTGTGGCTTAATCCTACTTTAGTTTCAGCTCATCAAGTTGAGAGATTACGCTTACTTGAAAGAAAGATAATTCGTCGTGCTGGAGGCTTTCATAGACAGCGTGGCTCTTACTTATATATTAATAATAGTCTACTATATGAACAATCTGGAATCAATAGAATCGATAGATTCTTAACTAAAATTAATCTTAAATTTTTCGATAATTGTTTTAATCACGAAAATCGTTTTATTCGTGGCTTGATCGAACCTTTTTCTGAAAACGTTAAATATTTTTCGCCTTCATTTATATTTCACTTGTCTAATAATAATTCACTGTTTTCTGATGGTGAACTTTTGTTATACCACCATGGTAGTCACAATCCTGACTTGCTGGTTTACAACACTAACCAGTGATCATTAGTATGTAAGTTAGTTTTAGTTTTGTTGTTGTTTTTTTCTATTTCATTACATGTTTTTTTATTATTTTTTTCATTAATTTCATTACTAATATTGTTGATAATTGTTTGTAATTTTTTTTTTTTTAATTCTGATTTGTTGTAAGCTCGCTTTAGGGTATAACATGAATTTTGATTTAGTGTTAAGTTTTTGTTCTGCTTATTTGTTAAATTAAAAAAGAACTATAAATTAAAAAAAAAAAAAAAAAATTGGTATTACACTATGGGAAATTACTTGTGATCAAGCTTCAGCCAGCAGAAAAATGTTTCGTTTCTAGACAGACAAAGCACTTATTCATTATAATAACATTACATTATAATAAAACTTTTTGCATATTTGACTATCTCCATCAAATTAAATCACTTAGAAATACATTAATAGATTCTAGTTTAAAAACCTCTGATAGTATTAAGCTTTAACATCCTCATAGAATTATGAGAAATTCAAATAAATGGAAAAACAAATATGTGTACACAATTAACTAGACAACATTAATAAGAATACTTTTGAAAAAATTAGAGTTAAATTACGAACACAAATATTTACTAGAACAGTGATTGACGAAATTAAAACTACGACTGAAAGGTCTGGTTTTAAAAGTGTTACTAAGGAATTTGCAGATTCAACAGCAAAATTAAAATTTTTGATTGTCTCGACAATCGGTCATTATATTCTTATATTCAATATCGATGTTTGAACTATTAAAAAATTGTAAGCATTAACTTAAAAAATTTCATTGGTTAAAAAGAAAAAGTATATTTTTTAGAGAGAACCAAATTAACTTTAAATGCAGTATTGCAATTCAGTGAAGCATTATTAAATAATTCATCCGAATTTTTTTTTTTATTCACACAATGTTTAAACCAAGATCCACTTGAAATTCTATGTTCTGTTGTTCGTCAAGTAACAGTAAAAATTCAAGTTTAAACATATTAAATGAAATATTAGCACCCATTATATCATTTATGTCAAGCTGCATGAGTAATGTTAAAAATTACCAAGACATGCTTTTACTGAAAATACAAAATTCAGAAGGGAAATCAGCATGTGAGAAAAAAACCATAATAAATAATAATGAAGATAGCATTAATAACTATTTTAAAAAAAATACATCATCTGGTCCTAATAGTGTAACAGCAAGAAAACTCACGGCCACTCAAACCACAACAAAGACTGCACTGAGAACTGTCTTGCTTCCTCAGCTTTATCATAAGCTCACTCTAGTCGACGTAACTATCGGTGTGCTTAAAAATACCGATAAAATTATACGCAATACTTTTCGGTCCTGGGTATGTTAACCACATGATGTACCCAAGGCATTCTATCACAATTCCATAAATCATGGTGTACTTGGCATTATATCGATGAGATGAGTCGCTCCATAGCTAAGAACGCAAAGGCTGAATAGAATAAGAATGCAATGTCTAGAAGTTTCAGTTAAAGGTTTTAGTAAAAAACGTTTCTAGCCACTGAAATTGGCCGAGTGAAGATAAGGTTGGGAGTTTATAGACTGTACCTCATGTCTAAAAAAATCGATTGGTTCTGTAGTGAGAGGCTATAATGATCTGAAGAAGAACATGGATTGAAAGAAAACGACTGTCTGGAAAAGATTTTATCAGTTGTGTAAAACTACGGATTAATGCTTTCTCGAAATCTCAAACAACGAGGCGGAGCCCAGTTGATACACCAGCTACACGCTGGTATCAATGAAAATCCGAAGCGGGACCGAAAGTGCCATCAAAAGGCGGTAAAACGTCCAAAATGGTATCAAAGGTTGTTCCAAAGCCTAGGAACGAAAGTGTTGTGACTGGCGCGGCAACTATGCGCCACCAATTTAGCTGCTAATCTTATCAAAACAGTAAAAGGATCATTGAAGTTGACTGCAAAAATATACATATATGGTTGGTGTGACTCAGAAATTGTATTGGCATGGCTCAAAGATCAACCGAGCAAATGGACAACTTTTGTATCCAACCGTGTATCACATATACACGACGTTTTAGAAAAAAATATTTGGGCACATGTGCCAACTAAACAAAATCCGGCAGACTGTGCGTCAAGAGGTTTATTCCCAGCTGAATTAATAAATCATAAATTGTGGTGGCATGGTCCAGAGTGGTTATCTAAACCAAGAGAGTACTGGCCTACTCAAAAACAAACTACAACTGATTTGGAAAAAAGAAAAACTATCATGTGTCATAGTACAACTTTCAAAGAAGAAATTTTTGAAACAAATTTTTGTAAATTAAGTAAATTAGTAAGAGTATTAGCATATTGCAAACAATTTATTTTTAACCCAAGACCAAATAAAGATAAACGCACAGGACACTTATTAACGTCGGAATTACAACAAGCTATGCATCTACTTATAAGGAGATCACAAAATAGAAGTTTCTCGGATGAATTAAAAACATTAAAGGGAGGTGAATCCTTGCTGAATAAAAATTCAATAGCCAAATTAAACCCCATTTGTAGATCAAAGCGAATTATTAAGGGTAGGAGGTCGTTTAACAAATGCCAGCAACATCAGTTATATTGAGAAATTTCCTATAATTTTAAAAGATCGAGATCACTTCACGATATTATTAATTGATCAGATTCATAAACAAACATTACATGATGGTACTCAATTCATGCTCTATCATATTAGAAAAAATTATTGGATTACGAATGCCAGAAATTCAATTAGATCACAAATTCAGAAATGCATTACGTGTTTTAAACAAAAAGCTGAAACACGTAAACAACTAATGGGAAATTTACCACACGGTCGAGTAGAAATGGCAAGACCCTTTTCCAACTCTGGTTTAGATTATTGCGGTCCCTTCGAAGTGAAGTATCACAAATTTAGAGGTTCATCAAAATATAAAGCATACATCGCTCTTTTCATATGTATGGCTACCAAAGCCATACACTTGGAATTAGTCAGTGATATGTCGTCAGAAGGATTCATTTCAGCCTTTCAAAGAATCTGTGCGAGGAGAGGTCTATGCAAAACATCTATTGCGATAATGGTACAAATTTTGTGGGAGCAAACAAAATTCTCACCAGGCAGAGCAAATAGATGCTACATGATTTAGATATAAAAATTGCAGAATGTTTAGCAAACCATGGAGTCACTTTTCATTTCAATCCGCCTTCTTCTCCACATTTCGGAGGCTTAGGGGAAGCTGGTGTCAAGTCTACAAAACATCATCTAAAAAGAATTCTAAGCAACACCACCGTAACATTTGAAGAGTTCAACACCGTATTGTGTCTGATTGAAGCCTGAACATACTCCCGACCTTGACATCATCCCAAAGAGATGTCAAAAAAACAAACTTAGTTAGAAGCAATTGTTCCAATTTTTCCAATTAATTTTTCACATCTTACTAAATCTGTTGATTTGTGTGTTTTAGGTTATGTTTCATCATTGAAATCAGAGTTTCATCTTGAATTAATTACACCATTTAACCATTATGCATGTAACGAGAAAGCAGAAATAATTAAGAACAAAAAATATGTAAGTTAAACAAAAAAGTATAACTATAATGTAAGAGTATTAGCTTGTATTAGCTTTAAGTATTAGAATAAATTTTTTTTTTTTTGAACTGATTGTGACGAGAATGTAATGCTTTATCAGCTTTAAAAAAAATGAAGAAATAAAATAAGTATAATGAAAAATTAGATGTGATGTATTGGAAAACATAGGATTTAGCGACAGCAAAAATTATGGAAAATAAGTTATGTTTTTTATGTTAAGGAAACTAATATCAAATTAGAAGCTTATTCTTAATTATTTTGTGTCAACAAAATCACTGTTCAATTTTGTGTCAACAAGCGACTCAAACGCCGATACCTTTTTAAAAATTTAAAAAAAAAATTTTAAGCATTTTGTCTGATATTGGTATTACACATTGTTTCAGGAACTGTATGCAATCGTCAATGCTATGATCTTATCAAGCATTGTAAACCTAAACAAAACTGTATTTCTAGTTTGAATTCAATCATTGATGTTGATGATCATACTATTATTAATGATTTATCTCAGATCCCTGAAATTTTTGCAAATCGATTTCAGTCACAACATGAAACCACATTTCAATACCACTCAATGAATGAATCACTGGTTGACGGTTCCATCGAGCTCCTAAATAACTTTAATTTCCCTATTAGGTTTTCTAATGAAATATCTGCTTCAATTATAGATAGGGTAAGTCTTCAAAGTCTGAATAACTCATTGTCGAATAATCAAAGAAATCTTCTTACCTGTCGTGACGAAGTTCAAGAAGTTATCAATACACGTATAAATAAGAAGAGTTCCGGTTGTGATCGAACTCCAATTTGTTTATTTAAGTTCTTCTCACCAGAGATAATTTTATTTTTTACAATCTTTTTCAATCAGCTCATTTCCTCTGGTTATTTCCCTAAAATTTGGAGAATGGCCATTGTAATACCGATTCCTAAATGTGGGAAGGATAAAAATTTTGTTAATAATTGGCGCCCAATCAGTCAACTAAATTCAATATCTAAGCTTTTTGAAAAAATTGTTGACTTAAGGCTTTCTTCTCAGTTGAAATCTATTTTACCACCCTTTCAATTTGGTTTTGTTAATAAAAAATTTACTAATTATCCTCATTTATTGTCACGATTTACCTCTGATGTAGCCAAAGGATTGAACAATGGGTGCATAACAACGGCGTTAGCTTTAGACATTCAAAGTGCCTTTGATACTGTATGGCATAAGGGTCTCCTTCATAAATTGGTTAGGTTTGGTGTCAATACACATATAATTAACATTATACGCCATTATCTGACTGATAGAACTTTTGTTGTTGGTCGAAGTAATTCTTCTACCGTTCGTAATTTTGTTGCTGGAGTTCCTCAAGGTTCTGTCTTAGGCCCAAAGTTATTTAATACATATTTGGCTGATATTCCTACTACATTATTAGTTCAAATTTTGCAGTTTGCGGATGATATTTTACTTTATATCTCACACAAAGCACCTTTAGTTACATCTCAGATATTAAATAATTATTTAAATACTTTGATTGATTACTATACTAGTTGGAAGCTTAAAATAAATGTAAGTAAAACTGAGCTTATTAATATCATAGGGGTCAAAGCTGTTTCCCCATCTTTGGTAAAGCGGTTAAAATTAAAACAAAAAATCGTTTTAAATAATATTGTGATCTTACCCAGTAAGCAATTTAAGTATTTAGGTGTTATTTTTTCCTCAAATTTCAAATTTATTTCCCATATTAATAAAATTATATATAAGGTTAACTCCGCTTCTTTTCAAATCTCTAAAGTAATGTTTAGTCAGTTTTTGGAACCTAAATTTCGTTTGTTTATTTATAAAGTCTATATTCGGTCTATTATTCAACACGCTTCTATGGTGTGGCTTAATCCTACTTTAGTTTCAGCTCATCAAGTTGAGAGATTACGCTTACTTGAAAGAAAGATAATTCGTCGTGCTGGAGGCTTTCATAGACAGCGTGGCTCTTACTTATATATTAATAATAGTCTACTATATGAACAATCTGGAATCAATAGAATCGATAGATTCTTAACTAAAATTAATCTTAAATTTTTCGCTAATTGTTTTAATCACGAAAATCGTTTTATTCGTGGCTTGATCGAACCTTTTTCTGAAAACGTTAAATATTTTTCGCCTTCATTTATATTTCACTTGTCTAATAATAATTCACTGTTTTCTGATGGTGAACTTTTGTTATACCACCATGGTAGTCACAATCCTGACTTGCTGGTTTACAACACTAACCAGTGATCATTAGTATGTAAGTTAGTTTTAGTTTTGTTGTTGTTTTTTTCTATTTCATTACATGTTTTTTTATTATTTTTTTCATTAATTTCATTACTAATATTGTTGATAATTGTTTGTAATTTTTTTTTTTTTAATTCTGATTTGTTGTAAGCTCGCTTTAGGGTATAACATGAATTTTGATTTAGTGTTAAGTTTTTGTTCTGCTTATTTGTTAAATTAAAAAAGAACTATAAATTAAAAAAAAAAAAAAAAAATTGGTATTACACTATGGGAAATTACTTGTGATCAAGCTTCAGCCAGCAGAAAAATGTTTCGTTTCTAGACAGACAAAGCACTTATTCATTATAATAACATTACATTATAATAAAACTTTTTGCATATTTGACTATCTCCATCAAATTAAATCACTTAGAAATACATTAATAGATTCTAGTTTAAAAACCTCTGATAGTATTAAGCTTTAACATCCTCATAGAATTATGAGAAATTCAAATAAATGGAAAAACAAATATGTGTACACAATTAACTAGACAACATTAATAAGAATACTTTTGAAAAAATTAGAGTTAAATTACGAACACAAATATTTACTAGAACAGTGATTGACGAAATTAAAACTACGATTGAAAGGTCTGGTTTTAAAAGTGTTACTAAGGAATTTGCAGATTCAACAGCAAAATTAAAATTTTTGATTGTCTCGACAATCGGTCATTATATTCTTATATTCAATATCGATGTTTGAACTATTAAAAAATTGTAAGCATTAACTTAAAAAATTTCATTGGTTAAAAAGAAAAAGTATATTTTTTAGAGAGAACCAAATTAACTTTAAATGCAGTATTGCAATTCAGTGAAGCATTATTAAATAATTCATCCGAATTTTTTTTTTTATTCACACAATGTTTAAACCAAGATCCACTTGAAATTCTATGTTCTGTTGTTCGTCAAGTAACAGTAAAAATTCAAGTTTAAACATATTAAATGAAATATTAGCACCCATTATATCATTTATGTCAAGCTGCATGAGTAATGTTAAAAATTACCAAGACATGCTTTTACTGAAAATACAAAATTCAGAAGGGAAATCAGCATGTGAGAAAAAAACCATAATAAATAATAATGAAGATAGCATTAATAACTATTTTAAAAAAAATACATCATCTGGTCCTAATAGTGTAACAGCAAGAAAACTCACGGCCACTCAAACCACAACAAAGACTGCACTGAGAACTGTCTTGCTTCCTCAGCTTTATCATAAGCTCACTCTAGTCGACGTAACTATCGGTGTGCTTAAAAATACCGATAAAATTATACGCAATACTTTTCGGTCCTGGGTATGTTAACCACATGATGTACCCAAGGCATTCTATCACAATTCCATAAATCATGGTGTACTTGGCATTATATCGATGAGATGAGTCGCTCCATAGCTAAGAACGCAAAGGCTGAATAGAATAAGAATGCAATGTCTAGAAGTTTCAGTTAAAGGTTTTAGTAAAAAACGTTTCTAGCCACTGAAATTGGCCGAGTGAAGATAAGGTTGGGAGTTTATAGACTGTACCTCATGTCTAAAAAAATCGATTGGTTCTGTAGTGAGAGGCTATAATGATCTGAAGAAGAACATGGATTGAAAGAAAACGACTGTCTGGAAAAGATTTTATCAGTTGTGTAAAACTACGGATTAATGCTTTCTCGAAATCTCAAACAACGAGGCGGAGCCCAGTTGATACACCAGCTACACGCTGGTATCAATGAAAATCCGAAGCGGGACCGAAAGTGCCATCAAAAGGCGGTAAAACGTCCAAAATGGTATCAAAGGTTGTTCCAAAGCCTAGGAACGAAAGTGTTGTGACTGGCGCGGCAACTATGCGCCACCAATTTAGCTGCTAATCTTATCAAAACAGTAAAAGGATCATTGAAGTTGACTGCAAAAATATACATATATGGTTGGTGTGACTCAGAAATTGTATTGGCATGGCTCAAAGATCAACCGAGCAAATGGACAACTTTTGTATCCAACCGTGTATCACATATACACGACGTTTTAGAAAAAAATATTTGGGCACATGTGCCAACTAAACAAAATCCGGCAGACTGTGCGTCAAGAGGTTTATTCCCAGCTGAATTAATAAATCATAAATTGTGGTGGCATGGTCCAGAGTGGTTATCTAAACCAAGAGAGTACTGGCCTACTCAAAAACAAACTACAACTGATTTGGAAAAAAGAAAAACTATCATGTGTCATAGTACAACTTTCAAAGAAGAAATTTTTGAAACAAATTTTTGTAAATTAAGTAAATTAGTAAGAGTATTAGCATATTGCAAACAATTTATTTTTAACCCAAGACCAAATAAAGATAAACGCACAGGACACTTATTAACGTCGGAATTACAACAAGCTATGCATCTACTTATAAGGAGATCACAAAATAGAAGTTTCTCGGATGAATTAAAAACATTAAAGGGAGGTGAATCCTTGCTGAATAAAAATTCAATAGCCAAATTAAACCCCATTTGTAGATCAAAGCGAATTATTAAGGGTAGGAGGTCGTTTAACAAATGCCAGCAACATCAGTTATATTGAGAAATTTCCTATAATTTTAAAAGATCGAGATCACTTCACGATATTATTAATTGATCAGATTCATAAACAAACATTACATGATGGTACTCAATTCATGCTCTATCATATTAGAAAAAATTATTGGATTACGAATGCCAGAAATTCAATTAGATCACAAATTCAGAAATGCATTACGTGTTTTAAACAAAAAGCTGAAACACGTAAACAACTAATGGGAAATTTACCACACGGTCGAGTAGAAATGGCAAGACCCTTTTCCAACTCTGGTTTAGATTATTGCGGTCCCTTCGAAGTGAAGTATCACAAATTTAGAGGTTCATCAAAATATAAAGCATACATCGCTCTTTTCATATGTATGGCTACCAAAGCCATACACTTGGAATTAGTCAGTGATATGTCGTCAGAAGGATTCATTTCAGCCTTTCAAAGAATCTGTGCGAGGAGAGGTCTATGCAAAACATCTATTGCGATAATGGTACAAATTTTGTGGGAGCAAACAAAATTCTCACCAGGCAGAGCAAATAGATGCTACATGATTTAGATATAAAAATTGCAGAATGTTTAGCAAACCATGGAGTCACTTTTCATTTCAATCCGCCTTCTTCTCCACATTTCGGAGGCTTAGGGGAAGCTGGTGTCAAGTCTACAAAACATCATCTAAAAAGAATTCTAAGCAACACCACCGTAACATTTGAAGAGTTCAACACCGTATTGTGTCTGATTGAAGCCTGAACATACTCCCGACCTTGACATCATCCCAAAGAGATGTCAAAAAAACAAACTTAGTTAGAAGCAATTGTTCCAATTTTTCCAATTAATTTTTCACATCTTACTAAATCTGTTGATTTGTGTGTTTTAGGTTATGTTTCATCATTGAAATCAGAGTTTCATCTTGAATTAATTACACCATTTAACCATTATGCATGTAACGAGAAAGCAGAAATAATTAAGAACAAAAAATATGTAAGTTAAACAAAAAAGTATAACTATAATGTAAGAGTATTAGCTTGTATTAGCTTTAAGTATTAGAATAAATTTTTTTTTTTTTGAACTGATTGTGACGAGAATGTAATGCTTTATCAGCTTTAAAAAAAATGAAGAAATAAAATAAGTATAATGAAAAATTAGATGTGATGTATTGGAAAACATAGGATTTAGCGACAGCAAAAATTATGGAAAATAAGTTATGTTTTTTATGTTAAGGAAACTAATATCAAATTAGAAGCTTATTCTTAATTATTTTGTGTCAACAAAATCACTGTTCAATTTTGTGTCAACAAGCGACTCAAACGCCGATACCTTTTTAAAAATTTAAAAAAAAAATTTTAAGCATTTTGTCTGATATTGGTATTACACATTGTTTCAGGAACTGTATGCAATCGTCAATGCTATGATCTTATCAAGCATTGTAAACCTAAACAAAACTGTATTTCTAGTTTGAATTCAATCATTGATGTTGATGATCATACTATTATTAATGATTTATCTCAGATCCCTGAAATTTTTGCAAATCGATTTCAGTCACAACATGAAACCACATTTCAATACCACTCAATGAATGAATCACTGGTTGACGGTTCCATCGAGCTCCTAAATAACTTTAATTTCCCTATTAGGTTTTCTAATGAAATATCTGCTTCAATTATAGATAGGGTAAGTCTTCAAAGTCTGAATAACTCATTGTCGAATAATCAAAGAAATCTTCTTACCTGTCGTGACGAAGTTCAAGAAGTTATCAATACACGTATAAATAAGAAGAGTTCCGGTTGTGATCGAACTCCAATTTGTTTATTTAAGTTCTTCTCACCAGAGATAATTTTATTTTTTACAATCTTTTTCAATCAGCTCATTTCCTCTGGTTATTTCCCTAAAATTTGGAGAATGGCCATTGTAATACCGATTCCTAAATGTGGGAAGGATAAAAATATTGTTAATAATTGGCGCCCAATCAGTCAACTAAATTCAATATCTAAGCTTTTTGAAAAAATTGTTGACTTAAGGCTTTCTTCTCAGTTGAAATCTATTTTACCACCCTTTCAATTTGGTTTTGTTAATAAAAAATCTACTAATCATCCTTTGTCACGATTTACCTCTGATGTAGCCAAAGGATTGAACAATGGGTGCATAACAACGGCGTTAGCTTTAGACATTCAAAGTGCCTTTGATACTGTATGGCATAAGGGTCTCCTTCATAAATTGGTTAGGTTTGGTGTCAATACACATATAATTAACATTATACGCCATTATCTGACTGATAGAACTTTTGTTGTTGGTCGAAGTAATTCTTCTACCGTTCGTAATTTTGTTGCTGGAGTTCCTCAAGGTTCTGTCTTAGGCCCAAAGTTATTTAATACATATTTGGCTGATATTCCTACTACATTATTAGTTCAAATTTTGCAGTTTGCGGATGATATTTTACTTTATATCTCACACAAAGCACCTTTAGTTACATCTCAGATATTAAATAATTATTTAAATACTTTGATTGATTACTATACTAGTTGGAAGCTTAAAATAAATGTAAGTAAAACTGAGCTTATTAATATCATAGGGGTCAAAGCTGTTTCCCCATCTTTGGTAAAGCGGTTAAAATTAAAACAAAAAATCGTTTTAAATAATATTGTGATCTTACCCAGTAAGCAATTTAAGTATTTAGGTGTTATTTTTTCCTCAAATTTCAAATTTATTTCCCATATTAATAAAATTATATATAAGGTTAACTCCGCTTCTTTTCAAATCTCTAAAGTAATGTTTAGTCAGTTTTTGGAACCTAAATTTCGTTTGTTTATTTATAAAGTCTATATTCGGTCTATTATTCAACACGCTTCTATGGTGTGGCTTAATCCTACTTTAGTTTCAGCTCATCAAGTTGAGAGATTACGCTTACTTGAAAGAAAGATAATTCGTCGTGCTGGAGGCTTTCATAGACAGCGTGGCTCTTACTTATATATTAATAATAGCCTACTATATGAACAATCTGGAATCAATAGAATCGATAGATTCTTAACTAAAATTAATCTTAAATTTTTCGCTAATTGTTTTAATCACGAAAATCGTTTTATTCGTGGCTTGATCGAACCTTTTTCTGAAAACGTTAAATATTTTTCGCCTTCATTTATATTTCACTTGTCTAATAATAATTCACTGTTTTCTGATGGTGAACTTTTGTTATACCACCATGGTAGTCACAATCCTGACTTGCTGGTTTACAACACTAACCAGTGATCATTAGTATGTAAGTTAGTTTTAGTTTTGTTGTTGTTTTTTTCTATTTCATTACATGTTTTTTTATTATTTTTTTCATTAATTTCATTACTAATATTGTTGATAATTGTTTGTAATTTTTTTTTTTTTAATTCTGATTTGTTGTAAGCTCGCTTTAGGGTATAACATGAATTTTGATTTAGTGTTAAGTTTTTGTTCTGCTTATTTGTTAAATTAAAAAAGAACTATAAATTAAAAAAAAAAAAAAAAAATTGGTATTACACTATGGGAAATTACTTGTGATCAAGCTTCAGCCAGCAGAAAAATGTTTCGTTTCTAGACAGACAAAGCACTTATTCATTATAATAACATTACATTATAATAAAACTTTTTGCATATTTGACTATCTCCATCAAATTAAATCACTTAGAAATACATTAATAGATTCTAGTTTAAAAACCTCTGATAGTATTAAGCTTTAACATCCTCATAGAATTATGAGAAATTCAAATAAATGGAAAAACAAATATGTGTACACACTAACTAGACAACATTAATAAGAATACTTTTGAAAAAATTAGAGTTAAATTACGAACACAAATATTTACTAGAACAGTGATTGACGAAATTAAAACTACGATTGAAAGGTCTGGTTTTAAAAGTGTTACTAAGGAATTTGCAGATTCAACAGCAAAATTAAAATTTTTGATTGTCTCGACAATCGGTCATTATATTCTTATATTCAATATCGATGTTTGAACTATTAAAAAATTGTAAGAATTAACTTAAAAAATTTCATTGGTTAAAAAGAAAAAGTATATTTTTTAGAGGGAACCAAATTAACTTTAAATGCAGTATTGCAATTCAGTGAAGCATTATTAAATAATTCATCCGAATTTTTTTTTTTATTCACACAATGTTTAAACCAAGATCCACTTGAAATTCTATGTTCTGTTGTTCGTCAAGTAACAGTAAAAATTCAAGTTTAAACATATTAAATGAAATATTAGCACCCATTATATCATTTATGTCAAGCTGCATGAGTAATGTTAAAAATTACCAAGACATGCTTTTACTGAAAATACAAAATTCAGAAGGGAAATCAGCATGTGAGAAAAAAACCATAATAAATAATAATGAAGATAGCATTAATAATTATTTTAAAAAAAATACATCATCTGGTCCTAATAGTGTAACAGCAAGAAAACTCACGGCCACTCAAACCACAACAAAGACTGCACTGAGAACTGTCTTGCTTCCTCAGCTTTATCATAAGCTCACTCTAGTCGACGTAACTATCGGTGTGCTTAAAAATACCGATAAAATTATACGCAATACTTTTCGGTCCTGGGTATGTTAACCACATGATGTACCCAAGGCATTCTATCACAATTCCATAAATCATGGTGTACTTGGCATTATATCGATGAGATGAGTCGCTCCATAGCTAAGAACGCAAAGGCTGAACAGAATAAGAATGCAATGTCTAGAAGTTTCAGTTAAAGGTTTTAGTAAAAAACGTTTCTAGCCACTGAAATTGGCCGAGTGAAGATAAGGTTGGGAGTTTATAGACTGTACCTCATGTCTAAAAAAATCGATTGGTTCTGTAGTGAGATGCTATAATGATCTGAAGAAGAACATGGATTGAAAGAAAACGACTGTCTGGAAAAGATTTTATCAGTTGTGTAAGACTACGGATTAATGCTTTCTCGAAATCTCAAACAACGAGGCGGAGCCCAGTTGATACACCAGCTACACGCTGGTATCAATGAAAATCCGAAGCGGGACCGAAAGTGCCATCAAAAGGCGGTAAAACGTCCAAGATGGTATCAAAGGTTGTTCCAAAGCCTAGGAACGAAAGTGTTGTGACTGGCGCGGCAATTTGAGAAAGTAATCTGCAAACAGTCAAAAAAAAGGATACTGGAGAGCTATAATGTGGAGAGCTATAATAGAGTCGAAAAGCTTTGCAGCACATGTTAAGAAATTTTTGGGATTTTTGTGGAATCCAGTGACAGTTGATGATGTTAAATCTTCAAGGCTAGGTAATGATACATCAACTGGTCCTGATAGTATAACAGCGGGGAAATTCGACATTTCCGTCGAACAGCATTCTGTCGAAAGGAATTTTGAAGCAATTTAAATTTGATTCTCGACAAGCGTATTTATAAATTCCTATGTAATATATTAAACACCCTGTATATATTGTTATACCACCATGGTGGACTTGGCATTGGCATTAAAAATGTAAGATATTATTACAATTTCAAATTGAGTTTTGATAATATTTTTAGGGCGAGTTTTGAGGTGTCAACCCCAAATTCAATTTTAAAATTCAAAATCAGGATTGCCTCTTTTTCCAGAAATACAAATATATACATATTCTATTAACATAATATATTAACAAAAAAAAACAAAACAGGTGTAATATAAAGAATAAAATTAGTTTAAAAAAAGACTAACTAAATAGGTTTTGGCTCGTACAAAAATATTATTTTTGTTTTGTTATTTAATTTAATAATTTATACCTTCTATATATATTATAGTTGATCATTATCTCTATATATATATATCTTTGCTTTTTCTTTTTCTTTCTAACTACAATAACATGTTTTGTTAAGAATAGCAGATAAATCTAGTTGTGATTAAAATTTAAAAATAAGAGAAGAGAAAAAAAAACAAAAACGAACATAAAATAGAATAAAATAAACATATGTCATGCATCATAAAAATATTTAAAAAATTAATTATTATTGATTGATAAAAATATTGATTAATAAAAAGATAAAAATAATTGATTAAGAAATAAAATAAAAACCAAACAGATTTCAAAAATTATTAAATGAAAAAAAAGCATTTTTCAAAATAAAAAAACAAGAAATAAGGTTACCATATTCCCCAAAAAAAAAAAAACAAAACTTTTTAACAATTAAAATATACTTACAGCACATAAATACATAATCCTAATTTTGCAATTAATTTTAATTTAAATTTTTATGTTAATTATATAAAAATATTAATTATAATTAATAAAATAATCTATATATATAAAAATGAAAGTTTGTTTATTTGTTTGTTTGTTTGTATGTTTGTTTGTAGCGAATAGACTCCTAAACTGCCCAGCCGATTTTCATGAAAATTTGTATATAGGGGTTTTTGGGTACGGAAGGAAATCGTGGCCCAAAAATTTTGCTCTAACGGACCGCCAAGTTGGGGCTGTGGTGCAAGTATTTAAACTTCTTTGTTCTAAAATGAAAACGGTTTGACCTATTGACTTCAAATTTTGTATATGTGATGCTCTTTGAGAATTGAGTAGACGCTATTAACAGTTTTGGAATTTGTTAACCCATGTCGGGCCGACGGGTGGTCAAAAAAAATTTTGGGTCCAAATTTTGTCCGATTTTATGAAATTCAGCTTTGTCTTAAAAGCAAACCCCAAAAAAAATTTTGGTGAGTTCCATTAACCCATTGCGGCCCAACAGCTTTTTATAGGTTTTTTCAATACTTTACTCTAAATTCGAAACGGTTTGCCCGATTAACTTCAAATTTTGTATACGTGATGCTCTTTGAAAATTGAGTAGACGCTATTAACAGTTTTGGAATTTGTTAACCCATGTCGGGCCGACGGGTGGTCAAAAAAAATTTTGGGTCCAAATTTTGTCCGATTTCACGGAATTCTGCTTTGGCTTTAAAGAAAGCCCCAAAAAAAATTTTGTTGAGTTCCATTAACCCATTGCGGCCCAACAGCTTTTTATAGGTTTTTTCAATACTTTACTCTAAATTCGAAACGGTTTGACCAATTGATTTCAAATTTTGTATACGTGATGCTCCTTGAGAATTGAGTAGACACTATTAACAGTTTTGGAATTTATTAACCCATGCCGGGCCGACGGGTGGTCAAAAAAAAATTTGGGTTCAAATTTTGTCCGATTTTATGAAATTCTGCTTTGGCTAAAAAGAAAACCCACAAAAAAATTTTATTTGACTTGCATTAACCCATTAGGGCCCAACAGCTTTTTATAGGTTTTTTCAATACTTAACTCTAAATTAAAAACGGTTTGACCGATTTTCTTCAAATTTTGTATACGTGCTCCCCTGTGAGAATTGAGTTGACACTATTAACAGATGTGGAATTTGTTAACCCATGTCGGCCCGACGGTTGGTCAAAATAATTTTGGAAGATAATATTGTCAAAATTTGCGAAGTACTGCTTTGACTAAAAAGAAAGCTTCAAAAAATTTTGTTGAGTGATTTGGAAGCAAATTACGTCCATTTTTGCGTAATACTGCTTTGCCCAAAGAGAAAGTGTAGTTCCGTTAACCCAGTGGGGCACAGTGGCTTTTAATAGATTTTTGCGTTACTTAACTCTAAATTAGAAACGATTTGACCGGTTTTCCTCAAATTTTATATGTGTGAAACAACTTGAAAATAGAGTTGAATCTGCTAACAGTCGGTCTTACGATTGTTCAAAAAAAATTTTTTGGAAGTAAATTACGTCAAAATTTGGAAAGTAGTTTGTACTGCTTTGAATTACAGAAAGTTTCAAAAATTACTAGAACATTATTCTTTTTAAAACCTAGAAAAATGGTTTTAAAAAGATTGCTTTCATTCATTTTAAAATTTACATGTTTAAACCGAGTGTAATTTTTGTGTTAACTTTTTGCAGTAACATCAACTTCAATTAAACCTCCATTGAGAGGCGCAGCAACGCGCACCGGGTATTAGCTAGTATAATATAAATTAAGAAATAAAAAATTATACTATTGTTGAAAAAAAATTTAATTAGCATAAAACAATATTTTTATGTTAATTAAATTTTTTTCAACTACAGTATAATTTCAGAACATCACAAATTAATTTAGTAAATGGATCTTTCTAGCTTCCCTCCGCCATAGAAATTCACAAAGGTGTAGATCTATATTAGTTTTCCATACTCCTCGATATAAACTTCTTTTAAAAGTTCCCCATGAACGTTCAATATTTTGGGTATGTGCACCCGTTTCAAGGTCAACAAAATTATTTGTATGGTTCAGAGTTTTGTGCACCAACCCAATTTTGTTTAAGTATATGTATCCGCCCCAGGAATATGTGTGAATTTCAGACCTTATTAAATTAAATGTTAATTGTTAAAATTTTATGAAAACAAAATAAAGAACTAAAATTAAAAAAATCGAAAAGTTGCGAATAACAATGCTTTTATAATTCTAGTTATTTAAGGTTTAATTTTACCAATAATATTGCTATGAGCAAACACATAGAGAATATTTGGGATAATATTGCGAGTGGTTATGATCGAATGTCTGCAAAAGATCTTAAAGCATTTTCAGATGATAAGATTAGCCTGTTCACAAAAATTTTTAACGATTCGGTTGTTAAATGCTCTTTTCCAGATGAATTCAAAATAGCCAATAGTCCGGACTTATGTAAAGGTCGAAATTAAGGGAGATCCTAAAAATTAGAGAGCCGTATCTGTCCTTCCGGTAATTTCGAAACTCTTTGAACGAATTATCTTTGATCAAATATGGGCACACTTTGTAAAGACCAATTTCGTCAATAAGAACCAGTTTGTATTTATTCCATATCAAGTACGACTTCAGCCTGCATCGAAGTTATTAACACGATTCAGGGGTCAATGTCTCGAAACAAAATAACTTCATTTATAAGGAATTGCTCTGCAAAAGGCATTTGATTCAATTGATCATGACATTCTGCTAATGAAACTTAAAGCAGCGCATTTTTCAAATGACACCGTACAATATATAAATTAAAAACCAAAAGGAAACATTATGTACAAATTGGTGAAATTAGCAGAAATTTTAATTTGGTAAAAAAAGATATACCACAGGGCTTCATATTGGGTCCCTTACTATTTGTAGTATACATAAATGACATTTTTGAACTCCCTTGTAAAGGAACTATAATTTTATATGCCGATGATGCCTTGCTGGTTTACAGTGAAGATTCTATGGCAGCAGCTTGTGAAAGCATTCAAACCGATTTAAATACATTACATGAATATTTAGGCGTATAACCAATTAAAAATTAGTAATAATACCCCTTTTAACCCCATCCAACATACTTTAAAGTGAAAAATTGTTATCTGTTGATAAATTAAAGGAAGGTTGAAAAGAAAAGTTCAACCTTCGTCGTGATAACACCGGTTTCGGTGAAATTTAATCTTTTTTAAAAATTTTTTCAAAATTATATTGTTAACTTTTGTTTCTTTCTTTTAAACTTAAATTAATTTCTTAAAATTTTCTTTAATTTTTTTAACTTATCTAAATTTAAATTTATTTGTGGTGGTTCTAATAATTAGTTTTTTTTTTTTTTTTTTGTTTTGTGTGAATTTGTTTGGACCACATTGCCGCATTTTCAATGGCGGCATTTCATAGATAAGTATTATTCTTTTAAATTTATTTGATTTATTAATTTTTAACTATAGAACAATTTTACATTCACTAAATTCTTTTTTCTTTTTTTTTTTTTTTACTTTTATTATTATAATTTTTTTTTTTTTATAAATTTTAAATTTTTCTTTCTTTTATTAATTAATTAATAATAAATTCTTTTTTATATAAAAATATTCAAATATTTATAAAATTCACGTCACGCGCCGGTTTGTTTTGTTTACATTAAACTAAATTAAAATAATTATTTTTTTTTTTTTGGAAGTAATACTTCTTTTAATCTTCCCCTAGTGGTAAACAAAACAATATTTCCATCTCTCTCCTTCCCGTTGATAGATGTTAATGTTTCTAATAACTATAATAACTCTCTCCACTCTCAATATACCATCATAAAAACACCGTAACTTAATTAATAAATTTTGATGGTATATGTCTAATAATTTTTTAAATTTCTATTTTGTTTTTGTATTTTATTTTTAAATATTACCACAATTACAAAGGTTTATTTTTAATTAGATGTAATTGTGTATTTGTTTTATTTTGTTTGAGTTTTTGGTTGTACCTACTACAATAAGGGCACATATAGTTTCTATATAGATTCTATATCGTGCAAGTTAAAAACTGTTGGACGTAGTTATAAACCATTTTCTCACTCGAAATAAGACTTTTAAATTTTAAACTTTAAGTTTTTTTTGTAAATTTTATTTTCTTTTTTTTTCAAAAGGTGTTGTCGATAGGTTGATAAAATCGTACATAAATAAGCATTTTTGTTTTTTTGTTTTTTTTTTTTTTCTTTCTAATTTCTAGCAAAATTGTCAACTTTAACCTCAATTTTTGTAATATTCGCGGTTTGCAAACGAACTTCCATGCCGTTGAAGGTCATCTTAATTTAACTAAACCAGCAATCCTTGCTCTATGTGAAACGCAAGTTAGTAGCCACAATGTTAACTTCGATATTAACGGCTACTTACTCATTTCACACTTCGTTCCCAAAAGAGGCATCGCCATCTACATAAAAAAAGACATTGCTTTTAACACTCTTGACAAATATAAATCTTCAAGCCCAACTTTCAATTACGTTTGGGTCAAAATCCATGTTGAAAAGCATGTTATACATTTCTGTTTTCTATACAGATCACCCAATTCAAGTGAACAAGAAACTGTTATGGAAATTGAAAACCTTTCAAACCAGATCAACGAAATTCTCGATTGTTTTCCTGAGACCGAAATTGTTCTGGCGGGGGATTTTAATGTTCATAACAAAGACTGGCTTCACTTTTCCAGTACCTCTTCTCCGAGTCAAAACTCGATTGGGAAACAAGTTGAATTATTTTCTACTCTATTCCACCTTTCTCAACTTGTCAAAAATCCCACTAGAATCCCTGACCGTGCTGATCAAGAAGGTCACCTCTTGGATCTGTTTCTAACCACACACCCTGAAAAGTATGTGGTTTCAGTTGGTTGCCCCCTGGGGGGCTCTGATCACTGTTTGGTCAATACAAGCTTCCGGGCAGGCTCAGTGTCCAATCAAAGGTCCCTTCCCAAAAAACTGGTATGGCGTTATAACCATGCCAACTGGGAAGGTCTGAACAATTTTTACAAAACCTTTGATTGGTCACTGTGCTTCCGTGGTAGGAATGTTGACTTTGCTGCAAATGCGATTAGTGAAACTATTCTACTTGGAATGAGATTATTTATACCTCACTCCATGAAATCTATCAAACGGAAACCCAAAACTTGGTTTAATCGCATTTGTAAAGAAGCCATTCTAAAAAAAGAGGAGGCCTTCAAAAAGTACCGGGACAGTGGTTTAGAGGCTCACAGGACCAACTATATAGTGGTTCGGAACAGATGTAAGAGAGTTATCAACAAGCAAAAATTCTTGTTCAACCAAAAGTTGAAACGAAAACTCATACACATGCCAAAGAATAGCAAGTCCTTTTGGACTTTTGCAAAAAATCTAAAAGAGGACAATAGCGGGTCTTCTTTTCCTCCACTTGTTGATATAAACAACCACATCGTATCAGATTCAAAAGAAAAAGCGAATTGGTTTGGCAAACAGTTCGCTTCTAACTCATCACTGCCTCAGTCAACTCAAAGACCTCCATCTATTCCAGAAGTTGGCTGCTCCTTTGGTAGAATATACTTTAGGACGCGAGCAGTGATGAAAATCTTGAAGAATCTTGATACAAGAAAATCAGCCGGTCCGGACGGTATTACAACTACCGTCCTCAAAAACACATATACTTCCATTTCAAAACCTCTGCGCAACCTTTTCCATCTTTCCTTCACTTCGGGTATTCATCCTACCCAATGGAAGGTTGCTCATGTTTTTCCAATTCCTAAAAAAGGCGATAAAAGCGATCCCTCTAACTACCGACCTATTGCTATTACTTCGGTCCTATCCAAAGTAATGGAAAAAGTTATAAATTATAAGCTTTTGAAATATCTAGATCGTAAAGGTTTGCTTCATGATCGACAATACGGGTTCAGAGCCCGTCGTTCAACTGGTGATCTCATGACTTACCTGTGCGAAAAGCTCAATATCAGTCTTCACCATTCTGGCGAGTCTGATGTTGTGGCTTTGGATATTTCTAAAGCTTTCGATCGAGTTTGGCATGATGCTTTATTGGCAAAATGCAAGGCTTTAGGTCTAGGTAGGGTTTTCGTTAAATGGATTGGAGATTTCCTTTCGAATCGCACGATTCGTGTTCTTATCGATGGATATTCATCCAAAGATTTTAAAATAAATGCTGGTGTCCCTCAGGGATCTGTTTTATCCCCCAGCCTTTTTCTAATATTTATAAATGACCTACTATCAATAACCTCCAATCCAATCCATAGCTTCGCAGACGACAGTACCCTTGTTGCTTCCTATGAATTTCATAGCCGCTGTAACATTAATCATCAGATTAACTCAACAGCAAAAAATTTCACTATAAGTGAATTAAACAAAGATTTAATTAAAATCCAAAAATGGGGTGAAATCAACAGAGTTGACTTCAACACCAAAAAAACCCAATGCTGTCTAGTCTCGCGAAAAATAGCAACAACTATTCCAAACCTTTCTTTTCAAGGAGAGGCTTTGCAGCATACGGAAGACCTAAACATTTTGGGGATTGAGCTAAACCAAAAATTGACTTGGTCAAATCATATTTTTGGAGTAGCTAAGGACGCTGCTAAATGTTTGGGTTTCTTGTATCGATGCAAAACTTACTTCTCATCCTCTGATCTCCTCAATATCTATAAAACTTATATTAGGCCGAAAATGGAGTATAATGCACATATTTGGGCTGGTGCTCCCATTACGGCGCTGGGATATCTCGATAAAGTGCAAAACAGAGCTATTCGTCTTATAAATGATCCCAGTGTTACCTCAACGCTCACTCCACTCAGCCATCGTCGCACTGTTGGGTCGCTGACCTTGTTTTATAGATATCTTGTAGGGACTAACACCTGTTCTAAAGAAATCAAACAACTTATGCCTCCATTCAAGATTTTCCAAAGGGAAACCAGGAGGGCAACAGATGCTCATCCCTACACAGTTGAACTAGCTAGATGGCGTAACACGGCTTATGGAAATTCGTTTGTCATGCGCTCTTCTCGTTTATGGAACCATATTCCATCAAATGTGTTCCCCAAAGTTGATAATGTATATATGTACGATTTGAACAAATTTAAGAAGAACATTAACATCTTTCTTCTAAATATCCCATCCAATTTTCCCCATCCCCTATAATCCAAATATTCCAAATAACTTCCACCATAATCCTAAATCCTTCCATATCCTCATCCCTGTAACCAAACTGTACATTTGTATTACAGGTTCCCTCCTAAAGTTTGGTTCAAAAAGGGTGTGGTTTTGGTGTGTTAAAATCATACACTACCCAAAGAAACACCGCATAGTTTCAATGGGTGGCTTTCGAGCGTTCCATTCCCTCGTAAAAAAAAAAAAAAAAAAAAAAAAAATTAAAGGTCTACGAATTATGTATATTATATTATAAGTTGCTTCACGATAAAATTAAATCTGGGGTAAAACTTTCTAAAGTTTGTGAGGTTCCTAACTAATACCAGGTGAAGAGACAATTTGTCAATTTTAAATTCTTCTCCGAACACAATAATTTTTTCAGCTATTACTAATTACAACAATTTGCCTCTATATGTGAGATCCACCGACTCTATCCTCGTATTTAAACGCTTATTAAGAAATTTTCTTATGACTATTTAATCCTTTATAATTGTGTATCCTTTATATATGAAATTATTAAAAAAAAAATAAATATTTTACCTAATTAAAATTTTTATATAATAATATAAGAACTTATTGTTATTAATATAATTTTGTTGCTTAGTGTTAAGTGTTGATTATTGTAATAAAAACAAAGGGGTTCGCCACATGTGCTAAGCATTTTTTTGAACCAGTGAATAATAAAAAAAAAAATTAATAAAAACTAAATTTTTAGTAATTTAAATTCTAAATCCTTAACTAAAATAATATGAAATTAAAAAAAAAAAAACCACCAATAAATAAATTTAAAAAATATGGCAAATATGAGTTATTAAAAAAAATCGGTTACCGGCAATGAAAAGACAACTGAATAACACTGACGTAATTAACTTCACAGAAATTCCGGATAATATAGTAGAAGCTTTTTTTGGGCAGGCTACATTTAAAACCAGAATTTTAGCGACAACCTTTGCATTCGTCAATGGATTGTCTCTAACCCAGCTTTTTGAAATTATTAAATGGAAAGTAGCGAAAAAAGAAGATAAACAAAAAATTTGCCAGCTTTTCAATGCCCTATAAGATGATTCTTTTTCATATAAATATTATAGTTACAATTTAAGTTCTAAATTATAAATTTATTGCAATGGCGATATTAGAAAATATGGTAAAAGAATATCAAGAAATAAATTATAGCGGAAGAAGATAACAATTCAGTTGAAGAAGTCATCTAATAATAACGTCTTTGTAAATACTATCCCTGATGGATAAGCAAAAGATAATTTAGGAAAATATATAAAAAGTCTAGTAGGTGAGGTCATATCGGAAATTCACAAAAGCCAAAACCATTTAGCACTTCAAATGGAAGAAATTTTAAACCAAAATAATGAATTAAAGAAAGAGAAGCTAAAGTTACAGGGACGTCTGAGTAATTCAAAAAAATATACAAACATCTTGGAAAACAGGATAAATAGTTTGGAGTACAATATTGGTGTAACGCATCCAAATACCTTGAAAAATAATATTATACTAGCCGGTTTTCTGAAATGCCTGTAAGTTCAATGGATACAGTAATGGCAATCGCAGGAAAAATAAGTGCAAATGTTGAAAAAAATGATATTTTGGAAGTTGTGGCGATTAACCAAAAAAAAATTAATGAAGATACTCCTCAGAGCACGTTATACATAGTAAAACTAAAATCTGATATTCCAAAAAAAGAACTATTAAAAAAAAAAGCTTTTCAAGAATTTTTTTACAGCCTATTTAGGTACAGGTTATCGTAAAAACAATGAAATATTTTTTCATCACCACCTTACACCGCTAGAGTCCGATCTATTTTTTTTTTTTTTTTGAATGCGAATTTAATAATTTAAGAAGAATCAAATAAAGAAATAGCTAAAGAATTAGGAGTTTCGCATTGAAAAATTTCGACAATTTTTAAAAATAAGGCGAATCTTGAAAATTGTTTTAATGAAGCAAATTTAAATCGCAAAAAAATTCGGATAAGTAAGCAAATATGTTTTTATGTTTGGTATTTTTATTTTATAGGTATGTTTTATTTTTGTACATTTAAATGTATGTAAAATACATAATACATTTTATTTTTTTCTTTTAAAAACTGTTTTATCTTAAAAATTTTAGTTCGCTCAATGTCGTTATAACAGATATTGACTGTATATGTATGCATATATCCAAACATATACACATATTTCATATAGCTATATAAAGATGCGTATATATTTAAAACCTACATTACGTGTAGGATTATGGTATTTTTCATATTTTTTATAAATTTATATATAATATTTTATACTTGTATATAAATTCAAGTATTAAATAACTTAATTTAATTTAATAGTTTCTGGATTACGATGGGATATTTGCTAATAATATCATTTTTGCCTGGCTTGCCGTTGGTAAAAGGGGTTATTCTTTTAATAGGAGTTATTCTTAAATTTATCAACTTAATTTTTAAAGAAAAGGGAACAATCCTATATTTTTGACTTAAACTTTAAAATCCTTTTAATTCAGAATCTAGCAAATTAAATAAATATTCTGGAAAAGGACAACATCCTGATTTCGTAATCAACCCTGATGGACTTTACCTAGGTGTTAAAATTTTCGGTATACCTAAATATAAAAAAACTAGATTTCTAAAAGTCATATAAAATTAAAAAAGAAATTGGCTATAAAAATTGGTCCTGCTAATTTAATTATTGCTAGATTTCGCATTCAAAACTATAATCAAAAATTAAGATTAAAGAGTCAGCAAATAATATAATATAATTAATTAAATTATTGGAACGCTCATTTTGCATGCAATTCTAAAATCTCTCTGAAAATTTCATATGTTAGCATCAAAGCATTTAATATATTCAAACCCGAGCAAACTAATTATTTGAAGCCAGATTTTGTACCCAACTTTAAAACCCCTCCTAATTTCTCTTCATACATAATAAGTCAACAACAAATTATTTAAATAGTTTTTCCATTTTTTCGCGAAATTTTTTAGAAATATTGCAAGAAAACGAGATTTTGCGACAAGAGATTTCGAACGCTCCCGCTGAAAGCCGCATTTTGCCAAATTCACAAGTTATTCCACAAATCATTTTTCTTCGCTCTGGAGTAAGAACTGTAGAATAGCCCATTTTCATTTTCTTATCTGCTTTTATCACCGCAATTTTGTAATGCAGAGTTGTTACCGGAATACGAAAGAGTTTACTGGCGTCCCTAATGTTCATAGACCCTTCCCTGATTTTACCGAAACCTACCTTCAAAGAATCCTCGCTATATTGCTGATACATTATCATTTTGTCTAAAAAAATTGTGTAACAACTTAAAGCCTGAAGAAATCATTGCGTTCGAATAAGGGAATCTAAAACTTATTTGAATTGCCTAAATTCGAACACTGTGTTCGAAATAAGAAATTTTGTGTATTTTAGTTTCCTTTGTTCGAACAGGTCAAAAATATAAATAAATTTTTAATATTTTCCTTTAATTTTTAAGAAAATTCAATAAATAAATATTCCTTTGCATAAATTCTAAGTATTATATAAATTCTTAAACAATTTGCTTACAGATTTCATAAAAAAACACTATTTCCTGCAACCCTTAAAACTCTTTTTATATTAGCAATTTCACTGAAAAACGCACTGTTCAAAAACCAGTTTCAAGTTTTAGCGATTTGAGAGATAATTAACTTATTATTTGTTCTGAATTTTTTCTTCTGAAACTTTAACAAATAAATTCAAAAAAAAAACCGTTTTTAAAATAAGTTAAATTTTCTTATTATAAATACTAGTTTTTTTAGAAAACGTTCCATTATAGGATACGTTTGAAATTAGGCAATACCACTATACATATATATTATATAGCTATAATATATATACTTACATAATTATTATATACCTATTATATATATATGGTATAGGTTTATATTTTATTTACATGTTTTGTATGATATGATAAGTTAAATTCCAAAAGTAGAAAATAATTAAAACATCACAAAATGGCACTTAAAAGCAAAATATTTTACTCAAACGAGTTAGATATGTATATTATGTTATAAAATCCTGTGTAATTTATAACATTTAATATATGTAAATGAAGAAATATATAGAAATTGTGATTGTTTTGAAACCAATAAATCACATACATTCTTAACCTTTAATAGTAGAGGTGACGTAAAATTTACCCCTTTACAACAACAACATAAAAAAACATATATTTCTGTTGTAGTTGGCCATGAAATTTTATTCTAGTATTTTGTTTTTAACTATATGTCAGTGTAATTTAAGCGTGATAAGGTTAGAGCTTATATGAGAAAAACTGCTTTTGGGGTAAATTTTACGATACCTCTTTACTTGTAGGATTTTTGTGAAGAATATTTTTTACGTCACCTCTAGTTTTATGTAAGTATTCGTAAGAAAATATTTGACCTCATCTCTTTTATGGCGTGCATTTTTCCGTAGAAAATTTTTAACATCATGTAGGTAATAATGTGATTTTTTTATTTCTTAAATTTAGTTTTTATGTAAAAAACTAAAAACTATGGCACGTAAAGGTTCTATTTTGGATGAAAATGAAATTACAGATTTACTTGAAGATTTTTCTGGGGACGATGAAATTGCTGATCCTACTTTTATAATAGATTCTGACCATGACACCGAAACTGAACAAGAATATGACTCCGACAACGAAAATGAAGAAGGTGAAGCTAGTGCCAATATGATCATAGAATTGTGATATGACTCAACCAAAAGCTTTTTATGGTAAAAATGGATATCAATGGAGCCCCAAAGAACCAACACGATTTATGAAAACACCACTGCATGAAAACACTACGTTTACCTGTTATTCGTAATATGGCTAGCGTAAAAGATTTAAAAACTGAATACGAATTTTTTAATTTAATTTTTAATAATGAAATAATGGAAATAATCATAACATTCACAAATAAAAAGTTGAATGAAATGCGAAACAAGAAAGAGAACTGTAACAAATATGAATGGATTGATTTAGATATTGTAGAATTTAAAGCCTTTTTGGGACTTTTAATTTACACTTCAGTTTTTAAATCGAACCATGAAGATCTAAATATTTTATTTTCAACGCAAGGATATGGAAGAGATGTTTTTAGATCAACTATGTCCAAAAATAGATTTAAAATTTATTGCTAGCTCTACGTTTTGACTATTTTGAAAACAGAAGTGAAAATATAAAAATAGATAATCTGGTAGCTATATCCCAAATATTTAATAAAATAATTGATAATTTTATTATTCTTTTGCAACGCATGCTTGCATTGACGAAATGCTAGTTCCATTTCGTGGAAGATGTCGCTTTAAAATGTACCTACCAAATAAACCGGCAAAATATGGTTTAAAAATATTAGCTCTTGTTGATGCAAGAACTAATTATTTGGCAAACGCTTTTATTTATTCTGGAAGAATAGTGATAACGTGACAAATCAAGAAAAACGACTTTCAATTCCAACTTTGTCAGTGTTGCGTTTATGTACAATTATCGAAGGAAGTAACAGAAATGTAACGGCTGATAATTGGTTTACTTCGTTTGAGTTAGCAAAGGAACTCCAATTGCGTAAGCTTACACTGCTTGGAACTTTAAAAAAAAATAAAAGAGAAATACCGCCGGAATTTTTGCCAGATAGAAAAAAGGTTGTTGATTCCAGCTTATATGGATATACGAAAGAAATTACTTTATTGTCTTACGTTCCAAAGAAATATAAAGCTGTTTTAATGTTGTCTACAATACACCATAGCGCGGTAATTGACTCATTTTCTAAAAAACCATTGATGATAGCCGATTACAATAACACCAAGGGGGGAGTGGACGAACTGGACAAAAAATGCGCAATATATTCATGTAGTCGCCGTACAGCGCGTTGGCCAATGGCTATTTTTTTCCAGCTTTTGGATATCAGTGCAATCAATTCTTTTATTCTATATCGTTCATCGCCGTCAGTAGAATCGCCTGAAATCACAAGAGCTACATATTTACTCAATTTAGGCAAGCAATTAGTTTCCGAACATTTAGAACGTCGTCTTATAAACGTTAGACTTTCTAGAGATTTGAGAGGTATTATTTGCCGTTTTTTAAATAAAGATGCTGAAGTAAAAAAAGAAGTTTCTGTTCCAAGAACTATATGCTACATATGTCCAAGCAGATTGAAACACAAAACAAAAAATGCATGTATTCAATGCCAAAAACCCATCTGTTTGGGGTGTACCAGACGAGTATGTGTAAACTGTGCAGAAATAAGTGGTGAAGAATGCACAGGACGATTTTCACATCCAGAATTCTTAGAAGATTTCTATGAAGTGTTAGATGGTAAATTACATACAACACCAGTAATTAAAATGAAAATTAAAGTAAACCAAAAAGTTCAAAATGATATAACAAATGTAAGTTTCAAATTAAAAATAAGAAAAATTGTTATACAGGTTTTAAAATTGGGTTTTTTTTTTCTAGAATCCAAAATTTGTTGGTGCAAGAGATTTGTCTAATTTAATTATGAAAGTTATTCGTTCATCATATGATGATCATTTTAAATATATGATTTATGAAGAAGACGAAGAAATTAATGAATTTGACGGGATTCAAAATGAAGCACAATCTGGTGAAATGAAGATAACGCTTAATTCGAGTGATATATAAATAACTTTTATGTATACATAAATATAATAATGACAAAAAATTTTAAACTTGTAATAATCGTTTATAAAAATAAATATATACATAATTTATTCAAAATTTTAAGAGAAATGATAAATCTTTGTTTTCAATTAAAAATATTAATATTTTAAATAATATTTATAATAATACTACACCAATTACTCAATTATCAAAATAGAATTGTGTATGTTTTTCAGAATTTATTCATGTATAATATTTCTATTTATATATAATAAAACAGAAATAATAAATTAAGATATTTTAAAAATAAGCAATTGATAAAATTACATTCATATGAGTAATGTTTTATGTTTAAAACCATTAAACCACTAGAAAAATTATTTAATTTAACAAAATTTAATCACGTAATACCAAGAATTACGATTTTTTCATTAAAAAATTATTGATTGTTTTGAGTAACTTTGTATGTACATATACAGTTTTTATGTGAGGTGTATATTTTTTTATTCTAATTTTGAAAATCGTTTGAATATCTCTCTATTTGTTTTCTAATTTACATATCACTTTAACCCTTTTACCCTAAATGAAAAATTTTATGAATGAAATGAAATTACTTTTACTCAAAATGAATTTTCTTTAATGAAACTATTTTACATTTTCAGAAAGCTGATTACTTAACTGCATGTTAATTAAAATGGAGATTGTAAAATGCATTGGGGGTTTTTTCCAATAAAAATTCGAATTGTACGTGAAAAATGAAAAACTCTTATCTTTATAATTTCTTTTGTTTCTCATAAATAATTTTAAAAAAAAATATAAAATACTATTTTTAGGCTTATATTTTTTATTTACTACAGAAACTTCTCTTTTAACTGTTTAAAAATAAATAAAATTCTCTTCTTTTTAATTCTATATTTTTTGTTGTATAAATAAATTTATAGTTGACATACTCAAATACGAATAACGTTAAGAAATCAATGTATATAATAAAGCGATTTCTCTAGATTTTGGTTCTATTTTAAATTTGTACAAAAATAATTTTTTGATTTTGTGAAGAATTTAATAAAATTATTCAAATGAATAAAAAAAAATTAACCTTAAATTAATATTTTAAAAGGAAAGTGTATTGAAAATTCAAAAAACACTATTTAAAAGAGCTGTAGGTTTAAAATCATCTTTTGATTCGAAGACACACAAGAAAAATTAGCAGGTCGGTGTGTAGGACAAGACAAATCACCTCTTTCAGAAGCATTAGGCTTAATGTAAATAATTTAATAATATAGATTGCGAAGAAAGAAACAAGTATAAATGTAATGGACATAGAATAAATAAATACTCTATAGATGTTAAACCCAACATTTTTTTTTTTTTTAATTTAAAATCAAACGTAAATAATTTTTGATTTAGTTTATAAAGGATTTTCAACAAATAACCTGCTTAAAATAAGAAAGAATTAAAAAATTTTGTGAAAGAAATATTTTATAATTAAGAACAAAATACCAAAAATTCAAGGTAAAATAATAATATAATATATAAGTTATTTAAGAAGTAGAAGTGACTGTTTAGTATAGTATTAAGTAATATAATAAATAATTATATACTTGATACTTGCTAAACTTTTTTTTTAATGCAAACCATACTAACTTTATTACATAAAAATATTTTCTTCTTTTACAATGTCTGTCTAGTGATATTCTTTTTGTATGGGCTTACTGTTTAATCCTTCCAACTTAAGCATCTTAAGCATTATTTTTAATAACTAAAATTTTTTAGTTTCTTAATTATTAAGAAAATAATATAAAGATTAATTTTAAAAATTCTGCAACTATTCTATTATTTCAAAATAGATACATTATGTACACATATCATTATATTTATGTATAACTATGTTTATTTTAAGATGTATTGTATTTGACTACATCTACTTACACTTTTAAAGATATTTTACAAATAATGAATCAATTAAAATTATTGCTATTTAAGTGCCATTTTTTATATTTTCTTTTTAGTTCTTACATTATTATAATTACAATACTTATTACAATATTAAATAAAATTATACATATTTGAAAATAAAATAAAAGTGTTTTAATTTCTTTTTGCAGCTTTTATTAATAACTACATATTATTTAACATATAAATCATTTAAATCATATAAAACAGCTTTAAATATAAATTAAAAATATATAAAATGCAAAATCAAATTAATTCATCAACATTATCAACATTAACCGATTTAAATGATTATTGTTTATATAAGATATTAGATTATTTATATTTTAATGATCAAATTAAATTTTTATTAATATGTAAACGCTTAGAAAATACTTATTTTCAATATATAAAAACAAATAAATTAATTGTATTAGATTTACAATATAATGAATTGAATTGGTCAATATTAAGTGAATTAGAAAATGCTTTTCAAATTTTTGGTATAGCTATTAAAGAATTTAAAATAAATTTATTGGGAAAAAATTTACATTGGTTTTTTGAATGTTTTAATTATATTTTAAATAATTGTATAAATTTAAAATATTTAGAAATCCAAAATCGTTCAATACGTACAGATCAAGATTTAAGATTTAAAACACCAGATTTTCATAATTATATAAAATTAATATCAATAAAATTATTAAATTTAAATGTATTAAAATTAAATGATTTACAATTATTAGATACTGATATTGAAATTATATCAAAATCAAAATTACAATTAATATTAGAACATTTAGATATATCAAATAATAAAGAACTAACTGGAAAACATTTAGAAAATTTTTTAAATTTAAAAACATTAAAAATAGCTAAAACATGCTATTATAATTGTAAAAATTTAATATGTGTTTTTGAAAACTTAATTAAATTAAAACATTTAGATTTAGAATTTTGTTATCAATTAACAGATTTTCAATTGGGATATATAATAAATAATTGTAAAAATTTAGAAATTTTAAAATTTAATATAACATTTATTGGCGGTTGTGAGAATTTAAAACGTTTAAATGAATTAAAACAATTAAAATCTTTAACAATAATTGAAACAGCACGTGGTACATTAACTGAAATTATAAGATATCGTAAGATATTTGATGAAATTTTAAAAAAATTATCAATTCAATTACAACAATTAAAAATATATTTTTCACAATATGATCATGATAAAGATTTAAAATCATATAAAAGATTTGATATTATAAAACAATTTGGTGTTTTGTATTATTCTGTGGTGTTTTGTATTATTTGCCAAGAGTAATACTCTAGAAAATTTGGAAAAGATCTCATAAGGCTCTCATAACACACTTGGAAGCTCTCATAACATATTCTTATTACAAGAGTTAAATTAACTCTTAAAGTGTTCTTGTTATGAGTGTTAAAAATTCTTTTACTCTCATAGTAAAACTATTTTCATATATCTCCATTAAAAGTAAGAAAATATCTATTCTCATAAAGTCTTTTTTATGAGATTTTAACTCTTCTAGAATTGTGCTCTTATAAGAATTCCTTTGTGAGAGTCTAACTTAAATAACACATTATAATAACATTGTTGTTAGAGTGTAAAGACAAAAATAAGTTTAATTTGACAAAATGAATAAATTTAATTGGAGAAAGTTAAAGAGATCTGGTATTTTTCGTAAAAAAGGGCAGAGAATATATAATGAATTGAAAGCGCCCATACATGTGAACCAAAGATAACTAGCTATTAAAAGATGTACTACATATGGTCAATCAGAGGTACTTTCATTTGAGGACTCTACTTTAGAACCTAATAGTAGTAATATTACAAAGAACCACTCAGATGAAAATATCGAAGAATCACTTCCTTTTCATAATTCAACAGAGCCCGACAATATAAGTATAAATTTTAAAAGTTAATTAAAAGTTAAAATAAAAGTTAAAATATGTTAAAAGTCAAAATAAAAGTGTAAATTATTTTTCAAAGTCTCTATTTATTATTTTATTTTTCTTTTACATTTATTTTTTTTTACAGAGAGCTTAAATTTTTTTCTTTTACAGAGAGCTTAAATGTTATAAGTAACTAAATAAAAAAAAAACCAGAGATCAGTGCTCTTGTAACAAGATCAATATTCTCATAACAAGAGTAAAAAGACTGATTTATACTTGTAGGAAGAGCAATATTCTCTTAAAAATAAAAAGACTGATTTATACTTGTAACAAGATCAATGTTCTCATAATAAGAGTAAAAACATTAATTTAGTTTATGAAATATGAATTAAATTTCAAATTAATCTCATAAGAAGATCAATACTCTTATAACAAGATCAATATTTATTCTCACAAAGAGAAAAAGGCTGATTTATACTTGTAACAAGATCAATATTCTCATTTGAGTAAAAAGACTGATTTCATAAAACATGCATTTTTTTTGTTTATATGTAAAACTACAAAGAAAGAGTTGTCCTGCCAACTCTAAACATCAACTTTACTGCAAAACATGAAATTATGTGAATTTTTTTTTTTTTTGTTTTTTTGTTTTTTGTAGATAACGATTTCGAATTACGATTTCATATGATTTAAATGCTGCTTAAATAAATTTATTTAAGATAAGCAAAAAAGAACACAAAGATTTTTAAGTAAATAAATAAGTAAAAAAATAATAAGTTAATCAAAAATTATGGGATAATAAGTTAAATTTTTTTTTAACTATTTCACTTTCTTATATTTTTTTTGTAATATTTATAATAGCATAGGGGAAATATATAAATATTGAACAGCTATATGTTATACTAATTTAATAAGTTTCATGTGGTACAAACGTAGTATAAATTTTGGCATACCTGAAACTTGTTTGTTTAGATATAAAAAAAAAATTAGAATTTTCTGAGAAAAAAAAAAATATATTTTGACACTGAAAAAAATTATCAAACAATACGTTTTGTCGAAAAACTTGAAACAAATACAAATTCAACAATATTATTTTTTTTAATATTTTTCATTGATGATACTTCATACATTTATAAAATAAGTATTTTTAATAAAAATTATTTAAAGAGTTGAAATTTAGAGAAGAAATTTCATATTAGTTTATTTAATTTCTTGCAAATATAAAGCAGTATAATATGTAGGCTATAAGACACTGTTAGGTAATGTCAGTAAAAAATATTTTTAATGATATTTTTATTTCAATTAACTTTTTAATAGATAATTAATTATATTATATAGATATGGTGTTATCTAAATTCTAAAGTGACATACAGACTTTTAAATAAATATAGCCGGTTAGAAGATGCGAAAACTCTGCGTCTTTTAAAATTTATTAGAATTTATACAAAAATCAAATTTTAATATAATGCATAATAGACTACCTATACTATTTCTAAATTATACTTCTAAAGTTATTTAATGCTTAAAAACAAGAAATATGTATAATACATTCAGTGTGACAGCAAGTGTCCCGATCGGGACAAAGTGTCCCTTTCAAACTCATTGTCCCAAAAGTCCCCCCTTTGGCTTAAGTGTCCCTTTGAATGTCCCTTTTTATTCTTTAAAAAAAATTTTTTTTTTTATTTTACAAAATTAAATCAATACAAAAAATAATTGATTTTGCTTGATCGCTAAAGATTGTCATTGTATTTCACACATTGAATTAAACAGAACAGATATAAATAGTTGTCAAATGTCATTTGTTTTTACTGTCAAGTGTCAAGTGGCAAAATTCAAAATTCAAAATTCAAATTCAAATATTGTGTTGAAGAACTAGGAAGTAAATTCAAATTTAAAAAAAGTTAAAAACAAATTTCAACGAGGAAGAGTGTGGTAGAGTAGATTGTGTCAATTCTGGGATACCCGTATGACGGTTATATAAACATTATATTTATATCATTTAAAAACATTAATTACTTTTGGCAAAATTTCAAACTTAAAGCTTTATTAGGTGTAATGTAATGCTCAAATAAAAGAAGGAGTTGTATGGCAGCTACTCGAACCCTCTGTTGTAGACCAACCAAATTTTGCAGAAACTTTGGCCATTACACTAAACTATTTTTAGCAAAATTTCAGACACCCAGCTTCATTAGGTATAGAGTAATGCTCAAATAAAATAAGAAGTTGTATGGCAGCTACTCGAACCCACTGCAGTAGACCAACCAAATTTTGCAAAAACTTTGGCCATGAAACTAAACTACTTTTGCCAAAATTTCAGACACGCAGCTGTAATAGGTACAGAGAAATACTTATATAAAAAAGAAGTTGTATGGCAGCTACCCGAACCAATGGCCCGAAATAGCTGGATTTAAATAGCGATGACGGCTATTGCAAAAAAACGGATTTGCAAAAATTTCAAGATCCTAGCTCCTTTAGTTTTTGAGTTATCGTGCGGACGGACGGACAGACGGACGGACGGACAGACGGACAGACGGACGGACGGACATACATAGCTAAATCGATTTCTTTTTCGATTCTGATCCGATCCATACACTTGAGTCTATATCTACCTCCCCTCCTTCTCTGCGTCACAAACGTAATGGCAAATTTATTATACCCTTTGACTATATAGTCATACGGGTATAATAAAGTTAATCATAATTCATAAATAAAACAAATATTTAAAAAAAAACAAATGAAAAAGTAAGTGAAATTATTTTATTTGTTGAATTTGAATATTTAATTATTAATTAGTGTTTGAAAATTTTGTTTTTTAATATTTTACATAATCTTGCATTTTGCAGATTCTTGAAACCAGTAAGTGGAGTTCCAGAAAACTCTTTGAGTGTTGTTAATGTTGATTCAGATTCAGATCATTCTATTGAAGATGAACAACTTTCTAAACGAAAAGTTCAACGAAAAATAAATTCCAAATGGATTTTAGATTTCCCCTGGTTAGATCAAACAGAAATCAATAAAAACAATAAATTAAAATGTAAGTATTGCAATATTGTTATTGGAACCAAAACCAATTACCATTTACATCGGCATGAGAATTCCGAAATTCATTTGAAAAATGTGAAGATTTTAAAAAATACACCTACTCTAGAAAAACATATTGATAAATTAAGTTATTTAAAATATACACAACCTACTGCAGAGTTAAAATTACTTAGTTTTGTCGCTGAACATCATATTCCACTGAGAGTCATGGACCATTTGCCAGGTTTGATTAAAAATATATGTACTGATTCCAAAATTGCGAAAACTATAAATTGTGGTCGTTTTAAAGCACAATCTACTTTATGTGATAAAATAGAACCTTTTATAAGAAAAACTATTTCTAATGTACTTAGTGAAGTTCCATTTTCAATTTTAACAGATGAATGTACAGATATTTCCACAAAAAAGTGTATTGTTGTTCTGGCTAGATTTTATGATAAAAATAATAAAAGAGTAGTAGATAAATTTCTAACATTATTGGAACTAGAAGATTCTTCCGCTGAAACTATTTTTAAAGCAATTGTCGAGTATTTTCAAAAGGAAAAAGTATGTCTTTCCTCTAATTTAATAGGATTTGGGGCTGATAATGCCAACCTAATGATGGGAAAAAAAAACAGTGTCCAATCAAAATTATCAGCGAATGTTCCTCAATTGTACGTTGTAGGATGTTTATCACATTCATTACATAAATGTGCATCATACGCATGTGAGAATTTACCCCACGAAATTGAAGACTTAGCTAAAAATATATATGGTTTTTTAAAACATAGCAGCAAACGGCAAAAAGATTTGCAACAGTTTCGAGAATATTTAGATTTAAAGCCCCATTAAATTGTTAGTTTGTCAGGAACAAGATGGTTATCAATGTTTCAAGTTGTATCGTGTTTGGTAAACGAAAAGAAAACAATTTAGAAGAAACTGACACAAATAATTTTTGGTGCAATGTAGAGAAAATAAAAAATGGATTAGGCGATTCAATTTTTAAAAATATATGTCAATTGGCTAATTCTTTAATGTCTTTACCACATAGTAGTGCATCCGCTGAAAGATGTTTTTCGCAATTGAACTTAATAAAAAATAAAAAAACTAATAGATTTAAATATAAAACTATTACTAGCATAATGTTTTTCCAGCAATATTTATCATATTGTAATCAAAATTGCACAAATTTTCAACCTTGCTCTGAATTGGTTAAAAGTTTAATTTAATTATATGATTAAATTATTTTAAATTAAAAAAATAACAAAGTTTCTCAATTATATTAAGATTTAAGATATTGAATTGATATTATAAAATTTTATTTTTTGTTATAAAGTAAGTTTATTTTTATGAATTGTTATTTTTGTTAGATAAATTAAATTTGTTTAAATTAAAAAAAAAAACAAAGTTGCTAAATATTTTAAGGTATTGAATTGATATTATAAAATTTTATTTTTTGTTATATAAGTAAGTTTATTTTTATGAATTGTTATTTGAACAAAAAAAATATCATTAAATTTTACATTACAGTTACACTTGTAAAACATTGAAAAAAAAAGTAAATACATTAAAATTAATAAAACATATCAAAAATATCATTTTTTTAATTACTATACGATTTTTGTTTGAAACTGTCCCTTTAATTTGAGTTTGTCCCTCTTTGGGCATTAGTGTCCCTTTAAAATGACCCTTCTGAAAGTTTTCTAGCTGTCACTCTGAATACATTAGTTAACTGTTTATTTTTAATTTCGTTTAAAAATAGGATTATCTTTTAATTTTTATAGCATAGCATGAATTATAATAATTTTTAGATTTTTATTCAAAACTTATTCATATTTTTGATGAAGACGGTAATAATAATTATCCAAAATAAAAAATTATAAATTTTGTGAACCTGGTTAAATATATTTTATGAACTAATAAGTTTTTAAAATTATAGTAATATTTATATTAAATATTAATAACCTTGCCAGCTAATGCTAATAATAATAACAATAATAATGTTACATATTTATAATATTATTAAATTATGTTCAGAATTTTAATAAACGGACAAATCATAAATGTGAAAAATTTTGCACTTTATTTGATTTGTTAATAATTTTTTTCAGTGAATTATTCTCATATGAAGAGTTTTACTCTTATAAGAAGATCAATTACTAATCTTATCAAATAGCGGCACATACACATACATATAATTAAAAAGTTACTTTATTTAATCGCCACCAAAAATAATCGTAAAAAGCAATACGGATACATTTATATTATAATATGTTGTTTTCTCTTTCTACCAATACTCATAAGGAGAATCCAGCACTCATAACAAGAATAAACTACACTCTTATGAGTATTGTATGAATGTATTTTAATACTCTCATAGTAGTGTTCTTAAGAGCGTTTTATACTTATAGAACTCTTACAATGAAAGCTAAACTCTTGTTATGAGTGTTAATTAACTCTCATAACTGCGCCCTTTAACTCTTATAATGAGATCATTGACTATGAGAGCAATACTCTCAGAATTAACTCTTAAAGAATTCTTCTAGAGTCTTATGAGATATATTTTGTTACTTGGGCTAGTTGTACAAAGACTTTTGGAAAATACTGTTTTAAAAATGAGCTGTGAATAAAATGCCATTTTTTAGTTTCTAAATTAAGTTTTTATTCTATTTTCAATTTACTTCTTTAATCTAGGAATATGTTATCTTCATTTCGTTTACTTCGTTGGAAAATAAACTAATAATAATTCTCATTTAAAAGCAAAAAATAAATAGGGTAAAATGTACGTCACCTCTGCTAAAGTGTAAAAAAAATCCACCTCGTCAATTAAAGGTTAAGTTAATATTAGAAACCATGAAATACAGATTTAAAGAAAAAAGTACCTACCTATCTAAAATAATAAAAAGTACCTATAAAACTTTTAGTATTATTGCAACTTCAATATTTTTTTAATTTAAATTATATCTTATTTTTTTAATTTAAATTAGACTTGCCACCTATACGTTTTTGGAGCGTATAATACGCTTTTTCTATCGAAAATAGTTGTGAATACGCTATACATACGTTTTTTACAAATATTCAAAAATATACGCTTTTTTGGTTATAAAATATTCTTTTTTATATAAATATCTGTGTTTATTGCTGCTAGGGTAATAAATATCGTATAAACGTCAAATTATATAGTATAAAATAAATAAGAAACAAAACCGGTCGATATTTAATCGATTCTTTTTTTCCACCCCATCCCCAATGTTAATTCTGTACGTACTATGTCAAATGTCGCTACTGGAAGTAATTGCACAGAAAAGTGAACTGAATATTTTAAAATCAACACAAATGCACCTGAATTACTTAAGCTTTACAAATTTGTTTTTGCAGTACCAGCTAATAATTTTTAATCAAAAATTAATTTGATTGTTATTATTATTGTTATCGTTTTTCTAATAGACTCATAAAAAGAATAAAAATTTATGAGAAAAACATTTTTTTTTATTTATTTTACTTCAAATATATGTTATACGCTTTTGGGAAAATTCAAAGGTGGTAAGCCTATTTGAAATGCTTATACATATGTATGTATGCCTATGTTATCAGATTAAAGAATATTTGTAGATATTTGTAGGTATATGACTTTAATAACAAATCTCTTTAAATTGTTCATCCACTTGCAGGGTTACCATTCGTCCCAATTTGCTCGGGACTGTCCCGATTCCAATGCAAATGTCCCGCGTCCCGATTTGTGTTTCAAAATCCCGCAACTTTGCAAAATTTAAAAATATTGAGAATCGAAATCAAATTATTTCAGGTCAAAATTTTTTTTTGAAAATCGAACAGACAAAATGTGACTTTTTGAAAAACTGCATTAAAAAGTTAACTTTTTTCGAGAAACGAAAACGCTATTAGGTTTTGTTTGCGTTACGTTGACATCGACATCACTGGCACAGATCAACTGTCAATTCGCATTTAGGTTAGGATAGGAAAGTTGCTTGTTTCTGTGCGGAAAAATGTGAAAAATATAAATATATCAAAATCAATAAGTAAGAAAATTTAAATTATAATTTTACAGATAATTATTTTTGCGTTTTATAGTTTAAATAGTATTATTAGACTATAACCATGGCAGAATTAGAAAATACAACAGCAGAATTAATATCAGAAAATGAAAATGAAAATCATCAAAATGTGATCAAATGCCCAACTCCAAAGAAAAAAGTTAAACGTTTAGTTAAATTTAACAATGTTTGGACAACCAAATTTAACTGGCTTTGTAAAGGACGTGACGATTATACAGCTTCATGTAAGGTTTGTAACAATTTTTATTTTTCGATAAGTCACGGAGGTTAGAATGATATTAAGCGTCATATGTCGTCAAACAAACATATACTAAGTTTAAATGCATCCACTAGTTCATCAACATTATCAAAATATTTTGTAACGCCAAATACTAAGACTGAAAAACAAGTTCTTATAGCGGAGACAGCGTTTAGTTACCATTCGTGTATCCATTCTCATAGTTACATTTCAAGTGGATGTGCTGGTTCTCTCTTTAATGACATACTCAGTGATTTTAAAGTTGCTAATAAATATAGTTGCGGAAGAACAAAATTAAGTGCAATCATTACAAAAGTTTTAATACCATATTCAAAAAATATTGTGAAGAAAAGCTTGGCAAACTCGCAATATTTTTCTATTATGACTGACGCTTCAACTAAAGGAAACATCAAATGCTTTCCATTGCTAGTAAAATATTTCGGCAGAGAAAAAGGTATCCAAACTTCTTTAATTTCATTTTATTCGATTGAACAGGAAAACGCAGTATCTATAGCTGAATCGTTAAGAAAAAAATTGGAAGCTTGTGAACTTATATTGTCAAATGTAACATCATATTGTGCTGACAATGCAGCAGTTAACTTTGGAAAGCATAATACCGTATTTACAGAACTGCGCAAAAGTAATGAAAATATAATTCCTATTGGCTGTAATAATCATATAATTCACAATACTGCAAAAAAAGCATTTTTGTTCTAAGGTTAGATATTGGACTAATTGTCATCAAAATATATAATGAATTTAGTTCATCGACGAAAAAAACGTCAGAACTAAAAGAATTTTTCGAATGGACCGATACTGAATGGAGGGAATTATTGCGACATGTACCTACCCGTTGGTTAACACTTTTGCCAGCAATAAGTCGATTGCTATCCAGTTTTGAACCAGTGAAATCATACTTCATGAGCCAAAAAACCATTTCGCCTACACTACGTATGTTTTTTGAATTTGACTTAGTTGAAGCTTACTTAGGATTTGTAATGAACGTTTGTTGCACGGCATTTGAACCAGCTCTAAAAAAATTACAAAGCCATGAAGTTCTGATTCTTGACACCTACGATATAATGAACGCAGTTAGACTGTCATTAAAAGAAAAGCAACAAGATAAATTCTACGGTAGTATTGCTCAGTTTCAGTTAAAGAAATGTCTAGATTCGCAAGCAGTTACTAGATTTGAAATCGACGCTGAAAACTTTTTTCAAACAGCTATAACTTACCTGGAAAAGTGGTATGACTTCAATAATAATAATATATTCAATATTTTGAATCCTTTAAAATTAAGTGAAATTAACAATTTTAAAAGTTTTTCTGATATCATTGAAAAATTTAAAATTACTGGCATTGATTTGGATCTTCTTTATGAAGAAAATATAATACTAAAATCGTTTATTTCCAATATGAATGAAAAACAAAAAGCGATGAGTTACGACAAAAAATGGGTAAAATTTTTCTTAAAATTTCCGCAATCGCCAAATCTTTTTGAATTAGTATGTTTTATTTTCTCCATTCCGCATTCCAATGCTCCTTCAGAGCGAATTTTCAGTTTGATGGGCACTTCATGGCGCAAAGAAAGAAATAAACTTCTACTGGAAAATTTAGAGGCAGAGCTTATGATCAAAGAAAATTTTAAACTTAGTTGCAGTGAATTTGTGCAATTTTTAAAAAGTTTCTCTGGTGAAGAAATTCTAAAAAAAGTTAAATCTTCTGAAAAATATTTAAAAAATATTTCAAATCAATATTAACGTCAAAAAAGACTTAATATAGCACAAATGTGATTGAATTTTTATTAAAATTAATTTTGTTTTTTTTTTTATTCGTTATACCTATACATATATAATATGATTTTTTTATTTTATGTTAAATTTGTTGAACTACTAGTATGTACTGTGTGTGTTACACAGTCGGTGTACATTATTATAATAAAAAATATTTTTATTTATATTGGTGTTGTTATTGTTTTTTTTACTTGTGTCCCGAGTTAGTCGTTTCAAAATATGGTAACCCTGTCACTTGTAACTTGTAATATTGCTAATATAACATTGATTATTTTGTATAAGATCAATAATCAATTATAAAAAAAAAAAGTAATTATGAACATAGGTACTTACATTGGGTTTTAAAATTTCCAGTTTCATTTAAATTACTTTACTCACTAAAATTAATTTCAGATTGATTCATTTATTGAATATTATTAAATTCCTATATTAAAGATACAAATTTAATTTTATTTCAAATTTGATTTTATTTTCCTTTAAAACTTTGTTACTAAAAACAAATTTTTATTTTTAATAAAATAACTGATGTGCAAAACAAGCATTCGAAAAACAACCGTTAGTAGGTACATTTTGCAAGTTTTTGACATTTCATTCAATACAATATAAAAATGTGGTTTATTTAGTTAATCCCAATTTCTAAATATTAAAAAAATAACTATGAATTTGATTAGTATTTATTATAAATTTTTTTAAATAATAATGTTTAATTAATAAATGATAAAATTAATTTAGATGCAAGTCCAAAAAAATTTTGAAAACAATAAAATTTTCTAAATAAATAATTAATTAAAAATTTATGTTCACTTATTAAAAATATTTGATCTACTGATTACTGAATGCATTTGTAATGAGCGTTTATATTTTTGCAGATGTCGCTTCGAAATGTATGAGAATAAATTATTTATATACAAATTTATTTTTTATTAATTTTTTTATTGGATTACAGAGCCGTCTGTGTTTTTTTAACAAAGGTAGTTAAAAACAATTTCAATAATATCAGAAATTATATATACATATATAGATATATTATTTAAGAACTGAGAAGTTATTTTAAGCATATTTTTAAAAGTTTTTGAAAAAATGTACTTGTAAAAGACGTCTTTTTTGTTTTTAAATCTGAGCAAAATGCTGAAAATGAGCACGCTCTGAGCAGAGCATGTACAGACTACAGAGTACGCTCAGAGCACTCAGATTTAATAGAAAGACAAAATTTTAAAAAACTGTCATTTTTATTTTAGTTAAGTTTTAAATTGTCAACAAATTAAATTAAATTAAAAATTGATAACCTAAAATAAACAAAATATCTTGACTTTTATTTTACAAATAATCTTAAACGTCAAAATGTCTTTGTATTATATTTTGCACAGCGATACTGGATATATTTTAACTGAGCACTTAGGTAACCTCTGAGCGCGCTCTGTTTTAAAAAAAAAAATAACGAAATCACAAGCTCTGAGCGCTCAAAGCTAAAAAAACATGATATTTTTTTTTGACAGTCAGATATTTAAAAAAAACACCTTTAGTTTCACTTTGTAAGCTAGACTTTATGCAATTTTATAAAATTTAAATTTTTCTCAAAGTTTTTAGAAATGAAAATACAGATGTCGCTTTAAATTGTAAGAAGATAAATTATTCTAACAGAAAATTTAATTTTTAATAATTTACAGAGTCATCTATTAGTTCTTAATAAAGTTATTCTTAATGATATTTTATATAAATTATTTAAAACAAAATCCCCAGGCATAACCAATTTATATCTATTGAACACTTTATTATTAAATACTTACTTATTGAATACTGAACATTAATATATGCAGATTGCACTTTGTAAATAATTTTAAAATACACACCAGGCCCTACTTTTTGTTAATCAGGATTACTAGATGTTATATATCTTATTTCATATTATACAGGCATATTAAATTGGACCTACAGATAGTTCTGTGAAATTATACTAGTATATACAAGATGTATTGTGGGTCTTTGAAATGTAAATTTATATCTCCATTATTTAAAATCACAATGAACAAACCAGAGTGTAGTTATGGAATGCAGTCACACACAATTCGATTAATTTCAATCCTGATAAAAATTTTAAACCAAAATAAAAAGTGTAAAGTATTCTTTTTTTTCATTTATTTATTTATTTATTTATACATAAATTTTTTAGGTTTTTTTTTTTATTTTTTAAATTTTTTTATTTTAAACTTATTTTTTAATATAAAATACAGATTTATTTTGGAGATTATTTTGATTCTTTTGAAATTTTAAAATTTAACAAAAAAAAAAAATACAAATTAAATTTATTTTATATTTTTTTTCTTTTCTTCCCTATATGCAATATATGTAATTATTTTGTTTAAAGTTTTAATTTATATTATTATATACAGTAAATATTATTAAACAAATATTTAATTTTTTTAGAAAAAAAAAATATATTCAATTAATTTAACTTTAAATATAAATATTAATAAATATATTATTAAAAAAAAAAAAAAACAGATTTATTAATTATCTTATTGTCTATTTTTAAGATTTAAAAATGGTACTGAAAAAAAAGAAAGTTTGAAATAATTTAAGATATAAGTAAAAAATTTGTTCTATTGACTCCAAAATATTTTTATTTAATTTAATATTTTTTAAATATATTTTTTTTTTGTTTTTTTTTTTTTTTTTTTTTGAAATTTTTAACCTATTTATACATTTATTTTTCTTTAATAATAGAGAGGGCGTCCGCTTTCCGAACGTCACTAATATTTAGGATGATAGGGGCAGATCTGAACAAGCAAAATTTTTTTGTGGAAAAAGGTCTATTCTTAATGAATGTCCGTTAGGAATAGATCTTTTTCCACATAAAATTTTTTGTTTTGACCTCGACTATTAACCTTAATTTCTAGTGACTTTTGGAAGCCGTACATCCTGTACATGTATATTATTATAGGATATGTATATTTTATCAAATTTTTACTTAATTTTTTTTTGTAAATTATAAAAAATTCTATGATTAATAAATTAAATATATATATAAGTGAAAAAGTAAATAAGATATATATATATAATTAATTAGAAATATGAGATGAATATGTAAACTATGATGAGATTGATTTGATTTTTATTTTAAATGAAAATATAAAAATGTTTAGTTATAAAATAAATAAATACACAAATAATAAATAAATAAATCATACAAAAATTTAAAATAATTAAGAATAGAAAATAAATAAAATAAATATTTAAATTTTTTAAAGGTTAAAAATTAAGTAAATAATAAGGAAAAATTTGAAATTTTCTTTTTCGAATTGTTTTGTTAAAACTATTTTGAATATTTGATTACAATATTATTATAAAAATTTATTTATTTTAAACATATTACAACAACATATACAGTAAAGTGGTCACAGTTTGACATTATAATAGCGAACACGATTTTTTAGGTTATCTAAAAAGGCAATTTTAAATTGAATTTTCCGCTTTCTTTAAAAGTATAATTAAAAAATATTAAGGAAGTGCAATTTGTTAAGACCAAACCCAAAGATTGTTTTCAAAATTCATTAATTATATAATATTTTCGGTTACTTTACTATGAAAATATTCAAAATAGTTTGTAAAAATTCAAATTAATGAAGTAATCTTATTTTGTTCGATAATTAAAAAAGATTTTATGTTTTATATTTTTGATAAGGGATTTTGGTTTTGTTTCATTTTCTTTTTAATTTTTTTTTTTCATCTAAAACAAGGTCGCATTTTAAGAAATTCAATGAAATTGATCTCTTCTTCTCTTTTAATTCTTCTTTTTTTTTTTTTTAAATATTGTTTTAAACATCTAATTTTTTTTTTATATATATTTATAATTTGTTTTTCATATAATTTAATTTACATATGCCATTTGTATACCTTTACGATCAAAATGTCGCACTCTAACAAATAGGAATGCTGCGACTAGAGATGCTATAGCTAAAACTAATAAAAGCATTACAAGTCCACCCACAAAACTGGGAACAGACATACAAATTGTTTCTGAATCAACTGATCTACTAGCTGATTGTATAACAACAGTTTCATTATTATTATTGTTACTACCTAATGCAAAATTAACATCACCGGGTGCAACAACTTGTATTGTTCGACTTGTATTTACATCTGTCATTTCTTGTTTTTCGTTACCACCTTCTTGAATTTCTGTATCACGTTTATATATTCTTGGTTTAACAACAAATTCAAATATTTCATTATTATCAATATCACTATATATTTGTCGTCGTTTTCTTAAACCACGTAAGTCATCTAAACCTTCAACAGATCTTGGACGTCCTCCACCTAATAAAATTGAATTACTTGATAATTTATCTAAATCATCTTTACGATTAACAGTACTATAACCAGAATGTCCTGGTGGGGGTGGTGGTGGTAAATGTACATCATTTGGTCCACTTGGCCCTTGTTGTTGTTGTTGATTACCTTGTGTTGGTTGTGCACTCGGATTACCACCATTTGAATCTAAAAACAAAAAAATTATTTTATATACTTATCCAAAACATTTTAAAACAATTTAAAAAACTTACTTGCACTGTTATTACTTTCTGATGATGTTTGAGCAGTTTGAGCTTGAGGTGATGGTACAACATCAGGTTGATTTTCTGAATATGCACCTGATGTATCAGCTGGATGTCTTGGATCGGGATATGCTGCTGGTGGTAAATTGTAATCACTACGTTCATATTCTAAACCTGGTAATTGCGGTGGTCCGTATTCTGATGAAATTCCATTTCCGCCATGTGGTGCTCCATATTCGGCTGAAATTGCTGGACCTCCATGTCCACATTTTGGTTCTGGGCAGTTATAACGGCATACTTGAATTACACATTGGAAGTGAACATTCATTGAATCTGGGAATTTGAAGGCTTGGAAGTATGCAAATGATACAACTGATGCGGATGGTCCAAAGTTTTTAATCTTTTGGAATTTACTCATAATTTTTGGTCTGACCACGCAACCATGTTGATCAACTAATTGTATTGGTGTACGTTTACCATCATGAGCAACACAATTTCTCACCAACATATCAAATTTATTTTCATCATCTTTTATTGCCAATACCATTGTCATTGTTTGACCAATTTTAACAATACCTGATACTTCTGATGCCCATGGTCCTTTACCAACTTGAATTTGCATCCAACATTGTAAATTATCACCCAAGAAATTGGCTGTAACAGCGTGTAACATATCAACTTGGAAGGGACGGAATGTAACTGCTTTTTCATAGAAATCATACCATGTACAACGTAATTTTCTAGCTTGATCCCATACTTCTTGTACATATGGATCATATTGTATAATAATTGTATTTTCTACATAACTGCCAGATGGAGTTGGAGCACCATATGCAACAGCATTATGATTTGCTGAGCTCGACATACCGCAACTATTTAAGAAAATTTCAAATGTAGCACTCAAATGTCCAGTACCAGGTTTCAAATGTACACAATGTGAATCACTATAAAAACCCTTTGAAAAGATCATACCATAAAATGGACGATCAAATTCAATATTAACTCTCATATGTGTTTTTTCACATTGTACTTGTAAATTTTTTATTTGTGGACTATCATTTGATGCTGCTAATGGCCATTGATCATCACTGATATCATTACCACCTTGATGACCAACACCACCGCCAGGTAATGCAATACTACCACCATTACCAACACTACCACCTCCACCACCACCACCTGGTCCAGCTCCTAACAATGATTGTGCTCCATAAATAGGTGATGGAGCTGGTGGACCATATACGGATCTGTGTTCGAGAGGTAATGAAGCTGAATCGACAAGTGGAGCATCACAGTGAGCATTCTATATAAAACAAAAAATAAAAATAAATTAAAAAATTTCAGAAAAAAATACGTTAGTAATATTAACATTTATTAGCTAGAATCTTTTACACGATGGTATGCCCTCTAAAAAAATTTCTTTATTATCAATGATATTTATAAGATTATTTTCTTATAATTTTAAAACATCCACTCAATTAATTCTCAATCATTTACCTTTCTAACTAACTATGTATCAACCTTAGATTTAGATTTAAAAAATTATTAATTATTATTTTAATTTTTTTTTTTAGTTAAAATATATCATCGCATCATCACAATTTATTATCTTTTAAATTCACCGTTTCTTATCATGATTTTTATTAATTCATTTATTTCTTTTACAATTTACTTTTTTTCCTTTGTATTTAACATTTCCACTCTCTCCCATAAGTATTGCTATCTCTTTTTATTCAACATTAATCTATTTATAACGCAACATAAAACTCTATTTTGTGATTTTAAATCACCATATAAAAGATAAGAAACAATATATGAACCAAATTTATATTATTGCAATGAAAATGATTTGTTTTTTTTTGGTTTTTTTTTTAATATTGCATTTATGTATCTTAAGATGCATGTGCATAAAATATAATTTTGATTATTTTCTTCTTTATACGGGCTGATATAGAAAGTAGAAACTAGTAACAAATTAGAGCATAACTGGATTTTATTTTTATTTTTATTTTTACTATTATTATTATTATTTTTCTTCTTATTGTTATTTTTATTATTATTTTGTGATTAATAAAATCTATATATGATACAATTATCCAAATGAAATCATGTCTAATATACTCATATACACACAAGTATGTATACAATAAAAATAATATAAATTTCAATAAATGTTTCACAAGAAACTCTTTTATTGGTATTTTCCAATCTATATTTCTTTCCATTTCTTTTGTATATTATTCACATATAAAACTTCAGATACTTTTTATCCAAAAGTATAATACCAAAGATAAATAAATAATAAGAAAAGAAAAAACAAAACAAAAAAAAAATATCTTAATATAGATCGCGAAAAAAAAAAAACTTTGTACTATATATTAGTAACGGTGTTGAAAAATAATAACAATAATAGATACACTATGAGAAATTTACAAAATACAATTCGTTTTAATATGGAGAGCAACAAAGTAAACTCAAATATATAATGTTTTAACATTTTCATTATTAACTTTTAAATAATGCATTTTATTTTTATTTCTAATACAGTGATGCTGGTCTTTAAACGATTTTTAATTGCTTTAAGTTTGACATTCAAAATATAATTCCAAAAATTCATAAATAGTTAATTGAGACTAAAGATAGATTTAAGATTTTAAAATTGGTTGTCTTCTCAAAAGTGTTTAGTTTCAAACATGTCTCGATTTGAAGTAAAGTTACAAGATTATTTTTGGAAAAATTTTTTCTTTAATAAAACAAAAATACATTGATTCAGCAATATAAACAAAAACAAATATGTATGTAATTTAATTGAATAATATAACTCGCAGATAGAGAAATACCTTATAATTCAATTTTCATATATAAAATTATTACAGTATATAACAAATAGAACTGTATCTATTGAAAATGCAAGACGTTTTTAAATTTTACATAAACTAACTTATAACAACTAATACTATTTCATGAATTAACTGTATGCGGAATTCATTAAGATCAATTCTCACCCTTGTATTTTGTTGTCACGGCAGACTAATATTTGATTTTTCAATTTAGTTTTATTACAATAATTATCCATGTTGTTAGTATATATAAAATATTTTAAAAAAATTTAAATCAATGGATAAAGTACCGTTATTTTTTTCATATGCTATCTGTTCAGTTTTTAGGCTAATAAGCTTAACAGGAAGGAAGGTACTTGAATTATAAAATTTTTTTTTCAATATTGGGCAGTAACTACCAGAAACGGTCCTAGGTCTTATCACATGTAAAATCCACTTAGATTCCACTTAAATTCCAACTCCACTTAGATTCCATACAAATTCATTTGTTGTATATGTAAATTATTTATTTGATTAGTTTGAAACATAGTATATTTGGTTCTTAAGTTAACATTAGTTAATTATTTAAAATTTTTTTTAGTAATTTTATAATTCCAAAATTTTGCACCTCACTGTACTTTTAAAATTAATACAATATTTATATTAACATTTAAATGATTTGTATAAATATGTATACAATTATACTATAGTAACGTAAATCTTCGTTAACATCTTTATCAATTGACTGCGATTATTACAAATAATAAGAAATCAACGTATATTTGTGTATGTGTGTGTATCAAAATTAAAAATAAAAAAAAAAAACAGAAAACTGGGTGAAATGGGTTTTATTCTTCATCTTCATTAAATACCATTTCAAAATAATAAACAACAAATTTCAATTCATATTATGTACAAATTAGCTAATATTATATGGTGTTAAAAATTATTTTTTGTTTAGTTTCTTCTGCTTTTTTTTTTTTTTTGGATTTCTTTCATTTCTATGCTTTTTCTTAGCCTTCTTTATCTACTGTTAATTTGTTTTTATTAAATAGTAATGGGGGGATATAGATAGACAAGTGGGCAGGCAGGTAAATCAGTTATATATTTATCGATTCTTTTCTATTCCAAACCAACTTCTTACCTATACGCCATCATCATTCCTACCTCACATTTTACCGTCTAATTACAAACCAGTTTATATTATTAGTTTTTTTTTTTATATTTTATACTTGAAAAGTCAAATTCATCAACTTTTTCTGCAATATATTTTTTTTTTTTTTTTTCATTTAACATAGATCATAAAATTTTTGCACAATTAACTAGATTTTGTATATATATATAATTTGATAGGTATGTATATATCATTATTGTATATATATATTTATATACGTAAACATTTTGTAGAAAAGTTATAAGTGTTTATGATAAGTTTTTCTTATTTTTTCTTGTGATTTGTTAAGGTTAGAAAGCTTGTCTGGTTTACATTAAAAAAAAAAAAAAATTAAGTGAGAAATACTAAAAAAAAAAGAGAAAATAATTAAATAAAAAATGAAAAAAAAACTATTGAATCAGAAAATAAAAAAACCTATTAAAGGGATTGACATATGCTGTACATTGTAATAAATTATATAGAAACTTAGCAAAAAAAAACACATGTTATTCCTTTATTATTAACTGAAATTATCAATTAATCAAAATTGTTCTTATAAAATGTTTTGTTAATAGTAATAACAATTTAATTGTTTTTATTATTTAACATTTTTAATATTAAAAACATGTCTGCATGTAAATATAGTCTTTTACAATTTTTAATAAAAAACTGATGGACGTTTACAAATTGTGAGAAGCTTTAAGTAAATATTACAATTACAATTACAGTTCATTAATATAATTAATCTGACCAATGGCGTAGTGGTAAAGACGCCGCCTTTCATATGGAAGATCTCGGGTTCAAACCCCGGTCAGATTATATCTAATTAAAAAAATATCGTAAAATTGTATAATTATATCGTAATAGTTTATATCGTAATATAAAATAAGATGTAATAAAAATATATAAATAATTCTTGTGTAAGATTATAGATGGCGCACATAGTTAACATTTGTGCATTCATATTTCATAACCTTGTACAATAGCTACAGCCGAGTAATCAACGGCTTAGTGAATATTATGATTAAAGAAACGGAAGCCTAGTTTAAAATAAAAACTTGGTGAATGCTCTATACTCCTTAAAGGAGTGGAAAAGGAATAAAAAAAAAAGATAATTAGTAGAGAATAGTTTTCAAGTTACGAACCAATATATATATATATATATATATATTATATATTTGGCTTATATTTAAATCTTTAAAAGGTTCAAAACGCAGACATATAGTAAAAGATATTTTAGCGTACGATTTGCTGTCAATCTGATCAATGCTGTATTGGTCAAAATGCCAGACTTTTAATTAAGTGATCTCGGCTTCAAACACCTATCAGATCATTTCATATATTTAATAATAGTAATTAAATTATATTTAATTAGTATCGTAGTACTATGTAGTACTAAAATTGTTGTATAAGATTAATAAATACCGTAGAAATATATTTAAGCTTCATAGTCTTGCGCCATAATTATACAGTCGGGTAATCTCGAATTTCGTGAAAATAATTATTCAAGAAATTGAATTTTATTCGAAAATGAAAAATATGCGACTAAATGGATGTAATATATTTTTTCTCGAAGTAAAATTAACAAAAAAATTAATAGCCTGTGGTGTGAAGTCTCTACTATGAAACCATGGGATCTATAAATATTAACCGGTGTCTGATCTTGACCTTTTAATTTAAAGTGTTTAAAGATTTCATTTAACAATCTTTTTGTACCTAAATAAAAAAATAGAAGTCAAACTATATTTTGTCAAAGGTTTTTTTTTTTCTGCGAGGTAAACGCTGTCTTGTGGTATTTTCCCCTTTTTTCAGAACCTGAACAGCCTTTAATTCTCTTAAATTTTTTCATTTTATTTCAAGAATACCTAAACTTTTTTTTAAAATCTTATTCTTGCCAACGTTAAGTACCGATTCAATTAAGAATTCCCTGACAGACAGACTGTATTATCTTTATGCGTCTTTGACTAATTGAAATTGATTTATTTTTATTTAAAAACATGGAAGAGTGTAGTAGAGTAGTCTGTGTCAACTCTGGGATACCCATATGACCGTAATATGAACATTATATTATCATCCGGTTAATTACTTTTGGCAAAATTTCAAACATACAGCTTTATTATATATAAAGTAATATTTATGTGAGATATGAAGTTTTATGGCAGCTACTCCAACCCTCTGCAATAGACCAACCCAATTTTGCAGAAACTTTGGCCATAAAACTGAACTATTTTTGATAAAATTTCAGACACCCAGCTTCAATAGGTACAGAGAAATGCTCATTTAAAAAAAGAAGTTGTATGGCAGTTGAAGTAGACCAACCAAATTTTGATGAATTTTGGCCATTACACTAAACTACTTTTGGTGAAATTTCAGAAACCCAGCTTTAATAAGTACATAGTAATACTCATATAAAAAAAGAAGTTGTGTATGGCAGCTACCCGAACCCATGGACCAAAATGGCTGGATTTAAACACTAATGACGGCTATTGCAAAAAAACGAATTTGCGAAAATTTCAAGATCCCTAGCTCCTTTAGTTTTTGAGTTATCGTGCGGACGGACGGACAGACGGACATACATAGATACATACTAAATCGATTTACTTTTCGATTCTGATCCGATCCATACACTTGAGTCTATATCTACTCTCCCTCCTTCTCTGCGTCACAAACGTAATGGCAAATTTATTATACCCTTTGACTATATAGTCATACGTACAAAAATCTGAATAATATCTCTTGGAAAATATCCAAAATTTTATTAAACAGCATTCAAAAGATATTCTTTTTATAAAAAAACATTATACAATTTGTTAATAAGTTTGTTGCATAAAACCCAAAAACTTTTAACACATTTTTAAATGCTTATAAAAATTATATATTGTAGGAAATCATAAACCTACTTAAAATAATAATAAAAAAAAATTTAATTTTAATGTTGTTTTGTTTTTCTTCAACCTTGAAAAGAATCTCGATACTGTAAAGACTTTCTAAACTCTTTTTTTTTTTTTTAAGACAATTTAACTGATGAGATTTTTTTTTTCTTTACAAAACCACAAATTTATTTTCAAAATTGTTGTAACCGCATATAAATATTTTTTCTGAAAATATGTTCTAATTTTAACCTGTTTTTTTTATACTGTAAAATAAAATTAATATGAATATAAATAATAAACGTAATGAATGAATGAATAAATAACATTGTAATTATACATTAAGTATATTGTAGTTTTTAATTCGAAAAGTTTAAGTTCGAAATTTTATGGAATATAATAGATTTAGAATATCTTCCGAACTAATTATAGTTTAAAATAACAGATACTATATATATTACTAAAAGATTCAAAGATAACTTCAGATTCCAAATGTCGACAAATGTAAAAATAAAATTTCCATAAATATTATATTGCTTAGGTGCATTAACCCCTTGCCATCTATCAAAACTAAGCAAATCATATTTTACATCCTTACCAAATGAACGGCCTAATGAAGGGCTGATTAATTTGTGGCTAGTTTATGGATTGAAACTTTTCATAAAAAGATTCGATAGTTAAGTAAAATATAATAAATTATTATTTATTAGGTAAATTTTGAATAATTTAAGATAATTTAAAGAAGTTAAAATTATATTTAACTAAATAAATTAGATTAAAAGTACTCGCGTATATAATATTAAATATAAAAAAAAATAGCACTTACCTTAAAAACTACAATAACAAATAAAAAGGTCGCGAGCAATTGTCGCGTATAATATCCCATTTTGTTTATTTATTTATATTATTTTTATAAATATAAACTTTGCCTAATTTTGGTTTTTATTTTCCCAATTTCTAAAATAACTGCAGCACGCTTAATGTTGTAATGTTTTCGTTTCTTTTAACTAAAAAATTCTGAAAAAAAAAGAAAAACAATATTATATTTTTGTTAAATTATTAAAAAAGTTTTTTTTTTGTCTATTAAAATCAAAAAAAATTTGACATAAATAAAAAGTTTAGTATAAAATTTACTAGTTTTATGTATGTTATTATTTAATGTTATTTTTTTTATTTTAAATATTTTGGTATTATGAAAGTTTTTAAAACAACTAGACAATGAAAATTCCTTAGTATATTGTTCTATTTAAAAAAAAAACAATAAATCAAATTTTTCTAAACAATAAACTAACAAAAGTTTTGAATATTAAGACTGAAGGAAAAACTTAATAATACTGAAGCAATATTATATTATCAAAAAAAATGTAGGAATTTAAATAAATTTATATTAAAGAATTTAAACATGTTGTAATAAAAAAAATTCCCTTAAAACACCTTCTAATTCAATTTGAGTACAATTTTATTTTTAAAAAATGAAACAGAAAAGTTTTTATGCTCTTTTTTTGTCCTTGAATAATTAGTAAGTATCTGTAAATTATGTTAAGCTAGTGGGTAGAAGTACTAATCCCTAATAATGTCAAATTATGAATACTAACTTCATACTTGTTGAAATTTATTAAAACAAAATTGTTTTATTTGTGTCAATTTAGATTTTTAAGATTTAAAAGATACCCCTTCGTATGAGTTAAGTCAAAGAAATTAGAAATTACTTAAAATAAATAAAAATTATTATTTAAAAAATTATTTTTAAATATGTTTATAACATAGTAAAAATTTAAAATTCATTAAAATTACAATTTTATATCCTTTTAATTAAATAATTAAACAAAATTGATAAATTTAATTATTTATATCAAAATAAAATAAAAAAAAAAAAAAACGATTAACTTTTGAACAATTTAATAATCCATAAATCGACATCGATTAATTTAAAGTATTAATCAAATGGTATATTGTATAGAAATTATTAATCCACTTTCCTATTTTGTAGTTAATCTTCCAATAAAAATATAATTGGATTTCTGATTAAAAGAACAACTTTAAAAAATAATTTAATAAAAAATGAAATAAAAATTTTTTAACTATAAAATATACAATACTTTCAAATATTTTTAATCAAATTTAATAAAATATTATATTAAAATATTTTTTTTTTTTTTATAATATAGAGCACACTTTCATTTTTAATTAAAACTTATAGAGTTTCATCAATCAATTTTCATTATTGATTTAATATTCCAATTAATAGTAATCTAGATAAAATGCAATTACTGCCCATTTTCAGTGAAAGTTATATCGAACATTTTACTCCTTGCTACTTATTTGTATTTTTTTTTTGTTTTTATTAATTATTTAAATTTATTTAATTTTTTTTAAATAAATTAAAAATTTTTATTAAACCGTTAATAATAATTTTCTTTAAATTTATCAATTAGTATTTTTTTTTGCAATCTTCGATTTTTATTATTATTTGTATATTTCTGATATCATTTATTATAAAATTAAGATATTTAACAGTGTGTAGAAAATAATATTTAACAGTAATTTCATACAATAAAAAAAAACAAAAAAAAAGCATAAGAAAATGTTTATTATATACACAAAAATTACAAAAGACTTAAGCGAGAAACTTTAAAATTTGAAATAAATATTTAAGAATTAATACGTTTGAATTTTAATTATAAATAACTTCAAATTTCGTGAAATAGTAAAATCAACTTTAAACTGTTATTTCTTATAATTTTTAATAGTTTTTGTAAAATTTTTTTTTTAACTTCAGAGTATAAAAAACCGATAATTTTTTCAAATAAATTTTTTAATTATTTTTAAAACAGTATTATTTTCAAATTTAATTATACACTTTTCTGACATTTTTTTAATAATATTATAATTATGTATTTATTTATTAAATTTAATTTTCTCGTTATAATTTGTAATTTGTACAGTCATAAAACATATAACATAAAAATAATTAAATTTGTTCTTATAATTAATTTACCTTCTCTTTTATTCACAAAAAAAAAACACATATAACTTTAATTAAATTATTGATACTATTCCTTATAATAATTATTTGAATTAAATTAATTACTTTTATTTAATATTCTTGACTTTATTTTACACAAATTAATTTTTTTAATATTATATTAAAAATAATATATTTCATTCACTTTTATTTAAAATTAAATTTTTACTTAAAATTAATTTTAATTTTTTTTTTAAATGCTAGTAGATATATTTAAATTGATTTATTTAACTATTTTTTCTTAATATTAATGTCAATAATAACCGTATTAACATCATCTAAAGAAATAAAATAAAACAAAATTTTTAATTAAATTTAAAAAAAAAACAAAAAAACAAAACAAAATTTAAAAAAAACAATTGTGAAATCGTAAAATTCGATCGATTTTATACCGCAACACATAAAATAATGCAACCAATGTAATTAAGTTAACGCGAAAATTTTTCAAAAATATAATTTTATTTATTTTTACTTTTTTTTTTTAATTTTAATAAAACTAAAAGAGAAAAATAAAATTTTAAACCGTTGTTCGTTCAATGGAAAGTAAAAATAAAACGCAACAATGAATGAATTAAAAAAAAAAAATAAGCAACAACAAAAAAAAAACAAAAATAAAAAACCCGAATCGGAAGAAAAAAAAATAAAAAATTTCACCACCCGTCTTGTTAAAATTTCATTACCAGCTTATAATGTATCTTAAGATAAACTGATCGTTTTTCATTAAATATTTTCAAATTAAACCTCAACGTAACTCATCATCATCATTATCATCATAATCAATATTGAAAAATCATAGTAAAAAATTATCTTAACATCAATATCATTATTAATACTATATTCAAAAAAAAAAAAAAGTTGAAAGAGAGTAAAGTTTTATTGTTGTTTTTGTAATTTCATTCAAAAATTCATTTTTGAATAATCATTAACATGTCTTAGTATTTACTATTTACCAATTCTTAATAAAAATATCAAAATTTAAATTTGAGTTAATGATATCAATATAATGATTTTTTATTTTAAATTTAATGAATATATAGTGAAATTTTATTTTTTTGAATTATATTTTGTAAATTTAAATAATATTTTTAAAGATATTATTTTTGAAAAGATCTAAGTTAATCTCATTAAATAAAATAAATTGAAAAAAGAATATCGGAAGGGGTAATAAACAAATTTTAAAGATTTCCAGTGGGATCACTTAAATTTTGACAATCAAAATTCGAAATTCTGAATTTGCAAATAAATAGTTTTGAGCATTTTTTTGATTTATAGCTTCATATCTATAAAAATTGGGAGACGAAGCTTTATGCAAAGAAGAAATTGAAAACGTAACTTATAAATTATATTAAGTAAATATAAATTATAAAAGACAAATTATAATAAGTTTTCTGTTGAATGCTAATAAATTCTGAGTCTTAGAAAAATAATGTAGTACTAAAATTATGCAACTTAAATTATTAACATTTACTCTTCATATTTAAAAGCCAATTAAATGTGTTCTGTACTTTGTACTTTTAATTAGTGCGATTTTAAATTAAATTAAATTAAATCGCTTAAAAAAATCGATTTTAAATTAAAAAATTACAAATTAAATAAAATCAGAAACCTCAACTTTTTCATTAACTAAATTTCTTATCATTTACGATAATATTGGTCTCAAAATACCATACAATTAGTTTTTATTTGTTTTTTTTTTCTGGTATTTAATTGGGGCATTAATTGAGAACATATTTATTACATTTTCACAAACTTGTATATAATCAAATATTTTACCACAGTATAATAATTTATAATAAAAATTATGATAGAAAAATTACTAAAATAAACAAGTAGGAAAATCAAATATTTTCCACCACAAATTTAACAATTTTATTTTTTCTTTATTTATTCATTTGATTTTTTTTTAATTAAAAATAAAAATTTATTAACAATTTGTTTGCGGTTATTCTAATTAATAATAAATGTATAAAAGAAACCCCCAAAAATTTTAAATTGATATTGAGCTGATTTTGAAAATTTTATAAATTTATCTTAGCTATGGTTTTGAATATTCCATTGAAAATAAGAGAATTGGATTAAAATACTCTATAATGTAGTCAATACTTCTAACTGATTCTTAAGATACAGTAAGTATTAAAAAAATTTTCTTTACTTAAACAATTTCACATAATTTTTCCAATTATTAAAAAAATTTTATTAATAAAAAATCACTTTCTTTTTTAATTGAATATTTTATGGTAATAAAAAACCGAAAAAACCTATAATAGTGATTTTCCAAAAGAAAAATAATTACTAATTTTAATTACCCTCTAAGACCTTCATTTAATCAAAAAAAATTTACAATTGATTTCAATTAAAATCTAAAATACTTATTGAAAGTTTTTAATTTATTGTTTTTTTTTTTTTTTAATGAAAAGATCAAAGATCTTAAATATTAAAGAGTAACAAATTGGTGTTAAAAACAAAAACCGATAAAAGTACGAAAAAGTAGGTTAAGGTCTTTTTTTATATAACCTAAACCTAAAAAAAAAAGCAGAATACCTATAAGAATATAATGAATTAATAAAGAAATTTGTAAGTCATTTGCGCAAAATAAAAAATTAGTATTTAATTAACATCTGTTTTATAACTCTTCTTTTTACAGCCTCTGCAATGAGGCAATATAATATTATTGAGTATTTTAATTATGCTGCTTTCTTTTTATTTTATACTTCTGTTTAACACCTCAAATATTCTAGAATTAAAATATCTGCTTCCGGTCAGTATTTCTATACACTGAAGTTTTCGTGAGAATATAATAAACTCTGACAAATTCTTATGAAAAGTCTGCATTTTGGATGCTTTTAAATAGGTTCACAAAACTTTTTAAAGTAATTTTTTTCAAATCAAAGTCCTTAGTCTTTTTAATTCACAACTCTCTAGAAAATTTACAGAGTTTGTTAAGATTGCGATAATTATATAATTCAAAAATCAATTTTAATTCAACTTAAAAGATTTTTTTAAAGTAGGTAAATGTATCATACGCGTATATCCACTGAAATTATCTGTAGTTTCTTAGAGTTTCAGAAGATATTATGAAATTTTTAAAATTTTATTAAGTCGATGGTGAAAAAATTTCTACTTTTACAGTTGTATTTAAATAATTGTTTTAATTCAATTTACAAAGATATTTTTATTTTAACTGAAATAATTTTTATTTTATGTGAAGATTTTTTTTTTAATTTAATTAAGTAGTGGTATTTTTTATTTAAAGTGAAAATATTTTTTACCTTAACCCTTTAATTTATCTAATCACAATTTTTTATGGAAACTACGGAATAACTATTAAAACTAAAGCATATACAAAGTAAGCTGGAGTGCATCAAAACTGCAAACTTAGACAATGGGATAGACAAATATATTAATTTCCTAAATTACCAATGAATTTTCATTTTAAATAAAAAAAAATCTCCACTAAAGTAAAAACTTTAATTCTTTAATTAAAATAGTCTTCAGTTAATATAAAAAAGGTAAAGAAGGTATACATTTTTCTGAACTGAACCCAAACATTAAAATTTATCTTTAACTACATACATTTAATTGTAAATTTAAAATAATTTTGAGAATTTGAATATGGTGCAATATCCGGATTAAAAAAAAAATAAAAAAAATTTTTTTTTATTTTTAAACTGACAAAATAAATTTTAATAAAAAGAGAAATTCTTTTATATTATTACATTTTATATAAAATGTATAAAAATTAAAATTTATTATAATAAAATTACAAATATATAAACTTTAAATTTTTTTAAAGTTATTTATTTTGTAATTCTTCAGATACAAAAAAAAACTAAAAAAAATAAAAAAAATGGATAGATTCAAATATTTAAAAAAATATATATGTATATAAAATATAGTAATAAACTAAAATAATATATATATATATATATAATATTTTTTTCTTTTTTGTAACTAATATTTGCTTTATAAAAATATATTTATGTTTTATATATGTTCAATTATTATGTTTAACATGATATAAATATATGTTAATATAAATTATAATACAAAATATATATACATTTCTTTTTAGCACTATTATTATATTACTTTCACTTTGATACACCTTGCGCTCATGCTGTGCAACAGTTTTTTTTTATTTTATTAACTAAAATTCAAAACTACTCAAAAAAAAAAAAAAATTGAAATAAACAAATAGAAAATGTAGATGTTAATAAAGTAACGAAAGACTCCATCTATATATAAAATCAGTAAATGAAAAAGAGTAAAACTTTTTTTTTTTTTTAATATTTTTGCACCATTTAAAATCGCATATACATATACTGTTCTATAATATTATTGAATCATAAAATTTATAATCGAATCTAAGAGATACTGCTATTGCTACTGCTTTCATTGAATTAAATTTTAAAAAAATAAAATGCATTGAATTTGTAAATTTGTTTATTATTCTTGATTTATATGTGACAACCATCAGTGGAGAACAAAATTTTATTAGTGGAAGTTTTCTAATTTCTATTCACACCGCACTGTGCATGATATTGAAAAATTTAAAATGCAGTGAAAAACTTCTATAAAACACGTTAAACTTCATTAAGTAATGATTCCGTTAAATAAACACTGATTCAGTTTGTAAATGCTGTTTTAAGAATAAAATGGTACAAAAAAAGTTACTAGCAAAAAGTTATCATTGTAAAATTTTATTTTAAATTTTTTATAGCATTTAAAATTGGTTTTTTCATTATAAAAATTAAATAATCCTTTCAAAGTTTATTGAGATTACGAGAAATTATCGTATGGTATTAGTTAAACTACAAATACTTATCATAAAATTTAATAAAATTACGAAAACTTATGATAAGTTTCGGAAAACAACGAATACATATAAGTTTAGTAAAATTAATATCTTAGGACTTATCATAAATTTAGTTAAAAAACGAAAACTAATTATGTATAAATTTAATAAGACTACGAATACTTATCATAAGTTTAGTAGAGCTACGAATACTTATCTCAAGATTTTAAGATCTTATCCGAAAATACAATTAGTTTTATTTTAATTACTTATTGATTAAATGCATTTTAAATGTATTCATATTATAGTTCAGATTTAGTTAGTACTAAATTATTAAAAATACGAGGGATAAGTATAAAAGGGCTGTGGTGATAAATATTAACAAATTTTATAACAAGATATTCTAATTCTAAATAAGAACGAAACTTAAGATATTCTAATTCTGAATAAGAACTAATCTATCTAAGGATATATGTATATATATAAAATTTAATATATGAGATTCAGCCTTTTTCAAAGACTTTAAAAAAGTTTTTTTAGAAGTTTTAAAAATTTTATTTTCAAGGTTAAGATAAGTTTATACCAAAATACTTCAATTTAATGAATATTACATACTTATAAGATAAGATACATATAAAAGATACTTTTTTTGAATTTTCGAATATCTTGAGGGGAAAAACTCAAATATATATTTGAAACCAAACTTTGTCTTTTTCGAAAGTCTTTTGCCTTATATTCTATACCAAAAAATTAATAATTATTAATATGAAATTAATAATTTATTAAATTAATTTGAAATATGCAATTAATTTAAAAAGTTAATTTATTAAATTAATTTGAAATAGAGTTAAAAGAAGTTTAACTGAACATATATATATATATTACTGAATCTTAAATTGTTAGTATAATAATCTTTATTACTATAATAATCACATCATGTAAACAATTACCCCATCTGTATATTACGTGTATATATATATATATATATATACAATAAGATCATTTCATATTGATTATCAATATCATAATCTAATCATGAATTTTGAATGATTATTATTGAATGTGTTCTATTAACCTACTGATATAGAACTATTTAATTTTTTTTTTCTTTTTTTTTTTACTTTTTTTTTTTTTGCATTGATTTAATTTTATTCTTATATTATTAATGTTTGTCAGCTTGTTTGTTTATTTACTTCTTTGTTAAGTATATTATATATATGTACTTTAGTATATATAAAAAAAAATTTCATATATTAAGTTAAATCATGTCTTATATTTATAAAATTAATTCTTATTTCTTAATAAAGTGAGAATTTTTTTTATTTATATATATATATATATATATATATATATGTTTGTATATATTTGTGAATTTTCATATTTTCATAACATAATTAAGGCTGTGAAATGGAAGAAAATCAATCTGAGAGTTAAAAAAAAAAAAAAAAAATCATAATTACATATTGTTTAAAGTACTTAACATTGAATTGCATTAACTGTTAAGAACTTTAAAGAAAAAATTTGAATGTTAATGCCGTTAATTTAAATTTCTAAATTTGCATTTTAAAATATAAATAGATTTTTTTTCAATGAACTCATAACTTTAATTTATTTGCAAATATTTTTTCACAGTACATAATGTATAGTATTAACTAATTTAATTAGCATATAATAAGAATTAAAGAATTATTAATATACTTCGTTTTTGAAAAATCCATTTATTGAAATAATTTATTATTTAATTTATTTAATAATTTTTAATTTTAGGGATTGAGCTGAATCCATTGTCAGAGATTTTAAGTTCTAAAATTTTCAAACCTATGCTTACATCTCGCTTTGTATCTAAACTAAAAAGTTGGAGTACAGATACATATTATTTCCCCTTTTCAAACTCTTTTTACTTCATCTGCCATCATCTACCATCATTATTAAGAATAAATTTTTATTAAAAATATAACTACTTATTCCTTTAAAATTAATTTATTTAATTTTTTAAATAAATGGTTGAAAACTATAATGATCTATGGCATTCATTAGTATCTTCAAATTAAAAATGGTTAAATGTCTTTGAAATTTTGAAGTTAAATTAAAAATTTAAGATAAAGATAGTCAAAATTCTGATGTTAAAGATGAATGTATCTCTATAATTATTGATAAAAAGTTTCAGGTAAATTAACTAATAATAACTATTATTTAACAATTCGACTTACTTGAAATTTTTATTTTTACTTTTAAATTATTACTCTTCATCAATTCAATTTAGTGTTTTCATTAACTTATCATTAATTTTAAATACTTACTTTTTACTTTATCGGCATAACAAAATATTATTTTTGAGCCGAGTCCAAAGCCTTCCTCCATTGGCTTCTGTCTTGCGCAGCTTCTCTCCAACTTCCAACAATATTCAGCATTCTTACGTCTGACTGAACACCGTCTTTCCATCGAAGATGTGGTCGCCCTCTTCTGCGTCTACCCTCCGGATTGGAGTCAAAAACCGCTCTTGCTGGAGCATCATCGGTCATTCTTACTACATGACCTAACCAGCGCAATCGTTGGATTTTAATCCAGGTTACAAGATCAGTTTCGTCATATAGCTCATACAGCTCGCGATTTTGTCGTTGTCTCCAAACTCCATTGATGTTAATCGGACCAAAAATTTTACGTAGAATCTTCCTTTCAAAAGACCCTATCAGATTTTCATCGTAGTTGGATATGGTCCAGGATTCTGCACCATATGTCAGAACTGGTACGATGAGTGTTCTGTACAGTGTGATCTTTGTCTTTCTACTCAGGGTTTTTGACCTCATGTGCTTGCTTATCCCAAAGTAACAACGGTTGGCTAGCACTATTCTACGCTTAATTTCCAGGCTGGTGTTGCCGCCTTCTGTGTTCATTTGGCAACCGAGGTATACAAAATCTTTCACCACCTCAAAGTTGTATTCACCAACCGTGACATTCTGACCTACACGGCGACGGAGGGCGTCGTTGTTTGTTGCCACCATGTATACCGTCTTTTTCTCGTTCACTTCTAGGCCTAACCTTCTTGCACTCTCCTCAATAGCAACAAAGGCTTCGCAGGTATCCCTTTGTGATTTGCCGATTATATCTAGGTCATCTGCGTATCCGAGCAGCTGGGTTGATTTATAATAAATTGTGCCTCTGGTTTCAACGCCAGAGTCGCGCACCACTTTCTCAAGTGCGATGTTAAATAGATCACACGAGAGCGCGTCTCCTTGTCTAAAGCCTCGCTGCGTTCGAAAAATTCCAGATAGGTTGTTTTCTACTCTGACTGCGCATAATGTACAAGCTATGGTCATCCTGCAGAGATTGACGAGTTTAGCAGGAAAACTGAATTCCACCATTGCTTGTAGTAGCTCGTCTCTCCCTATTGAATCATACGCAGCCTTGAAATCAATGAACAGATGATGTGTACTGACATTGAATTCATTGCACTTTTCTAGAATCTGTCTTAGCGTGAAGATCTGGTCAGTTGTTGATTTACCAGGTCTGAAGCCACACTGGTATCGACCGATGTTATAATCCATATGCGGCTTCATTCGCGTGCAGATGATACTCGACAGGATCTTATACGCCACATTTAAGAGACTTATTCCTCGGTAGTTTGAGCATTCTAACCGATTACCTTTCTTAAATATGGGTATAATTATGCTGGTGTTCCACTCATTGGGCATACTTTCTGTAGTCCAGATTACGATCATGATTTGGTGTATGCACCTTACCAAATCAACTCCTGCTGCTTTAAATAGTTCGGCAGCTATGCCATCTATTCCCGGCGACTTGTTGTTTTTTAAGCGCCCGATGGCCGTGTGAACTTCTTCCAAGGTGGGCGGTGGTTCATCGTCTTGGATATTGGGTGGTGCATAATTATGAGTAGATGGTGCGGTGTTCACTGATGTTATGCCGCCGTTTAGTTAAATAGGTGTATTTTAAATACACCTATTTAATGAATATAATTACTTAACTTAATGTTAATTTAAAGTGTTAATATTTACTTTTCGAAAAAAAAAATATTTATTCAAAAAAAAAATTTCTAATTATAATGTTAATTTGAGAAATTTTTTGAAATATAATATTTAAACCAAAAATTAAAATTTTAAAAATACTTTGAAGAATAAATACTCTAAATTTAAAAAATATATATCTATATTAATAATAACATTCACTGAACTCAATTTTTTTTCCATTTTTGCTTTTAATATTTAATTGCAATTTTCCATGTGGAAAATGTAATAATGAACTATATATTTAATAATAATGATTTGACTGAATTTCGAAAATTTTTTTTAACTTAATTACTTTTGGAAAATTTTTTTTCCAAATAATTTAAATTTATTTATTCTTTTTTATTTTATATTTTATTTTGAATGCATTTACAATTTTTCAAAATAATAACAATTATTTAGTTTTACATAAAAATTAATATGAAACGAAAAAATTTCCTTTTCCAATTCATTGAAAAAATTTTCGAATTCGAAAATCTAATTAAATAAATTCACTTTTTTAAAAAGAATTTAAATTCTTTTTCTTACTCTTCGTTTTTCTTGCAATTTTTTTGAAATTTAAAAAAAAAAAAAAAATTTCCATTAAAACTTTAATAAGAAATAAACAACCTAGTCTTAAAGCTTTCCCTTCACTCTTCAAATATCCATGAAAGTGTTAAATCCTATAAGTAAAAACCATAACAACTAAATAATAATATTCAATGGCGCAGAACTTAACGCATTTAAATAACTACTATACCTATATACTTATATAAAAATAATTACTATACTTATACAAAAAATTAAATACAAAATTTATGCAAAATAATTTTCATTACTAACTATATAAAAATTTTTTACATCCGAACCAGTAAATCTCCGTTGTTTTTTATTTAATTTATTTAAAAACGCAACTAACTTCAATATAAAAAACCAAAAAAATCAAAAACAACAACAACAATTAAAAATAAACTTGAACTAAAACTTGACCGACCAACCAAGTAAATAAAAACTGAATAGTATATTATATACATTACATTTTTGTACATTACTGACTTACATATTACAAAAGATACAAATTATCAAAGCTATAGATACATTTTATTAAAAAATATGTACGCGAATAATAAGTTTCAAATAACGGCATATTGTACATAAAAATGCAGATCACAATTTAACTTTAATATCTCTGTATAAAATGTAAAAGAAATAAGATACAAAGCGTAAAAGAATAAGAGAGAGAGAGATGTATTAAAAATTTTGTTAGTAAAAATCTTCAAGATATTTTTCATACTTCGTTTTATACTTTGATTCTTATGAATTAAGGTGGAAAGGAGGACGGGTGGTGGGGGTGACGAATACTTTTTCGGATAAAATGCGTGCAACAAATGCAAAAGAATTAAAACACAAAAATTAAATTTCAAACCAAAATTAGTTAGAAGACCTTAAAATTCGAAATATTAATTTCATTTTCATCTTACTCATTTCTTTCCTTTATATTCCATTCTTAACTTATCTTCTCTTTTACTCTTTGGTGTTGTCTTTTTTTATTCCATATATTTTCACCATTTTCTACTTGTATTAATCTCTATGTATTTGTAGACTTCTCTTTTTTTCTTCAAAAATATTTTTAATATTGATAACGAAAATACAATGTAGAATAGAGAGTCAGATACAAAAATCTTAAGATACATGATACCTTTGGTGCTTGCTTGTGATTAAATGTAAGTTTATTTTTGTTAAAAATCTATTTTGTTTATAATAGGCATGTGATGTGTATATATAAATATATATATACAAGTGTGTACATTTGTATATATGTACAAATAATATATTTGTAGATATAAGTGAATTTTTAAAGAAAAACCTTTAAGCGGAAATCGTGATTTGAAATTTTTTCTTTTTCATATCTATGCTTGCTTTACTTGTGTTCTTTTGGGTTGTGTGTTTACTATAACATTTTTGTTATTTTCATTTTTGCGCCAGAGGAATAAGTGAAAGTTTTTAATCTTGAGTATAGTAGGTAGGTAGGTATATATATATATATAGTAAAAACAGCTTTCAGATATCATTTAGGTGTATTATTTACGTGTTTTTTCATTATTTTGTATATTAAAGTGCCACATTATAACTCCACTGCAGGTAATATTATACAGGTGAGTTAATACTTATGTATTTTTTTTTTATCAAACTCCAAGTTAGTTTTAAATGAAAAAAAAAAATCATTTTTAAAAGAAAGTAAATTTTTTTTTGTTCTGTTTATCAAAATTCATTGAATTGAATTTCGTAAATACACACATCAGGTGAAGATTGATGAAAATGTTGCAAATCTTAAGATTTAATGGTAGTCACATACCTTGTATATTGTAAATGTTTAAATTTTGGTTTTTAACATAAAATCAGAAGAATATAAACCTAATTTTGCAAATAAATAGCAAACATTTTATTTTTTCATTTGTTTTGACTTCATGTTATATATATATATAAATGAATTGTATAGGTTGTTTTTGAGTATAAAGTTTATGTAATTACGTAAAGTTTTTTTTTATCTTTTGGATTATTTTATGTGCGGGTGCGGATTATGTTATGTTTTTTTTTTTAATTTTTAAAAAAAAATTTTACATTAAGTGAACATTTTTCATTCATTAAATGTGAAAATTGAACAGTGAACACTTCTATACAGATAGCACTTTTACAGCAATTTACATTTAATTACATTTGTGAAATGCTGGTTTTTAAAAATGCCATATATACTGACTGCCACCCATTTCCTCTAGATTAACTGTATGATAAAAAAAAAAAAAATTTTAATTAAAAGTGAAATGTTATTTTAACGCCACTTTATTTTTCCGTCTTATATAAAATTAATTAAAAAAGCTGAGAAAGTGTTGAAATTATGTATTTTAAGTGAAAATATTTGTTAAATTAACAATTTTTTAATTTTTTTTTTTTTAATTCAATTTTGGTAATTATTTGAATTAAAAAACTTTATATTTAAAAATAAAAAAAAAAAAAGAAATTTTAAATAAAAATTAGTTGCATATTTTTGTGGTTTAAAAAGAATTTATGATCTTTAAAGTTTAATACGCTCTTATTATTATTGGTTTTAAAAAGGTTAAAAAATTTATAATTTTAATTGTTGTTTTTGTTTTTTAATTAATCTTGAATTACTTTAAATTCTCTATAAATTTCATTCAAATATCTGAAATAAAACGTGAAATAAAATCAGATGTTATTTTTACAAACATTCTTCTAAATGTTTTTAAGTCAGATTGTTAATAAAGCATTGCCCATAAAGACGTGCCCCTTAAATTTAATCACTATCTAAAAAACACATTTTTTAAGTACACTTTTCAATGTATTTTATGAAAGTTTAAAATTTAATTTAAAGTATATTTACAGTTATGATTAACAATTTATGTATATGTTAAGTCATTTTTCTTGTACATTTTTGGGACTTAATATTTACTTTGGGACCAAATATGTATATGGTGAAGATAAAATATATCATATAAAGGTAAAATAAATATTATTTGAAATATTGTATAGAATTAAATAAGGTTCTCTGAAATAAAATCAAATGAAATAAAACCAATTGATTTTATTTGATCATCATCTTTTAAATGAAATAAAGCAAAAAAAACGAATTTTTAAATTTTGGTCTTAAATTAATTTAAAGAATTCAGAGATGGCCAATTTGATTTTATTTCAAATTGTTAACAGACAATTGAATTGTTATTTTTCCGAAATTTTGCGAAAAATAACATTCAAAAGCTGGGTTATACTCTTTTTCCAGAATAATTTTATCAAAAGCTGGGTTATACTCTTTTTCCAGAATACTTTTATTCTGAAATTGGGATGGATTTTCTGAATTGGGATGGATTTTGTAGTTGGATTCCGCCTTTTTCCGAATATATGTAAAGGCGAGATTTTGAATTGGGAGGCATATTTTTTTATGAAATAGTTATGCTAATTCATACAATTCTTTATATTTTAATGTTGAATGCAAAAGCTAGCTGCAATAATTTAGTTAGCGAGGATTCGGGGGCAGCCCAATGGTATATGTACCATTTAAAGCCAAATTATTTAACAGAAAATCTTTTATAGTATGTATCACTAAAAAAATCTTCGCGAGCTTTATACAACTTTGGCTTGGAAATCTTAGTTCCAGGTTTTCGCTGAGCAAAAATACATTTTACGATATAATAATGTTGCACGTGTTAAAATGTCGTGAGAGATATGTTTTACGAATATAAGTATTTTGGTTACAATTTATTTGTCAACACGAAAATATTTTTGAGATAGTTTTGTTCAAATCTTTAATTTGCAGCACTTTTAATATATATTGACACATGCTATTTAGGAATTAAGGCAATTATATTGCAAAATTGGTATATCTCTTGATAACACTATTACTTCTTGTTTAGTTCTTGTTTTATATGATAAATAACCATGAAAAATTTAATCCTCAAAAGATTTAACGAAATATTAGAATTGAGGCTTAAATTAAAACTTAGAATTGATAAGTTGCTGTAGAACACTTAAAAAAATCAATGGACATATAAACTTAAAAACAAACTAAGTTGTCACTTAATTAATTAATTTTTTTTTTCTGACGTTTACATATTGTCGGAATCCAGTGTCGCAATCGCTAGTTTTAAATGTCTGAGAAAGAAATTGAATTCGAAAATTACAGCCCATATCCACTGTCGCAACCGCTAGTTTTAAATATCAATTTAATGTCTGAGAAAGAAATTGAATTCGAACATTATCTTGACAACCCATTATTAAAATATTTGGAAGATTAAGAAAATATACAAAATTTAAAGTAAAAAAAAATTTAAACTTATAGAATATGGGCTAAATCATTTACAGTCCGAAGAAGCATCTTTGATATGAAAATTTTTTTTAATTTTTTTGACATTTGATAATATGTTTTTGAAGTTTCATCATCAAGGCAGCGCTGTCTTAGATTTTACATCATTATGTCAGTGGTGGCGACAGTGCTTTCTGTAACCCATTCAGTAGAAGACAGTATGAGTTTAAATTAAATAGCGACTTATACCCCCATCACAATATTATAGCTAATATGTAATATGTAATTATTTAATTTTGATATATATATAACATTAAATTAATGTATTTAAGAGAAATAAACCTAATAAAATTGTATTTTCTTTTTAATTTAAAATTTATTTTATTTATTTATTTTGAAAAGAAATTTTATTTTTTTATTTTAAGGTGGGCACCACATACTTGGTTTCTTTCAACCCATCCTTATATGTAACAATAAAAAAAAAATAAATAGTTGTTTTGCACATATTTATAGTAAATTTTAAAATCGTTAGCGCAAGTTTTATTTTTTGTTTTGTTTTTTTTTTTTTCCAAGTTTCCAAATGTAACATGATCTTGTAATGTTAAAGATGATGATAATGCTTGTTATTTGCCTCTGGAATTTTATGTTGCACACGCATTTTTTTTTTTTTTTCAAATGACAAAAACGATATCAACGATATTTATGTAGGTTACACTAACAAAAAAAATTAATTTCTCTCTTTTTGTTTTTGTTTTTTTTTTTTTTTATTTTTCTTTGAAATTTTTAATTATGAACAAGCATTAAAATAAATATTATGTTTAAGAAATATTTAAATATTAGATATTTAGAGAAATGAAAAAAGTTCCAAAATCTTAAAGTTGTACTGAAAATGACAATTATATTACTTTAAGAATGCCTCATCGCCTCACCTTTAATAATACCTATAGAAAAGCCAACTCCATATTGAAAAATGATGAAATATTCCTTAAAAAAATTCCAAAATTCTAATGTTAAAGCTGCTGATATATCATATTTAATGGTTCACTGTGTTGTAACTAAACAACTATCCTCTAACTATAATAGTCATATAATGTCATATGAACTTTTGATAAATATTTAATACGATTACATTTGATATACAAAATGATAGCCCTAACTAAAAATAGTCATAATTAAAAATTTATGTATTTATTTTACCTTTTTATAATTGATTCTGAAATTTTTCATTTATTTTTAATTTTAGTTTTAGTTACTTTTAATTTCTTTTCAATTTAATTTGCGTGTATGTATGAAATCATATGATATGTACGCCACGTTTCGTATGCCTATGACTTGACGAATGATTTTTAAATGTTAACGAATTATGGTTATAACTATTATAGTTAGTTATATGAAATGTCATACAATCGTACAAAATCATATGATATCATATGACTGTTATAGTTACGGGAATTCAACTACAGAAAGTCGTTTTGAAAAGACTATTTCACCTCAACTTCCAGATTTTTTTTTGAAATTCTTTGAATGGGCTCTCGTTAGAAAATATTTTTACTAGCTTAAGACTATAAAAAATTAATATTATATTGCTATGGATTCCGGGATATAGAAAAATTTCTATAAATAAACACGCTAATGAGCTATCAAGAAGTATTTCCAGACTATAAATGTCTCGTTGATAGAGCAAGAGAAAAATATATCTTGTTCCATCCGATCGAAGGGGAAATGAAAGGCTCCATCAATAGCGGATCGAAGGAAAAAATTTATGTCATGCCATAAGACTAGGGAGGACTATCTAGAAGGATAAATCTTGCAAGCAATGTACTTAACGATCCAAGAACACTAGTAGCTTCAGAAATAGTAAGGTTCCTAAACCTTGTGAAATGTATTTGAAATGAAACTTAAATAGCTTAATATAAACCTAGCGGTCACGGAAGTAGCAACCAAATAGAGCTACCGCGCTACACGGAGTAACTGTTATTAATACCAAATCAGTCATTAACACAAACGAATCATGCTTTTATTCAGGGTACAAGCTGAATGTACTACCCATTCTAATTTGAAAAAATTATTTATAACAGCTTATGCAAGATATAATTGCTTTTTATAATTGCTATAATTGCAACTTACATACATTGAATTGGAGGGTCTAGTTAGAAGTAAAGGATAGGGTTGAATTCATTATTATTTTAAACCTTATCAGCTCATGGAAAAATGTTAACAAGGCCTAAACTGAACTCTAATATAGTAAAACCTTTTTTTTTTTTTTTAAGTGCTAACTGTTCAACTGCTAATAAGCCTGTCTATACCAGAGGTACATGTTGGAACTTTTTCTTCTTCTATGGCGCTACAGTCCGTTGTCGAACCTTGGCCTCCTGATGTTGGAACAGGGGGTCATATTATATTCGTGTTATTAAAATTGGTCTTATTGAATTCCATATACAATTTAAACATGAGATAGTACTAGGCCTTATAACATGTACAAACGTCTTAGATTTTCAATATTTACAATTCTATTTTTTGTTTATATTGTAATATTTTGTATTTAAGTTATATGGTATTTTATATCTGTGAGTTATATTTTTCAATTTAATTATTTGATTATATTTTGCATTTGTTTATATTGTTATATTAATGAACTTTTTATTAAAGATATATAATTATTAATTATTGATTGTGCCATTAATTTTAACCCAATGGCGAATGGGAGCTGACTCAAGGCGAAAAACAGAAAAGTTTTTTCACTTTCACTAGAATTCGAACCCGGGCCTTTCCGCATGAAAGGGCGGCATTCAACCACTGTGCCACCCAGCCGTAATATAAAATAAATGAAAAAACAAAACGAATATATTTGAAGATAAGTCAACAAAAGTGGGGAGCTTGCGTATGTCTATATTAAATGCAAAATTACAAGATCTTACAACATTTATAATGAATATTTTATTTAATCAATTTTAAGATTCTGAATGTTTATTGTATAGATATTCAAAACAGAACTCGTCTCATTCCTTAACTGTTTCAAATATTGGGCTGAAAATATAGAAACTTGTTAGAATAGCAGAGAAGGCACGAAGGAATATAAATAAATCCATACACAATTACTTACACAATACGTGTGACAACACTACATTTTGGAACATGTACAGCACACCTTAGATTCAATTTAATTATAATTCTTTTTGTTATACATGTATGTTAATAAATTTATATTTGACTTACAGTTATTTCTGTATCTGTCAGTTGTAATTATATATTCATATTTAAAAAAAATGAGACTTCATTTAAATAAATATAATAATAAAATGTCATTAGGGGGCACATACATAATCAATGTAAATATAATATTTTTCAAATATATAGATTTAATCTATAGAAGATTGTTTAGAAGTGAGAAAAGAAAAAAACATTCCTAATGTGCATAAAATCGACATTAGTAAAATTTTTCTTATTCATTTTTAGTGTTTTTTTTTTTTAATATTTACAAATCGGAACGCATTTATTTTTTTGTATAACAATTTTATGGAGAAAGCGATTTTTTTAAGTTATTCGTGTTTTTTTTTTTGATTTATGTGATTTGTTTTTTATTTGCTTTATTTTTTCTATATTATTTTTTTTTTAAATTTTAATTTAAAAATAATATGCTATAATTATTATAGTATTTGCCTTTTTTCGAAAAAAATTATTAAAACTAGATTGTATCAAGATTGTGTCAATTGACAATGAAAAAGATAAATTTTGAAGTATTAAGTAAATAATTAAAAGTAAAAGTTATCTATAAATTTTGTATGGACACCAAAATAAATGAGACATATAATATTAAAATCGAAATATAGATTTAAAAGATTTGTATAAATTATGATTGAATTTTTGAATTTAATTGAATTACTATGTATATAGTTAGTCTTCGATTTTAAGTATAATTGTATTTACTGAAATCCAAGATATATACATGTTATAAGGCGTTATAAGCGCCTGAGAGAGGGAGGGAGATATAGATTCAAGTGTATGGATCGAATCAGAATCGAAAAATAAATCGATTTAGCTATGTATGTCCGTCCGTCACCATGGTGACTCAAAAATTAAAAGAGCTAGGATTTTGAAATTTTCACAAATTCGTTTTGTTGCAATAGCCGCCATCGCTATTAAAATCCAGCCATTTTGGTCCACTGGTTCGAGTACATGCCATGCAACTTCTATTTTTATATGAGCATTATTCTATACCTATTGAAGCTGTACGTTTGAAATTTTGCCAAAATGAATTAACCAGATAATATAATGTTTATATTACGATCATACGGATGTCCTATAGATGACACAGCTCTATAGGAGCTCTCTACTCTACCAAACTCTTTCTCGTTTTTTTTATATTAATGTATTTTTTATTAAAGATATATATAACTATGAATTAAACTTTTAATTTGAACCCAATGGCGAATGGTAGCTTAGTCGAGTCGAAACCATAAAAGTTTTTTTCACTAGGATTCGAACCCGGGAAAAGTTGGTACTCAACCACTGTGCCACCCGGCCGTTAAAAATAAAAATAAAAATACAAAAACAAAGTTTATAATTGAGATTACTTGATTTAATAGTTCAAAACAAAAGGTTCCCTAATCCCCTCTTTATTTCGATTAATTAGACATATAGATCTTCCTAGTACAGGAAATAAAACAAAAGACATTTATCATAAGACTTGTTATACCCGTATGACTATATAGGCAAAGGGTATAATAAATTTGCCATTACGTTTGTGACGTAGAGAAGGAGGGGGGGTAGATATAGACTCAAGTGTATGGATCGGATCAGAATCGAAAAACAAATCGATTTAGCTATGTATGTCCGTCCGTCCGTCTGTCCGTCCGTCCGTCCGTCCGTCTGTCCGTCCGCACGATAACTCAAAAACTAAAGGAGCTAGAATCTTGAAATTTTCGCAAATTCGTTTTTTTGCAATAGCCGTCATCGCTATTTAAATCCAGCCATTTTGGTCCATGGGTTCGGGTGGCTGCCATACAACTTCTTTTTTTATATGAGTATTTCTCTGTACCTATTACAGTTACGTGTCTGAAATTTTGGCAAAAGTAGTTTAGTTTTATGGCCAAAGTTTCTGTAAAATTTGGTTGGTCTGTTGCAGTGAGTTCGAGTAGCTGCCATACAACTTCCTGTTTTATATGAGCATTACTCTATACCTATTAATGCTGGGTGTCTGAAATTTTGCCAAAAATAGTTTAGTGTATTGGCCAAAGTTACTGCAAAATTTGGTTGGTCTACTGCAAAAGGTTCGAGGAGCTGCCATACAACTTCTTATTTTATATGAGCATTACTCTATACCTATTGAAGTTAGGTGTCTGAAATTTTGCCAAAAATAGTTTAGTGTAATGGCCAAAGTTACTGCAAAATTTGCTTGGTCTACTGCAGAGGCTTCGAGTAGCTGCCATACAACTCCTTCTTTTATATGAGCATTACACTACACCTAATAAAGCTTTATGTTTGAAATTTTGTCAAAAGTAATTAATGTTTATAAATGATATAATGTTTATAAAACGGTCATACGGGTATCCCAGAGTTGACACAGTCTACTCTACCACACTCTTCCTCGTTTTTTATTAGAATCATAAAACTTTTATTTACTAATGCCAAATTCTAATGAAAGACCAAATGAATTAGACAAAATTGGTAGATAATTTTTCAAATGAATTTAAGTCTTTAAAAATGGAATTTGTGTTTATAGTCAATTAAAGTATCTTACAACCACTGCGCTAAATTCTTTTCGATCATTCTTTTAATCCATTCTAATAGATATGTGAACAACTTATCGATTATATCATTGTTACATATTCCTATCTTTTTAAAATAGTAGCTTCTTTCCTTTTATATTCATATTTGCTAACTATCTAAAAGAAGTTATTAAGTCCCGTCATAACAGAAATTTTTCTAAAAAACTTACAATAATTCCAATTTATAACTGAAACAATTAGTGTTAAGTAAAATATAGATTTTTGAAGATTAAATAATTTATTATTACTAAACTTTAACCATTGTTAACAATGGGACAAGTGAGTATTAGTAAATCAGATTATCCAATGTAAATTTTGTTGATAATTGTGTGTTTTTAATCGCCAAACTTCATTTAGTTATTTGTAAAAAGTGGTTTTGAAGCAACAAAAATTTATTATGAAAATGATTATTTGATTAGTAATAAGTTGTTCGTGCAATAGGATTCAGAACTGCTGGGTTGCCGTACTATCTACAGCAAAGGTTTTAATAAATATTTATTTTAAAACGAGGAAGAGTGTAGTAGAGTAGACTGTGTCAACTCTGGGATACCCGTATGACCGTAACATATACATTATATCATCCGGTTAATTTTTTTTGGCAAAATTTCAAACATTTAGCTTTATTAGGTGTAGAGTAATGCTCATATAAAAGAAGGAGTTGTATGGCAGCTACTCGAACCCTTTGCAGTAGACCAACCAAATTTTGCAGTGACCTTGGCCATTACACTAAACTATTTTTGCCAAAATTTCAGACACCCAGCTTCATTTGGTGTAGTGTAATCCTCATATAAAAGAAGGAGTTGTATGGCAGCTACTCGAACCCTCTACAATAGACCAACCAAATTTTGCAGTAACTTTGGCCATTACACTAAACTATTTTTTGCAAAATTTCAGACACCCAGCTTCATCAGGTGTAGTGTAAAGCTCATATAAAAGAAGGAGTTGTATGGCAGCTACTCGAACCCTCTGCAGTAGACCAACCAAATTTTGCAGAAACTTTGGCCATTATACTAAACTACTTTTGGCAAAATTTCAGACACGCAGCTTCCATAGGTATAGAGTAATGCTCATATAAAATTAGAAGTTGTATGGCAGGTACTCGAACCCGTGGACCAAAATGGCTGAATTTAAATAGCTATTCCGTTTTTTGCATAAAAACGAATTTGTGAAAATTTCATAATCCTAGCTCCTTTACTTTTTGAGTTATCGTGATGACGGACGGACGGACGGACATACATAGCTAAATCGATTTATTTTTCGATTCTGATCCGATCCATACACTTGAGTCTATATCTACCCCCCCTCCTTCTCTGCGTCACAAACGTAATGGCAAATTTATTATACCCTTTGACTATATAGTCATACGGGTATAAAAATTATTTAATAATTGTTGTTTGATATTGATTGTAGCATGTGGCATCCTAACACGTAGCCTTTGTGACCCGTTATGCATCCTACTTCACTTCTAATATTTTCCATTAAATTATAAGTAATATTATTTATTTTGTTTGTTATGTTATATATTTATATTTAAATTATATTGGTCACCAAGGAGATTTTGTTGAGAAAATTTTTTTTTTCAATTCAATATTTTATGACATGTTCGCGAATTAAACTCATACCACGTCACTGGACAAGCTAAATGCTTAATGACTACCCCACCAAGGCTCTTATTCTGATAATTACTATATATAAGTATAGTAATACATTATTTTATTATTTCTATTTGTTTAAACAAATACATCTAGAATTTCCCTAAAATTAATTCTTTCGTCTGGAAAATATTTCTCCAAAATTTCCTAATTCAATACCATTGCATCAATCATGTAACATAACTCTTAACACTAATTATATATTTAAAATATCAAAACATTCTAGTTTTTAAATTAAATTGAAAGGAAATATGGTAAGGTATATTCAATGATTATTTTATTTTGTTCAACTATCGCTTCAATAGAAAGAATCATACTTTAAATAACAAATATATACGAGTTCCTTTAAAATTCACCCAAAACTTAATCCCACCACAAATACATTTAAACAAAAAACAAAAATTTTATTTTTTAAAGAACAAAAGAAAACAACAAATGTTGAAGGTTTCATTCATTTTGTTACCCTTTTTACATTTTATAAAAACCCATCTCTATTCAATTACTTAATCATCATAACCATTATCACTATCATCATTAACATCAAGTTATCCTGACTATTTAAACAATATTAAAAAAAAAAAAATTATTTTAACTTTACGCTAATTATATAGCTCTTCTTAAAAGTAATAAAAGCAATTGCATTTAACAATAGACAACTAATATTTAAAAATGTACCGACAACGAAAGTCACAGAGGCAGCATTAACATCAGTAGCCGCCTCCTTCATCTTAAAAAAGTATTACACAAAACCCCATTAAAATTTAGAAACCATATAGAAATCCCCTTTTTTTTTTACAAAAAGTAAAAAAAAATAACAAATGCATTAAAAATGCATTTAGCTACGCACTTATCCCAATTTTTAGTTTTTCGCCTCCCTCTCTCTCTCTACCTTAATCTGACATTTTAAAAACAATTCAAACATCTAAGCCTCTTCAATCATAATGCATAATGAAGAGTTTTTTATTTTGAAAATTTATTTTAAAAAAGTTATTAGAAGAAGATATCTAAAGATTTGTTTTGAGAAAGGTCATGGATTACAATAGAATAAAATCAAAATATTTTTATTTAAAAAAAAATAAATAGACCTCAATTTAAAAAAAAAAATAAAATCTATAAGAATAATGCAAAGTAATTGGCCCCTTATAAAATTTTAAAGAAGAAGAAGTAGAAATAAAAAACACTGTCTGATGATGATTTGTGCCTCCAATGAATTATTGCTTTCTTTTTTGAATGGGGGGAATTTTTATTTATTAGTGATGGAGGTAATGTTTTTTTTTTGTAAATCAATTTTGACTTAGACAATTAAATCTCCAACTCATTTTCAAATTACGAAAGAGTACCAATGAATTTTTTTTATTTATTAAAAAATATCTTAAGATTGATTTTGATTGATATTTTTCTTTGATTTCTATTTTTATCAAAAAATTGTTTTTTTTTTTAAATTTGTAAAAATTAAATTCTAAATTTAGGAATAGGATCTAAAAATGTAGATGTGTTAAGTTAGTCATTTTATACTAGAGTGGGTGCCTTTGACAAGTGAAGCCTCTGGAACATTAAGTGCGTATTATAATTCCCAAACTTGAAATAATGTTAGATTAGATTAGAATTAGACAAGATTTTAACTTAGATTTTAACATCTCCTAATTATACCTGTATTTAATTTTTAAGCACTAAGAGCTTGTGCAGTTTATTGAATAAAAATTTTTATTTATTATTTTTTATGAAAGGGGACTGTATATTTGTCATGCACCTATTTAGTTATTTTAGTTGATAAGCTATATATTCAACCTTTAAGCCGTTGAATTCTCTCAAATCAAATATTTTTAAAATTATAATTTTTTCTAATGACTCGTTTTTCTTAATTTTTTTAATTCTAAATTTTTTAAGAGCAAAGCACCTAATTTTATATACACATACCACATATGACAGCATTTAATAAACCCATTCTGTGGACCGTAAGTAAAAAAAATGTGAACATTAAAAATTTAAACCTCTATCGAAATCCATTACCAACCAGCACTATTTTTTAATGATTTATCTAACCATGTTAAATTTTAGAAGGACCCACTGCTGTTTTAAAACTATTATATATTAGAAAAATAAAACAAAAAGTAGTAGCTACTCCATTTCGATTAAATCTTATATCAACCAAATCAATAAAAAAAATTCAAGTATAAATGAAAAGTTAAACAGAAACCATAAAAGTTCCAAACAATTGAAAAATTGTATGTGTTTTTAAATTAACTATTTTTTTTTATTAAAATTTTTCAATTTAATTTTTCAAAGAACATTTCATTAAGTTTCTTCTATAGCTAAGAAGCCCCAACGATTAAAAGGAAATATTTGAAAATTGAAAGAATTGATTGAAAGTTGTTGATAGTTGTAAATGTCATGATTGTGTATAGTACTAACTGTTAATCGTGACACTGCATTTGAAATGTTACTTTAAAGTTAAGATATAATTAACATTTAAGAAAGTTAAATTATTTAAACTTTCTTGACCTTGATTCTTGCATAATCAACTAAATATGCAAAGCATAGCTTTCATTTCATCAGTTTCTAAGAATATCAATTTTAACATCTACTTAATTAAATAATTAAAAAATAGTGTAAATTATTCTTATATTATTTTTGGATCATCAAAAATAATCAAAAAAAAAATCTGGAAGTAATCTAAATTACTTTTAGATTATTTTTAAGTAATCCAAAATATTATATTAGTCTAATAATAATTATGGATTATTTGTTGATTACTAAAAATCCTAATTAAAAAATTTCAGGTCGATTATTTTAGTAATGGTAATAAAAGGATTTCTTTACTTTTAATAAATGACTGTTATTTTCAAGTATTGCATTACAAAGTCTGGTTCTAATATATAAAGTTTTGATAAAATGCTATCGGTTTGATTCATTGTCATTTTAATAAACTCCATTTATTTGATACACCTGTCAAATTTTTGACATTTAGTTATTTTTGCGGCATTTATTTTCACATTGTCGAAATTTTTTTATTACTAATCCAACTATACCAATATAATATTAATTCGAAAGTGATTTTACTTGTTAATGTTAATCAAATGATCCCAAAAAAATTTTTATCAAAAAGCATAATTAATCTCAAAATAACCTGAATTTTCATTTTTTATAATATAAACATCATCATGATTTTAATTATCATCAAACATGAACTCATATTTTGGTTTTTACTGTTAATTATTAAGCGCAATCAAATTTTTATTTTATTTTTGACATATGAAAGTATCTTTACGTGTAATTAGCTTATCAATAAATTCCTCTAATTAAAACTAAAAAAAAAAAAAAAACAAAAGAGAAATATAATCACAATAAATTTTAATGTTTTTAAACTCAACCTCAATTTTTTTTGACACAATCGGATATGTATAGGTGAATTTGAGTGAATTAATTTCCCTGTTAAGTTTCTCACCCAAGTCTTTCGTTTTTCTTTTAATAATTCATGTATCGTGTTGTAAGTGAATATATATAAGAACACCGTGTATATTAAAAATAAAACTAATATATATATATATATAATATATTTTTTTTTTAATTATTAAAACGATGAGATTTAACTTTTTAATGTCAAAAAATATTTGAACACACGCATACCATATACAAATCTTTTCAAGGTAATCACTAAATTTTACCACGAAAATTAAATTCGTTTCATATCACTCAGAAATTTCCTGTTCCTTTTTTTGTGGTTATTTTTTTTGTTATTATAAAGTGAATAATATAAAGTGTAAAGTTGCTCTGTAAGTGAGAGTGAAAAATATTTTACAAAAATATGATTGCTCTAATTTGATAACGATTTAAAAAAAAAACGCTATAAATGCGATATATAAAAAAAATTTTATATTTTAAATAAAATTTCTTTTTAATATTGACATGATATGGAATATATCTGGTATTTATCACTTCATAATTGAATAAGGCTTTTTACATATATTGAAAATTTAAATGAAACTTCAATTACAATTACAAATGAAGATAGTAATGTAGGAATTATTGAATTTTAAGATTAATTACAGTTATCAATTAATTGTTCATTTAGAAGATATGAAAGCAAGAAACTGGGGTTTCGTTTCTAAGGAATGCCTGAAGTACTGTAAAATGCAAACAAACTGTCCTAACAATTTGCGTTCAAAATACTGATAATATTATTCCTTTAACTAATTTAGTTTTGTAAAATCGATTCTTTTTACATTTGATATCATTTTCTATTTACACATAATAATAAATAATTTTTCAGATTGAGATATTTGAAGATCAGATTCAATTCAGGGAGATATCAAGATATTCAGGGATCAGGCAAGATATTAATTATTCCTATTATAGAAATAGATCGATAGATAATATCAAAAATGACTTAAAAATTAAAGTAGAAAACATTTAGAGAATATTATAAAAGAGGTTAGGATTTAACTGAAGACTGCCCGCTTTCAATAACTTAAAGTATTTTTAATTTCATGAAAGTTCATGAATAAAAGCGGCATTAATTAATAATATTATTTAAAAATGTTCATTAAATCAAAAATAAAAGCAAAAGAAAATAAAACTAATATAAAATATAATATATAAAATTTTAAAAATTAAATAAAAAGAACATTTATTTTCATTTAATAAAATAGTTATTGTACTGTACTATTGCTACATTAATAATAATATTGCTTCTGGTATTACTTTGCTTTCTCCAATAAAAAACTATAAAACTAAATTGGATGCATAAATTGCAAAATAAAAATAAAGAAAAAAACCAAAATAACACAAAAATTTTTTAGAGTGGAAAATTTAAAACGCGGTAATGCGCGATCTTCACCTAAATGGTGTTTTATGAATTTTCAATTAAATAAATATTATAAATATAAATATCACAAGCATATTTACATATAAATTGGTAATTGTTATTTTTTTTTTTTAAATGTAAATATATATATAATACGTATATATATTTGCAATTAATTATTTTATTTTAAAACTAAAAAATTTATACTTAATTTAAAAATGATTCGTAAAGTAAAATCTAAATTTAATGCGTTAATATTAAAATATTTTATTATGAACTTAATTAACTATAATAATTTATTTTTTTATAGTGCATGAGATGAGAAAATGAATTAAAATCATTAATATCACATTAATGTCATATAATTTACAATTGTAACGGAAAACTAATAAAATAAAATTTATTATATAGATTTATTATAATTTTTTAATATAAATAATATATTATAAACTTACCAGAGCTTATATTTATTTAAAATTATTTTATATATCCATTAAATAATCATTTAATTTGATTTTCATCTAAAAATAAAAATAAAAACAATATATATTATTTATTTAATTTTATAAGTAATAAATAACTTAAATATTAATAATTATTATTTTAAATATACAAATACTATAAAGTAATAAAAGATCTAAATTGTCAAAACTTTCTTAAAATGAAATATGGAAAAATATTTTTTTAATTGGCGTCTCAAATTACGCACATGGGTTTTTAAGTAATTGTGACATCGGATGTTAAGATGGAAATTGGGTATGCTTCTATATGACTACTTAAGTAAAGGAGTGCGAGTTCAAATCTAAAAAAATTTAAGTCTCTAAATTTATAATGTAAATTATATATAAAAATAATTATAAATAAATAGTACAGATGAACTTATAAAATTTTAAATTCAACCTTTAAATTCAACCGCTTTAAAATTTTAATTACTTAGTTGTTTTAATTGATTGAGAGAGTTTTTAAGAAACATCCCAAATAGAATGTTATATATAATGAATATTGCAATTTGTTTTATTCACTGTATTTATTTTTGAGTTGTTCAGATTCTTGTTAGAAACAAATGACACTAAAATTTGAGCATGTGTCTTAACTTAATTATATTTACATTTAAAAGATCCCTCATAGAAAATCTTGGAACCATAATATTAAATATTAATTATAAAAATTTTTGTCTAATATATTTCTAAGATACAATGCACAAATACACTTTTAAACAAATATAATCTTAAAAATACTGAAAATTTTAATTAAAATTTGTTTTTTGTAATATCACCACTGTTTTTTATTAAAAAAGGAAAATGATCATTAAAAAAACAAAATTAATTAAATTTAACATTAATTTCACATCAATCATAAAATAAAAAACTAGGTCTTAGTATTAAGTTTTCATTTTTCTTTTTGTTTTTATGCTCATATATTTATTTTTAGAAAAACAATTAGCTTAAAAATAAATCACTCTTATAATAAATAATTAATTATCATAATATGTGAATGGGCTTATAATTTTACTAAACGTGTATTAAACTAATTCGTGTTAATTAGGTTTATCTATATTCTTTTCATTTGTCGTTTAATAGCTACATAGCGCCAGTTTTAAACAAATAATTGGTATATATAATCAAACTACATTAAATCATATATAGATAAATATAATTTTAATGCATATTAAAATATAACATTAATTGAAGTATATTATAATAAATTTAGTTTATTGAAAAAATCGATTGAAATCTTTAAAAAAATTGCAGTACAGTTAAAGATACACTAAAAGATACCAAGTTGTATTCTTGAGATCTTCTAATTATAATAAATCTTTTAATCATAATTAATTAAACTTCATTATAGAAGTTAATAGTTATCCTACAAAAGATACTTCAAAATAAGATTAATAAAAAAAAATTGTTTCAATTTCTGACACTATTGTGATCTGGGCACTTTATTTATGACATATTAATAAAGTCACACTTTCTGATGAAATTCTTAATAGAACTTTAAGTTTCTCTCATTCTCTTCCATATATAATTATTTCAAACTCTTCTGCTCATTAATCTTTTTTTTCCATTCCAAAGAATTAAATAATATAACATTGACTTTTAGGAGGCCTCGATGATGTTTTGAGTAAGTACATTGCTTATAAATTGAAGGAGTGTGAGTTCGATTCCCACAAAGATCATAAATTTTAAATAGAGGAGAAATTTATAAAAAAACAATTTTTCTTTACAAAATCCCCTTGGTGACCAAAGTATTGGCAATTGGATGTACAATGGTTCGCAAGGCCTAGATGTTACCATATTGGATATGCTATCCCTTATTGAAAAAAAAAATAATTCTTTTTTAACAAAATCCCTTTGGTGACCAAAGTTTTGGCAATTGGATATACAACGGCTCGCAAGGCCCAATTGTTACGATATTGGATAAGCTATCCCTTATTGAAAAAAAAATAATTTCCCTCTACAAAATTTTCTTAATACTCTTAAATTTCCTGTGTTTCAAACCTCTTACTTAAACATCTTACTAATTTTAAAAATTCTAAGACTTATACATAAAATTATATTCTAAATAATTAAAACAAGAAGCCAGAAGCATATAAGAGAAACCCCTTTATTTTAAAATTAACACTTAAGAAACTCTCTTATTTTTTGACTTTTATTTGCTAATAAAAAAATTTTTAATGTCTTCTCTTTTTACCTTGAATTAGCCAATTCACTTTGAAGTGGTATAATAAAAGCAATAATTTCATTTCCATCATGCTATTTCTAATTTCAATTGATGTTGGTGGATAATAAAATTTATCTATCTAGTATTAAGTAAAGTATAATTGTTATAGCGACCATTGAACTCTTGCTGGATAACAATGGTTATTTATTTTTTCATTTCTTTTCATACAAATTTTATCTTTTCAATCATCCAAATTCACTTTAAAATCATAAAGTGCACTTCATTTTGCAAAGTATCTATGTATATCTTTAATAAAGTTGTATATCATAGTAGAAGCTCGTAATTTTTTATCACAATCTAATGATCAATTTGAATCGAAAAACTTAAAGAAGAAAAATCTAACGAAAAAAAATGTTGAAGAAGAAGAGGAAAGGCAAGAAAAGCAAAAAAAAATAAAAACAAAAAGAGTAAGTATTGTAGGCACTTTCTTAGACCTTAAGGGCATTGATCTTTACATCTATATTATGTAGGTTAAAAATGTTTATAGAAAGCGAAAGCTTCTATATGAAACTTTAACTAAAGATTTTTATTTTTTTTTTCAAGATAATTAAAATCAAAATACAAAATTATGTAGGTGAGAGTTTTTTTTGTTTTGAATATTTTTTGAATATTTTTTGACTATTACTACTTCTTCTTTACTTCTCTAATTATTTCTTAAAAAAAGTTTTATTTGGTAAAATAATAAAACAATAAGTAAGAAACAAAGATAATGATAATAATAGAAAAAATACTAATAATGAAGTTGTCATTATTATTATTGAAAGAAAGAAAACATTTTCATTATTCGTATCTTAAAAGCAATTTTGGTTTCAACAGGTTGTTGAAAATATATAATAGGAAATAAATTAAGTTTTTTGATTAATTCATTTTGTTTTTAAATTATTTTTAAATATTTAAATCTAATATATAGATAATAAAACCAATTTAAAAGATTATTTTGATTATATTGTATAAAAATGTACTATAGGCAATCCACAAAATCTATTCTTATTAATTATGATGTACATATTTCTTATGATGTACAAATCCTCTCCTCTTCAAATTTTCATTATTTTTTAAAATTTGAAATATGTTTTGTAATTTTGAATTTATCTGACCCTACTTAGTTATAATTTATCTGACCAATGACGTAGTTGTAAAGGCGCCGACCTTTCAATTGGATGGTGCCTGGTTCGAAGCTTGGTCAAATCATATCAACAAATAAAAATAATATCGTATAATTTAATATAGTTTATATCGTAAAATAGGATTATATAAAAATATATAAAACTATTGTTTAAGATAGTAGTTCAATCTCAAAACTTTACAAACTATGAATGAATATAAATTTTTAAAATATTTTTTTTAAGTGCTAACTGTTTAGCTGTTAGGCTAATAAGACTGTCTATACCATAGGTACATATTGGAACAGGGGGTCATATCATGTACGTGTTATTAGAATTGGTCTTATTTAATTCCACATACAATTTAAACATGAGATAGTACAAGGCCTTATAACATGCAGAAACGTATTAGATTTTTGATTCTATATTTTATTTTTATTGCAATATTTTGTATTTGAGTTATATGGTATTCTATATCTGTGAGTTATATTATTCAATTAAATTATTTTTTTATATTTTGCATTTTTTTATATTGTTATATTAATGTTTTTTTTTTTATTAAAGATATATAATTATTAATTATTGATTAATTAATTAATGGCATAAATTTGAACCCAATGGCGAATGGTAGCTGAGTCGAGTCGAAAACCAGAAAAGTTTTTTTCTATGCCACCCAGCCGTTGAAATTATGAATTATGGTTATGCATTATAAATGAAGTGTCTTTTCTAACAACCGTCCAACTAAAAAAAAACGGTGCCGTGATATAACGCCATATGCGATAAAGCCATAATGGCATTATGACTCAATCGATTGAGTCATAAAGCCATAATCGCGAAATTCTTTAATATGGCTTTAAAACAAACTCGAGTTAGTCATAAAGCCATATTGTGTTTTAAAAATTTGAGTCATAACACCATATAATTAAAATTTAATGATTGAGTTAAAATTGTTATATATTACAAAATTTTACAGCTATCATTATTATATTATTTGTTGAAAAGAAGTAATGTTCGTGAATTTTTTGATGAAACATATAAGCAATTTAGAGGTATTTGTCCATCAGTAAATTTTGGGGAAATGCGAGACATCTTTATAAAATTAAAGCAACATTTTCCCAAAAAAACCAACAAATTTTATTAGGAGGAATATTATGCGTACACCATTTTTATGTCACCTACAATAGTGTTATAAACAATAGATCAACGGAACTATCTAATAAATGGTACATTTGCAGTTACACCCTGTTCTAATACTTTTAAGCAATTACTCATAATACATAAAGCACACGCTGAATATGTACAAGGTGAATATTAGGGTATAGGGTAGGCACGTATTTGCCGCCGCGCACGCGTATTCGCGGCCGCGCCGTATCCAGACGAGCCGCGTTCGCGGATAGCCGGGCGAACCTCGACGATATTAGACTTCTACGACTTCTACAGAATATGTACACATATTATATATACGTTATGCCGCATTGGGAGGGATTTTAGAGTAAGATTCAAAATCAAGGTATTCGCTTTTTCCAGAATATTTATATATGTATATATGTAATGAGAGATTCTGAATTAGGAGAGATCTTATAAACGGGTACAAAATCAATGACACTGGCTACGCATAGAAGGTATATTTGTCACCAAATTATAAACTTCGAAGTAATAATATTTCTATTGTTTTTTCTAAAAAAAAATTGTTTGAAGTGAGTCATAACGCCATTATGGCTTTATGACTTATTCGAGTGTGATTTAAAGCCATATTAAAAAATTTCGCGATTATGGTTTTATGAGACACACAAAAGAGTCATAAAGCCATTAAGGCTTTATAACATATGGCGTTATATCACGGCACCAAAAAAACATTTGAAACGTAGATCCTTATTCACACTTTAGCAACCAATATTAATCAATATTACAGGTATAAATACGAACCAATTAGTTTAGCAAATCAAAATCTTTACCATGGCAGACAATGGGTTAAAGAAACATGGCTTTAAATTATTTTAAATGAAAACACTGTCAGTTGAATTAATGAGTGTTAAACTTTGTTAACTATATTCGGTTTAGCTGGTATAGATTGTAAGCACAAATAACCGAGGAAGTCCAAGTTGGAGTCCCGAACAATTGTCACAATTTTTCGACTCAATTTAGATATTATTCGCTAATTTGGTGGAAATGTATGGCATAACCATAATTAATTATTTTATACCAATAATAACAAATAAATTATGATAATAATATAAAAAAAATTATTTAATTGATTAATATAACTCGCAGATACAAAAATACCTTATAATTTAAATATAACAAAATAGAATTGTATCAATTGAAATAATAAGTGTAATACTATTCATTTATTAATTACATGCTGAATTAAAATTAACACTTAAAAAAAATAAAAATAAACAAAATAAATAAAATGACTTCTAAGTTAATAATGAAGCATTATTTAGAATTAAATATTACGAGGAAACCACGCTATTTACAAAATAATAATAACAATATCCTGTTCAAATGAAATACTTCTTAATATTTAGGCAACCCGTACCCTAATGAAAAATTTCGTAATAAAACAATATATTTCATTATAAATTATTCACATTTCATCTGACAAGTGTCTATTAAGTCCCAATGTTACTTGAACATGTAACATTAAAATCAATGAAACTATAAAACATTTTAAAATCAATATTAAAAGAAAAAAATTTTAAAAACTTTCATTGAAAGTTTCCAAAAAAAACCACAAATTACAAACTTCAATATAAAAATAAAAATTGTCATTATATTTAATGGCCTATAATAAATCATTCACTATATAATGTACAATTATCATTCTTACAGACAATTCAAAATTTCATCAGATCATTAATATTGTAATAATAAGCGATCGTTAAATTTCCTTAACAAATTGCAATAATTCTTTAAAAAATAATCGAATTAATTAAATTTAATATTTAATTTTTTTTTTTTAAATAATTTATTATATTAAAAAAATAAAAATTTTTAAGCGCAAATTTTATACTCCAATTTTCTTCCTTAAAAAACCAAAAATTCGAAACAAATTCCGGTTATTGAATATTTTCCGAAAAGTAACCAATTATTTCACAAATAACCTTCAATTTTTTTTACTTCATAGGTAATAACTTCTTACTACATTTTTAAAATAATAGTTTTTAAAAAATTTACCTAAATAGTTTCATTCTGCCCGTTCGTCCGTCTGACAGAAACAACAGAAATTTTAATTATCGTTATGTGTTCCAAAATTAAATTATTGGAAGAACTTTATTTTTGTAGTCCTGGAGCTGCAGTACCCCAAAATTCATTAAACCCTGTATTTAAATTGTTATAATAAAAGTTATATAAAGGCTATTTTTAATCTGGAAACATCAAACAATAGCTGATTTTATAAGCTTTACAAGTACACATATGTATAAAGTTCCTATGCGGTACTTTAAATTACGAAGTTATACGAAACTTAATTTTTTGAAAAATTTTTGAACTTTCAAATCTTCTGAACGGCTTAAGCTTGGAAATTCAAATTTCGGTAGATCAATACGTCCAAATGTTTGTAACTGTTTACATTTACCACTCTTAAATTTGATTTTAAAGTAAATGTAAACGCAAAAACGGGACAAATGTAAAAATGTTTTTTTTTTCTTGTAATTAGATATTAAATTCGTTTAAATAATTATTTATTCTAATATTATTACTTAGAACAGTAAGAAATTACATTAAGAAGAAAATATCACCATCCTATTCCCTAGAGGATATTAAAAAGGTGGCCATGTGTTTCAGAATTAGAAAAAAAAATATCTTGAAGCCGAAGCAGTTTATGGAGATCCAATAAGCGTGATACTATAGGAAACAAGGTGAGTCAAGGACGTTATTCCTGCTTATCACTCCAAATTAATGAACAACTAGTTAAATTTATTTTAAATCGTTCAAAAATTGAATATCGATGTGATAAGAAAGAACTGCTGGATATAGTACAGCAGTATATTAATCTGTATAACTTAGAAACGCAGTTCAAAGATGGTAGACCGGGGTAGCAATAGCGGTAGAATTTTATAAAAAGGCATACCATTCTTTCATTAAAAAAGCCCTTCTTTCTTTTCATAAAACTTGTGTTAAAATTTAAATATAAAGAAATTTCATAATTGCTTACATTTAGGTAGATGAGTCAAAAATTTGTTTAAAGCCCACAGTTTAGGAGCTGTAAGAGATCTAAAATTGAAATTTTGCTATTTTTAAACACGTAAAGTGTCCCAAACCATTTTTTTTTTTTTACATAACAAAATTGAAAAGAAAATATCCAAATTTTAGTGCAAATCCCAATTTAATTCCCTGAACCAAGGTTAAAAATTAACATTGAAGCTCTAACATTATATTATGACCCGTATTAAATGGTTTTCTTGATTGCATTGGGCTTACATTCTAAATTTAGATTTAATTATTATTCAAAATTAATTTATTCATTAATTTATTTTAAATTTTGAAAATATGCTTTTTTATAAACTCTTAGTTTATTTCATTACTTGTTTTCTCTTGAAAATCCAATGAAATTGTTTTTGTAAAAAAAAAACTTTTTTGAAAATTATTTTAAATATATTATTAATCAGACAAACTAATAATTTTTTTTTGAAAAAAAAAAAAAAAAAAATTAGCTGAGAAAATTGAGGAAAAACTGTTAATGAAATAAAAATATAAAACTTGAGCACAACTTAACGAACTGGTTATTATGTAGGACATGAAAAAAGAAAATAATATAAAAAAAAACAACAACAAAATTAATAACAAATCAGCCGGTATTCAAAATTAATTTATTAATATAGTGATGGTACATGGATTATATTTATAAACGTATATACATACATATAAATTTTTAGCGCAATGCAATTTTTACCATACAATATTTCAATATTTAATTTTCATCAAAATGATTATGTTAGAAAGATATTATAATGATTATTCATTATTTATATATATATATATATATATATATATATATATATATATATATATATAACTATATATATATTGGTAAGATGGTAATAACCATGGAGAATGTGAAATATGAAACCTGTTAATCGTATAAACAATATATACATATATACATAATAAAGAGGCTATATATATATATTTTATTTTGATGTTATATTAATTGAATCCATTTCACTTTCTCTAAGTGATTAAAATATATGCATATATAATATAATATGCATTTTATATATACATATACTTATCATTCAAATTATGATTGCAATTTGCAACTATAGATAAATTCTTTTATTTTAATTTAATTTTTTTTTTTTAATTAATATTCATTTTTTTTTTTTTTTGTAATTATAAGTTTCTTCTCCTATTATCTTTTGTAATTTTAAGTGTTAATTACTTTTTTTTTTTAATAAGTAATTTAATATTATTGTAATAATTTTTTTTATTAATTATTTATATTTAAATATTTACTATATTATAAGATATAATTATTCGAAAATCATTACTAATCAAAATTATGATGATTAATTTGCATAAATTGTATTGAAATTGCGGAAAACTAATAATAAAAAAAATTATATTAAGTATTGGAAAAGCGTTTTATAATAGGAAATTTTTGTGACATTGTTGTAAGCAATTGAACATATAAATAGTAATTAAGGTAATTTGATTTTTTTGATTTTTATATGGTTGTATTTAAAATTTCTTAAGTAGTGATGTAGCTTTTACCTTTTTTAAATTAAAAAATTAACTTATATTAAAAGAAAATTAATAATTTATTTCTAATGCTATGTTTTTTAAGCGCAAGTAAATCTCAAAGGACAGATTCATTTCTACATAACCACTTTGGCTTGGCTAAGAGTAAGGTGAATTTGAAGGAAAATTGGAAAGACTCTTTATAATACTTTTATATAATATTATAAGCCCTATAATGAAAAATTTTTTACCCCTAATTAGCTTTAAACCCCATACGAATTTCAGAAAGTATCAAAATGAGTATTCGTTATTTTAAGCCACGCTAATGTTATACGTAGCTTTATTCACGGAAATTCTTTTTAAATATATATTTCGCATTTTAGTTCAATAGTAAAGCAGGTGTGAATTGTTACAACATAAGTAACTATGGGAGACAGATTATTTTCCAATTTAGGAGGTAGGATTTGTGAATATCGGACTGTGATATCAATTTTGAAGCGCATCAATCCATTTACATATTAAGAAAATAAAGTCTTTTTATTATATACTTCATATATAAAATACCAAATTAGAAATAAAATAAAAATTTAATGCATTAAATCGTTGACAATTTAATTTCTAATAAATAAAAAAAAAATTTAAAGAATTGTTAAAATTTTTTGTTTTTATCTCCTCCACTTTTTAATTTCAATTAAATTTTTTAATTAAAAATTTATCACACAAGTTTAATTCATTTTAATTTTAGTTAAAAAAAGATCTTCCTTTGAGAAATCTAGAAAAACTTTAATATTTCTTTATAATAAATCAAAGAAACTAAGATTAAAAGATATTAAAGACCAAAAGTTTATACATTGATAATTTTTTTTATAACTAATAAATTTAATTTTCAATTCTTATAACTTATAAAATATCTTTATCTTAAATAAAATAATTTTCTAAACAACAAAGTAAGAGAACTTGCAATTATTAAAGATCGACCTTAATATTTTTAATATATATATATATATATTTTACCAAGCAATTAAATTTAATATTTACTTAGTTACTATTTAAAAATGATATCAAATTATTGAATGAAAAAAAAACCAAAATAAAAACAAAGTTTCTCACTTAAGGCTTTTGTTTTCTTGTTATTATATAAAGAATAATCGCACATCTAATATCAATTCACCCTTAGAAAGTAATTTATTAATCTCTCAGGTTGTAAATATAAAATTAGAATTTATATTTCTTAAAGCTAATTTTCCAAAATCTTTTCATATTCTTATCTTTTAAAATTATATTAATAATCTTATCCTAAATAAAAATTTTTTCGCAGCTTCAGCGGGTGGTTTTCGATCCATTACTTTTCCTTTATTTAACTGTATTCCATTATTTTATTACTATCGCGTATATATATATATATACATTTTTTTTGTCATTTAAAACTATTTTCAAATTATTTTAAACAATTTTTTTTGTTTAATTATATGTAGTTTTATTTGAATGAAAAAAAATATTTCTAAATATTCTTAAAAAAGGTGATTGAGATGATTTTGGGTCTAAATTTTTTCAAATTCTAAGTAAAAGAGAGACAATTATTAAAGGTCTACCTTAATATTTTGAATACTAATTCCATGATAATGGGTTCAGAATCAAATGTGAGCTTAAACACAAAAAGGCAACTTATGTTAAATTTGGTGTCATATTAATTAAAACTAAAAAAGTTGACTATCATGTACCTATGGTATAGACAGGCTTATTAGCCTAACAAACAGTACTAACTGTTTTTTTGAACAGTTAGTACTGAAAAAAAAAATTCAAAATTTAGAGCCTTGGTTTGGTGCTCAATTAAAGTACTGAAAATTATTAAAAATAAAATTAATACTTAAATTTCAAATTTAAATCCCAAAATTTTTAAAATTATTTAAATTTTTGTAAAATAAAAATAATGTTAATTACAACACTATTGCTCTGGTCCAGCAGACAAAAGGTTTAAAACATACAAGTAATTCTACATAGTATATCAATTATAATTTTCTATTTTCGTCTTTAGCACTACAGTACATAAAGACAATATAATATATCTTATGTCAAGCTGACAGTTTTGATTAAAATAAGATATTGTTAGAACTTAACCAATCTTAATAAGAGCTGGTTGAATAGCTTAGACAAGTCTTAATGGATGTTATTTAAAATACTTAAACAATTCGCCATTTAATAATAATAAAACCCTTCTAAGGACTATTTATTATATTAATCAACTATTAATATACTTCATCAATTACGATTTCAATTGCACAATATTAAAACCTGACGAAAGATACATTTACATTTATGATAGATTGAATTAAAATTTTTACAGTTGCTTTACATTTGCAAAAAATCTTCTTAAAATTACTACAGTTAGGGCTATTATATGTAGAGAACTATTGTGAGAACAAAAAGTTAGAAATCCTATTTCAAAAATATAATATAAGCAGCTTTTTAAAATTTTACTTTTAATTTAAACTCTCGCTTCAAGATATTAACTTGTATGACAGTTAATTAAAATTCCATCACTAGCGAAAATAACCAATCAATTATTGCGAAAAAGTTACCACAATAAAAAAAAAAAAAAAATTAAATAAAAATTCTGTAGTATATTGGAATAAAAAAAATAATTAATTATAAATTAGAAAATTAAAACTAATATTATGAAAAAAAAAACAATGAACTATTTAACCTCATAATTATTTTAAAATGAAAATGAAAGTTTATATTAATAAATGGTTTATTTTGTATTCCAAAAATGACAAACTTGTTTTATTAATATAATTAACTATTCTGAATATTTGATTTAAAATAAAAATTTTTTATACATATTATATTTCACATTCCATAAATTAAAAAATAAAGTCAAGTCAATCTATCTTTTACATTTTATTTCACTCCAAATTTCAAATATAAAAAAAAATCACTTCTATTGAAATCAAAAGTGATAAAGTGAAATTTAATTTTTTCTCATATTTAATTACATTAATAAATCTTGTTTTGTTTTATTATTATATTATATATAATATATTATTAATACATATACTAAATATGTGATATAATTTATAAATTTTTTTTTTTCTTTAACATATTAATTAAAAAAAAATTACAATTAAAAATTAGAAGATCAAGATGTTTTTTTTATTTTACAATCTTAAGATACTTTCTCTTATCTAAATCCATTAATCTTTTCAATATCAAAACTACAAAAACAAAAAAAAAAAATTTAACGAAAGTAACTCTTTTTTTTTTTTTAGACAATTGTTATAAATAAAATACTGTATCGAATTTTAAACAAAAGTGATTGCAATCTTAAGATTTTTTCTTTAATACAAAATAAAAAAAACCGCAAAAAAAAAAAGAAGACAAATCGCATTAAATTGGTATGACAATCACAACAATAATTATAATAGTTTTCATTTTTATTTAAACTTGGCTTTTTTTGTTATAAATTGACATTGTACAATTGATTAGATACAACCGGATCCACCGGATCTTTATTTGCAACACCATTCTTGTTATAATTAACATTTATATTGTATTTTTTATGTATTAAATTCTATTCATTCGGATATTCCATCAACATAAATATATTATCATTTAGATGAAAAGGAAACCAGTTGTTTGTTGTTTAGAGATTTATCGGATCAATCAGTTAAATTTTCTTTTTCTTTAACAATTCTTTGACAATTATTTTACGACAAAAGATCAATATCTTAATCATAGTTTTGTGTAAAGTTTTTTTCTTTTTTTTTAAACCGCAACAAAAAAAAATGCTTTTGAAACTAAAACAAAACCACATTCTATCAAACTTAGTTTTACTTTTCTTTGTACTTGAATATAAATTATAAAAGAAAATTTTATTCTCATTCAAAAATTTAGTTCAATTGTATCCATATTTTACTTATTTAGAAAAATTTCCAAATGAAATGTACAAGAACTTAATTACCATTATTTCTGATTTTGAAGCAGTAAAGGTTCCTTTATATTGAAGAATTGATAACTGATAGGAGCTTCGGTAAGAATATCTATAAAAACAATAGCAAATCAAAACATGTATTAATTATTCTCAGTTTCAGTTTAAAATTAAATGGTTGCATGTAAATGTTTATAAACTTATCAATTTATTACGCAAATAATTATTATGTTATTTTGTGTTAAGAATTTTAAATTATTAAAAATTCAAAATTAATTTTGCAACTCGCAATTCTTTTAAATGCTTCAGGTAATTTTTTAATCCGAACCGTTATAAAAAAAAACTGTTCTGGCTACAATTTTAACAATAAATTAAAAATAAATTACTATTTAATAACTATTATTAATCAGTACGTTAATAATTAAATAATAATATAAAAAAATACAATGTTTAACATAACTAAGATTTAATAATTTCATTAGAATAATCGGTTATACTAATTCAGTTGATACAGGTGCTTTGTTATTAGCAATTTACTGTATAACTTCCAAATAAAACTCTTCACATATACTTAATATATATATAAATATATTCCAAATAACTATAATATTTTACAAAGCAATTAAATTTAATACTTAGTTAATAATTTCCTTTACTTAGTTACTATTCAAAAATGATATCAAATTATTGAATGAAAAAAAAACCAAAATAAAAACAAAGTTTCTCACTTAAGACTTTTGTTTTCTTGTTATTATATCAAGAATAATCGCACATCTAATATCAATTCACTCTTAGAAAGTAATTTATTAATCTCTCAGGTTGTAAATATAAAATTTGAATTTATATTTTTTAAAGCTAATTTTCCAAAATCTATTCACATTCTTATCTTTTAAAGTTATATTAATAATCTTATCCAAAATTTGAGTTTCGTTGTTTTAGAGCGTTGAAGTCTACTACCAAAATAAAAAAAAATTTTCGCATTTTCAACGGGTGGTTTTCGATCTAATGTTTTTCCTTTATTATTATTTAACTGTATATATATATGTATACTGTATATTTCATTATTTTTTTATCGCATATATATATATATATATACTTTTTTTCGTTCAAAACTATTTTCAATTTATTTTAAACTATTTTTTTTATATGTAGTTTTATTTGAATGAAAATAGGTATTTATAGATATTCTTAAAAAAGGTGATTGAGATAATTTTGGGTCTAAATGCTTTCTAATTCGTATTTGAACTTTATTTAATCCTACTTTTTTCAGTTCATAAGGTTTTTTGATTTATTTTGAATCCGAATGAAAACTATTGGGGTTTAATTAAAGGATACCAAAGTTTATAATACTACAGGATACAGAATTGTTCAATGATTTATACAATTTTCTAAAATAGAAAAGCTTTCTTTCCCGTAAGCAAAATTTTAAGCAATTCACAAAAATTATGCTTGCAAATAATAAGATTTGCATTTTTTGCAGAGGAGTTATCATATTTAGAAGTTTTGGTTCAAAACTTCTGTTGCATAGCAATGAACCACCACAGAAATACTTTCTTAACGTATTACACTTAAAATAAGAAAAAATGTTTCTTTAAATGTTTGAAGCATACTATAATTTACAATCATTAGTTTAAATTATTGTATTATTTCCTTTAACATTGCCTAAAATCCTCTTAAAAATCACGTACACTAAATCTCAATTTTCAAGGATATAATTAATATGTGTACATTAATATATACATATAATATATATATATACATACATTTTGTTTTTTTTTAATTTTCTTTCTTTTTAACTCTAGCATATATTAAAGAGAAATGGTTAAAGATACAAAAATTTATTTACACAAATAATTTCACTTTCTATTTATAATTTTACACTCCCAAATGATATACGCATATCTAAATAAATTTTTCATTAAAAAAAAAGAACAAAAAATTCTAAAACCAAACCTACGTTTTTCCAATCTACATATAATACAAAATGGTACATATATTACATATCTACTAACAGTACTGCAGTAACAACATCATAATATATTATACTAGATCTGTTTTACTTTTTATCAACATATCATTGAGGTAATAAAGATTTGTAACAATAACATTTTAACGTACATACTTTAAAAACATATGTACATAAATAACTTTGTACTAACATTTGCGATACATACTTTAATAATAATATATGTATGAATATATACATGTATGATCATTTGAAAGATCAAAAGTGAAGTTCCGGTATGTTAACAATTGCTAATAAACAAAATTATCTTATGTTGCTATAGCAACATGTTTTGATACAAAATAGTTATTATTATTAGTAAATATTATTCGTGTTTATTGTCGCATCATTAATTTAAATAACATGATCACGAATATGTTACAATAATAAAGAGGTGTAGATACGGTTGGTAAATGAATGTGCAAGTAAAAAGCAAAAACTAAATTAAAAAAAAAAACCAGAATCTTGATTTAAGCCTACAGCAATAATTTAAGAAAGTGAAACAATTATTTTGTGATTCAAAAATTTAAAATGTAAATTTTTTTGAAGTTATTTAGAGGCAGAATTTTTTTTTTCTTTATAAATTAATGTAATATTCCAATATAGATTGTATTAGCTTTATTACACAAATGTTATTTAAATAAATTGATACAAAATTTGGTATTTCTTAATGTTTGAGCTAGCAAATGTAGTTATTTTCCACGATTTCTACTATAACATATTAAGTTAAACATTTTTAAAATATAAAATTGGTCAAATTTTCATTATATTAGCTGTTATGAAAAATTTGCGATAATTCTAAACATTTCTAGATTCAAGGATTAAACATGTAGATAGTAATATGCTTTCCCTTACAACACAACAATCAATTGAAGTTTTACTATTTTAAATATTGAAATTATCTTAATAATAAGTATTTTTTTTATCAAGTTTTATTTAGAATTAAACCCAAACAGTTGTTAATTTAATAGTTTTTAATTAATATCTATAAATAAACCTAATAGACCCAACAATAAAAATTCCAAAGAACTTAAAATAAAATCACATCATCGGTCAAACTGCTCAAAACTATTTCTCAATGTACATTACTCTCAAAATGAAGTAGGGTAAATGATGACAAATTTTTGGTAAAAGTTAACATATATTTCTTTTTTTATTAAGTTCCAATTACAATATTTATCAAATAATACCAAAAATATGTTGTAAAATATTTGATTATAAATTCTTTTAAACTGTTAATTAATTCACACGTTTATTATTTACACAAATTTAATATATTCAAGAAAATTAAATAAACAAAAAAAAATGACAAAAAGAAAGCGAAATTTTTTACCAAAATAAAATTTTATTATATTTATGTTAATTTTGGTTTTTTTTTTTTTTGACCATAAAAGTTTTTTATATTTTTTTCTAAGAAATGGCAAAAGGAAATGAATTCTCTTATATTGAATAACTTTGTAAAATTCGATTTTTATTATTTACTGTGTTTTTTTTTTTTGGTTAATTTGAATTTTTCAAACCATTTTAAATTTTAATAGAGTCGTAACTTTTTATATAAATTATTATATAAAGAAATTTCTGAGAAAAAATTAGTTTATAAACCTAGCGCTAAATACCGTGCAAATGTAAACCATAGAAGCGGTTTAAAATGAAATCATCATATGTATAAGTTTATGAACTTATCAACATATCATGCAAATAATTAGTAATTAAATTCTTCTTGTGTGTTAGGAATTTAAAACAAAAATAATAATTAAAAATATTATAAAATAATACCAAATTAATTTTTTAATCATTGTATTACTGTAACAACTTCCCACTAAAATTTTCCACATAATATTTATATAGTTTAATTCCTATAGAAAATATATATTCTTTATATAATATTTTACAAAGTTAAAAATTTATTTACTTTACTCTTATTTTAAAGACATAAAATTATTAAATGAAAAAAAAACCGAAATAAAAACAAAGTTTCTCACTTAAGTCTTTCGTTTTATTGCTAGCAAATTGTATCATAAATAATTTTATAATATTGACATTTATTTGATATAGGTAATAAAAGTTATCACAAATTATAATTAAATTTTACTGTTTGACAGACAACAAATAGCTAATCATTAATTTTCTTAATGTTGTTAAAAATATATAATTTCAAATATTGATTTTTTTATATCTATCTTAAAATGAAAATAAATTACAGAAAAAACTATATAATCATAGTTATACCTGTCCAAAACTTCACAATAACTTAATAACAACATTTTGAAAAACATATTGGGCAAAAAAAACCTTGTAAGCCATCCATCAACAACATAATTAACAATAATCAAAAGCAATATTAAAGGTACTACAAAGTAGTAGAGGAAATAAAATTAAGGGAACAAGATTTAAAGAAAATAAAAAAATGCGCTATTTTACTAACTGTTAGATTTTTAAAAAGTATATTATAATTTTAAGATGTTAGTAAAACAATTTTTGCATAAATGATCTACAAAAACTGTTTTGAAATAATTTATATTTTTATTTATTAAATTTTATAATTTTTTAATAAATTAGTAATGTAAATTTTATAATTTTTCAATAAATTAGCGAATTTATTTTTAGCCAAAAATTCAAAAATATTGAACACAACATTATATATTAATCAAAATCTTATTTTGGACATAATCAATTTGATTTTCTCTCTATAATTTATATATAAAATGTATATATGCACAAACAGGCACACAATATACCGATGTACTGCTTTAAATTTCTTTTTTTTTTTACAAAAATACAAAAAAAGAAAAACCGCGGGTTGTAAACTGCTTATTGCTTTAAGTTCAAAACAAGTAAATCAGTATAAATACTTTACCACTTACCAACCGAACAACATTTTAACATATATATATATATATATATTTGAAAAGCGTTTCATTCAATTCATATTACAGTAATAAAATCAGATCGCATCACAAAACTTGCATTTAAACAAATACATCAACTAATATTAAACTATTTAAGCTACTGCAGCACTACTATTTTGATTTTTTTTTTTTTTATCAATCAACAATATCTGGTATTTGTCTGGACAACATGATAATAGTATAGTAAAGACTAAAGTTTCTAGATGAAAATTTCAAAAATAAAAACAGAAATACAAAAAAAAAATTTTTTTAATACAATACAATTTTATATTTAGGTGAACCACTTGAAATGAGTTTTCAACAATTTCTTTTTTTTTTTTTGCTTTTTTTTGTTGTACAATTTAATTCGTTTTCAACATATGCAACAATCATAGTATATAGTAAACTTGTATAAAGAAGATTACACTAGATTTTATTTTATATGTATTGTGTGTGTGTGGACTGCTCACGGTAAATGTTAAAAAAATTTTTTCTTTTTAAAACTTTTATAATTTTAAAGAAATAAAGTTTGTAAATCAAAAGAAAATAAAAATTTTAATTAAAATTAAATAATATTGTATTAAAGAAAATAGATTTAAAGCAGATGGTCTACAATAATAAATTTTAAATAATTTGAAATCTTAAAATTTGTTAAATCTTTAATACTACTAAAAGTTATAACCTTTTTCTCAAGGACCTTTCAAACCATCAAAAATTTATGCAGGATTGATTTTGGTGAAAGAAATAATAAATGATAAATTCCTATAAATTTCACTAAAATTATTTATTTTAACAAATACCAGTATTTCGTCTACAAAATAAAGAATTCTTCAGTGCTAGTAGTCGATCGATTAGTTTTCGTGTTCTAATAATCAGTTTCAATACTAACACATCTTAAATGCATATTACAAACGTTTTAAATTATTTAAAAGTATCACATAAAATTTTAATTTTAACAATTAATAAAACTTAAAATATCATTCAACATGGTCATTAGTATTTAAAAATTAACAAAATAATTGAGGAAAAATAGCTCTTTTCTTATTGTAAACGACTTTAGAATACAACAAGCTTGGCAATAGCATAAATAAAGAGCAATATAAAAATTGTTTAATTTCAAAATGATACTTTTAATAAATCACAATCCAAAGCTTCTAAATTATATTGTAAATCAATTTTTAACATAATATATAAATATTTTAATTCCTATTGAATATATATATTCTTATAATAATTTACAAACCATTTCAAGTTTTGAAATAACACATCAAATTTTTGAATGAAAAAACTCGTAATAAAAACAAAGTTCTTCGCTTAAGTCTTTCGTTTTGTTGCTAGTAATTCTTGTCATATATTATAATGTTTCTAAATAATTATTTTTATTTTTTGTATAAAATATTATATTAATTACATTGTATGTAATTTTAAACTTTTACCTATTAATTGTATCTCTATATAATTTTTCTGATTTCAAACATATAACAGAGTAATAATAAGTTTTTTATTTATGTTTTTTTCTGTTCAATACAAATTAAATTCTTATTATTTAATTCATTTTCTTTTGAAATAATTGAAAAGGCGGGATAAAATACGTATAAGTAATAAATAAAATTATGCTCTTATTTATATTAATATACGTAAAACTAATAATTTCATTGTCAAAACATTAAATATGGTTTGTTAAATTATATTGACTTTCTTCCTCTTCTCTTTTCTTTTATTTTTATGTTTATTTTGTGTTATTCTGCTTTCTATCTTTTAAAGAAAATTTATGTTCATCATTAAATTTAATGTTTTGATTCAAAAGTAAAAAAAAAAATATTTAAATAAATTTTACTTGCTATTGAAAGGAATGAATAAATGTATGAAAGCAAAAGAGGAAACCTATAATTTACCACAATGATTTTAAAATAAACTTATAAATTTATTTTCAATTATAACTTTTTTGATTCACGTAAAATACTCGAATAAAATAAAGATTTTTTATAAAGATTCAATTTCGTTTTAAGTTTTCCTTTTTCCTAAAAAGAAACCGAAACCAATTTTTAACTTGTTTTTTTGTTAAATACCAAATCATTTATTTACTTAAATAATTGTAAAAAAATCTTATAGATTATTATTTTAAAACTTTTCAAACCAAAATTATTAAAAAAATGTAAAGGAAATCCTTTTTAAGATAAACATAAATAACTCTAACTTTGTTAATTTATAATCTATAGAATTTAATTCTACAGTTAGCAAACTAATCGTCATGTTAATAAAATTAACTTAATAAACTTAATAAACAACTATATTGTTAACTTTTTTTTATCATCAACCAATTATATGTCACTAAGTCTTTAAACCAGCGCATGAAAGTAATTAAATTTTGTCAACTGCAAAAAGGCAGGAGCAGAAATGGAACTAACTGTTCCTTACTAATCTTTTTCATGCATATTTTGTGCAAACCAGCATGATACATCAGTAAAAAATCTAAATTAAATAATGTTCTAATAATTATTGTATACGATCAGCAAATTCCTCCTTCACTAATTCCTCCAATTCCAAGTACCATTAATTTAACGACTAGATGTCACAATGGTTGGAATTCCGATCTTTCATTCGAAAGGCTTTGTTTCGATTCTCGGTGAAAAAGTAGAAAAAAAAACTATAATTTGGTTTACGAAATCGACTAAGCAACCATTCGCCATTGGGTTCAAATTAATTGCATAAACTTAATTAATAATTATCTTAAAAAAAAATACCTTAATATAAAAATATAAACAAATACTTTTATTTAATAATATAACTCGGAGATACAGAAATATCTTATAATTAAAATATAAAATTATCCCAGAAATGAATTTTAAAAAATAAAAATCTTAGGCTTTTCCACATGTCATAGAGTATAGTATGTACTATCTAATGTTTAGATCATTAAGATCAATTCTAATAATAGGATATAATATTTCCCCACTGTTGTATAATGTTTCCCCTCAACATGAACATATCTAGACAGGCTTTTAGGCTAAACATTAGCCATTTAACATTTTAAAAGTCAGCACTTAAAAAAAAAAATAATTGATACTGATTACAAGATTATTAAAGAAGCCCGATAATAATGTTTCTAAGTAATATATTAACCACTAGACATATACCACGAAAAATACTTTAAGTACCTTTGCAATTACTTTTAATAATTGTACTTAAATATCAAATATTCGGAATTGTAGGGTCGTTGCTCGAACGAAGTACATATTTTAATTACATTATTTACCGATGCTGGGATTATTAATATTTAAATTTCTAACAATGCATTCAACAACTTTGCTAATAGTAATGAAAAATAATTTATACAGGTACATCAGTACATGCTTAATATTCAAAAAAAAAAAAAAATCGAAAAACTTTCACTGACCCTGAATAAAACAAAAGTTTTTCCAAAAAAAAAAAAAAAAATTATTAAACTTGAAAACGCCATCTATAACAAAGACATAACATTTTACAAACAACACAACAATAAGAAGATACGAATTTTTTTTGTTAAAAAGTGTATTTGGGATGATCATCGATCAAAATGTTCTTCATCGTATTTACATTAATTCACATATATTATAATCTTCATATAACCTTTCACAGATTATCAGCACTTTTACTAAGCAATTGTTTGTGCATTTTTAATGATAAAGGTAAAGACTTTAAAAGAAGAAATACCTATTCAATTCTTTTCTATATATTTCTTCATTTTTAACATATTTTCAAAAAATTTTGAAAAGAAATGTGCCTATAATAGTTTCACGATGTCTATATGTCCAAGTGTTAACAAAAGCTTTGCACTGTTTAAAAAAAAACAATGTAATTTTAGCTACGGAGAAGTATAATAAAATTAATTAATTAATTTGCATGGAAAATCTTTTTGTTGTATCGTTACGAAGCTATGAAATGCCTTATAAATGTGAAAAAAAAATATAATTTTAAATTTTTATAACGGAAGAAATATAAGGTCTCCTTTCATTCAAACTTTTTTAATATGTATAAAAAATAGAAACATAGTTAGTATTAGTAGACATAGTTAGACTATTTACAGTTAGTATACAAAACTCAATTTATGCACAATGTTTGATTCCTCATTGATTTAATTTTTGATTTTGGATATATTTCAAAAGATTTAAGTTAGAAACTTGAAAATTTGAAAGGAATTACAATCTTGTAAATAACTTTGAGTCATTTATGAAAATTTTTTAGTGTAGATCACGTATAGACACTGTAACGGTTAAAAAACTAAAAATAAAGCTCTAGTTAGTAGCTTCCGTTTATATTTTAACGGTTTGTTAATTGTATTTCCTAATTATAAAAGTTTTCCTTAAAATTGAAGAAAGTGTCTTTTGTTTTCTTTTTTTAATTTTTACTCATACTTTAAAATATTAAGAAAACTAATAAATAAAATTTATTTTTCAATATATACTCTTTACCCAAAACTTACATCATTTTATTTTGGAAATGTGCTTTTTTAAAAAATCTCAGTTATTTTCATTACTTCTTTAAATTTTAAAATAATTTTGATAGCATATGCACATCTTTTACTATATGCCATATGTGATAGACATGATTAAAAAAAAGAAAAAATGCCATTTTAATATTTTAAATTTTAGCTTTTTAATTTTATTTTCAGTTGCATGAAGATGAAAAGACATTTTTATAATGTTAATTTGGGTTCGAAGAAAAACTTAGGTAGAATTTTATTAGAAACCTTAAATGAAAAAATAAACATTTTTGTATAAATAGTAAACCTAAATATTTAGGTTTATCTTAAGATCTTTTTCTTTAAATATTGTATATTAACGCTCAAAAAATTATGTGCAACTATAGATAAGGTGTAGGATTGCATTTGTAATATTTAAAAATGGAATTTTTTTTGTATAAATATCGCAAATGACAAATCATCCTCATATACTTATAATACTTGTGAAAAAATTAAATTTTATTATGTTATTTTACTTTAAAAAAAAAAAATTCAATTAAACTTCTTGAAAAGTTAAATTTTGATTTAACTCTATCTTCTCTTTTTTCTTTTAGAAGTAAAAAAGAAAATATTTTAGTAATAATTTAAAAAATAACCGTAAAATGTTAAGATCTATCTAAACTTCATCTCTCAATCATCTTTCTCTTTTTTGACTGTGTGGTGATTTTATAATCATATAATTATGTTCTAGTAACTATAATCAGCTTTGCTGTACGATTGATTATGGACATGTTGTCTCTTCTTAAAGACAATTTTTTTAATTTAACTCAATTGTAAAAAAGTTTGGAATATTACAAAAATTACTTTATCTTATGTGGTAAGAGGTTATCTTTACATCAATTATGCCTTATTCTCAATCAATTATAAAATCAAAAATCTAAATAAATTTAATATTTTAATATAGGGACCTCGGTGGGTAAGTGTTTGGTTTGGTATCCGAGGAAGTACAGGTCATGAATTTTTTTAATTCAATTCATTTAATTTTTCTTTACAAATCCCCATTTTTTACCAATGACAAAAGAACGGCTGGGATTGTAAATGAACGAAAATAAATCATGGGATCGGATCCTGGAAGCTTTTGATCGAACCAAGGCCAAGCGAGATTATCTCCGAAAGATAGAACCTTAAAATTTGGTATAAAAGTGTTTCTTATAATTTTCCTTGTGTTTATGAAATTTGAGATCAATTGGATACATAACTCCTACACACCTCTCAAGAATTAAAAGATCATGTTCGAAATTAATAAAGATAGAAACTTAAAATTTGGTGCAAGCATGTTCTGCCATAATTTCATAATATCCTCAAAATTTGTGGTAAATGGGGGTGGAGGTTCGGGTACCACCAACACACCTCCTAAGACCAAATCAGCATATCTTTGAATTTAATAAAGATGTAAACTTCAAAATTTTGTACAAGATACGTAGTTTTGTTCTGTTTGTTTAATGTCCTCGAGATTAGTTGAAGTGGGAGTTCGTGTAACTGTCAATTGAGTTTGTCAGGTATAAGGTATTACTAAGTTGATTGCATCAACTTACTGTTTTTTCATTTCTTGTTTTTTAAAATCAATGTGTAATAAAATATTTGTGTATTTATTACTATTTTTTTATATTTATCATTTCTTTCATTCTATATTTTTCTTTCTTTCTTTCTTTTCTTTCTTTTCTTCTTTCATTATTTTTAAGTACAACAACTTTAAATATAGCAATTTAATACATTAACAATACTAATATAGTAAATAAAATAAAAACTAAAGTAAAAGATTAAAAATGTTGGTCACCACAAATCACAACAAATACAAAGCAAGTAGCAAAGCATAAAATAAAACTAATGAAGAAAAAGCAAGTCAGTATGTCAATTGATTTACTTCCGGCCATGATAACAAACAAAACTAAGTCTTAAAGGAAAATATCAAATCAAATAATATACGAGCACAATATATAAAGAAGTTATATATATATAAATTAAATAAGAGTTATTTAAAATAAAATTATTTTTATATTGTTTACTGATTGATTTATTTATTTCTATTGAATTTCAAAATTAAATTAAAATTTATAACAAATAAAATTCGTCCTTTAAATGGTAGGGAAACTTGGCTAGTAAACAAGTAGGAAACACACAAACTACAAGTAAAATTAACAAATTATATGTCTTCAAATCCAAGTAATGAAAATCTTTCGAAAGCTACTGATCTTGAACCAATAGAAATTAAAATCAAGAAAAGATAGTACAGATGGATAGATCACATTCTTAGAAGATCTCCAAACTGCATAAGTAGTAAAACATGCAATGGAATGGAATCCTTGAGGATAGAGAAATGTTGGAACATTTAAAAATTGAGGATCCGAGACAATAGAGAAAGAAATAACACAAATGAACAAGACATATTGTCACAAGCGAAAGTCATTGCATAAAATAGAATTAGGTGGAAAAACTTTGTGGAAATCCCGTTACTCCACAAAAGAAACGCCCGTTTCACCAGAAAGCAAATTCACTAACCTAAACAGTGTTGGGTTGTATATATATTTTAAAAGTGTTATTATAGTTGCTTTTCTTGATTGTAAATTCCGACATCAGATAGCTTTAAAATCTGTTGAAAGCCTTAAAATATAATGTCAAATCTTGAAACGACAATTGGATGGAAGAAGTTGTATTAAAGGATTTTATAGAAACTCTTTTGTATTCCTTATCTCTTTTTAAGGCATTAATCTTCACCTTTTCTTTTTGATAATTTGATGCATTGCCCTAACAATACATACAATCATTTGCCATACAATGATCTTACACAATCTAATAATAAGTCAACGTTTGTCACATTGTTTTCCATTTGCATGATAATAAAAATGTTTACAACATCATAACATATCTGCTCTACTATCTTAGGCAGAAATAATTGAATATAAAATTATTTACAAACATATGATGAAAATAAAGATATATAGTAACAGTCATAGATTTTAAACAATTGAAATAACATTCTTGCGAAAGTATATTATTAAGTTGAAATAATTGGTTACCTTTTAGTTTTTTTTTTTTTTTTTTGATTAGATAAAATAAAAAAATAAAAATAGATTTTATTTTTTAGATTTTTATTTTTTTGATTGACATTTGAATAATGTATATTGCAAAAATATTTATACTATACATTCTTTAATTTAACTTTAAAATATCTTTTTAACAATAAAATTTCAATATGAAGGTTTTTTTTTCAATTAAAATATTAAAATGCTTTGTTTTTTTTTTAAAAAAAAAATAAATATGAAAAGTGAAATTTCCAAAAAAAAAAAAAATGTATTAAAAATATCATATTTAATGTTATAAATGGTCAAATTAAAATGATTAAAGTTAAATAGAAAATTGTGAATCAAAAAAAGACTTAATTTTTAAACATATTACAATTATTATGTGTTTGAAACAACCAGGGCCGCCGCGTAGTGGTGGGCAGGTTGTGCACCGCACAAGGGCGTTTACCAAGAGGGCGGCATTTTATTATTTTAAAAAATAAAAAAGAATGTTTGAAAATGAAGCCAATGATGAAGTTATAACTTTTCCAAGAGTTAATTTTAGGATAGAAGTTCTTTTTTTGCAATTTTGAACAATATGCTATCATCTCTAACTGGAAGATTCACTTTATTAAAAGAGAATAATGAAACATTTAAAATTGTACAAAACGTCAATGCAATCAATCAATGGACAGATGAAGAAATATTAAAACGTTGCAAAGATATGGACTTAAAATTGTCCAATACAGAAAATTCAGAAGATCATGAAGGAACGTTCTTTTCGAAGAGCTAAAAACCTTAAAAAGATTTATAAAAAAAGACATATCTTCTCATGATTTATTGAACTTTTTTTTGCAGAATATTTTGAGTGAAACTTTTCCAAATATTTGTATTGTGCTAAGAATTTAGCAAACTTAAGACCATTAAAAACTATTTAAGGTCCACAACAACTCAAAAACGTTTGACAAATTTATCTATAATATCTATAGAAAACGAACCAAGACTTAAGTCAGTTAATAAAAAAATTTGTAAGTTTAAAAGCAAGAAGAGCAAAAATTACGAATTTTGAGAGATTAAATATTATTATTAACATTTAATTACGTTATTTGTTTTAGTTTTTTTTTATTTAAATGAATTTTTTAAATATACATACATTAATAATATTGCTTTTATGCATTTTTTTTTTTTAATCTCAAATATTTTAATAAACTTCAAAAATTAGGGGGGAGGGGCGGCTTTTGAGCATTTTGCACAAAGGCGGCTTAATAGCACGGCGGTACTGGTAACAACACTTAAAGTTCATTGGAGTTCACATCATTTAACCATTTTGTATCTTCTTACAAAAAAAAATGTATTCACTTTTTTCAGTTTTTATACCCTACACCTATAGAATAGGTAAAGGGGTATATTAACTTTGGTATGGTGTTTGTAACCACCTAAAGGAAGCGAAGTAGATATGGAAAAGTATATATATTTGTGATCAGCGTGACCGCCTTAGTCGATATAGCCATGTCCGTCCGTCCGTCTGTCAGTCCGTCCGTCCGTCCGTCCGTCCGTAGGCACGATAACTCAAAAAATAATGGAGCTATCTTGATGAAATTTTAACTGTAGATTACTAGGACTGAAAGTACGGCGGGGATTGCATATGGGCGAAATCGGCCCATGGGTTCGGATTTTGGACCTTTTAATCGATCGAAGGGCTAACGCACATATATAAAAAATCACGATAACTCAACAACTAATGACGCTATCTTCATCAAATTTGTGCTGTAGGCTACTAGTAATGAAACTACTTCGGGGATTGCGTAAGGTCGGGATTGGACCATGGGTTCGGAACCTAGAACTTTTTGATCAAATTTAGGCCAAACGAGCATAATTCCGAAACCAATGAAGATGGAACCTCCAAATTTGGTATCAGGGTGTCCCTTCCTATTTCCTAAGTGTTTTGGGAATTTGGGCCCCATTGGAGTAGTGGGTCGGGGACCAGCCACACATTTCCGAAGACCTTAAAGCATATCTTTAAAATTAATAAAGATAACAACTTGAAAAAATGTAGAAGCTTCCAATTTGCCACAAGGGTGTTCTTTACTATCTCTTGCGTGTTCCCTTAATTTATGATCAATTGGAGAGGTGGTTCAGTACCCCTCTCAGACCTCCCAAGTTTTAAAAGCTTATAATCGAAATTACTAAAAATAGTTACTTAAAATTAAGATAGACCGTTCAAATTGTGTACAAGGGTTAACTAGTACTATAAGTAAAGCGCGGGCTGTATAAGGGCGAAATCAGCCCATGGGTTCGGATTCTGGACCTTTTAGTGTGTGTCAGGGATAACGAACATATATTAAAAATCACGATAACTCAACAACTAATGAGTCTATCTTCATGAAATTTGTGCTGTAGGTTATTGGTAATGAAACTACGACGGTAACTACGTACGGTGAGGATTGGACAATGGGTTCGGAACTGAGAACTTTTTGATAAAATTTAGGCCAAACTAGCGTAATTCCGAAACCAATGAAGATATAACCTCCAAATTTGGTATCAGGGTGTCCCTTCCTATTGCGTAAGTGTCTTTGAAATTTGAGCCCTATTGGACTAGTGGGTCGGGGACCAGCCACTCAGATCCGAGGACCTTAAAGCATATTTTCGAAATTAACAAAAATAGTAACTTGAAAAAAATGTAGAAGCTTCAAATTTGGCCCAGGGTGTTCTTTACTATTTCTTCCGTGCCCCCCTAATTTACCTCTCTTAGACCCCCAAATGTGTAAAAGCTTATCATCGAAATTAATAAAACTAGTAACTTAAAATTAAGATAGAACGTTCCAATTGTATACAAGGGTTAACTAGTATTGAAAGTATGACGGGACTGCATATCGGCGAAATCGTACCATGGTTTCGGGTTCTGGAACCCTTGACAAGTTCAAGGACTAAAAAACATATATCTTAAAAACACCATAACTCAAAAAATAATGCCGGTATTTTGATGAAATTTAAACTCTAGATTACTAGTAATGAAAGTACCATGCGAAATGGTTCTGGTCGAGTTTAATTTCAAAGCCAAAGAATATATTTCCTATGTCCTATGTGTCTCCGAAATCTGGACTAAATTGTAGTGGTTCAGCTATGTTCAAAGGTACTTGCTGCATTTATGTAAAATTTATTTGAATATTTAAATGAATTATATGAAAAGTTCAAAATTTGTAATTGTATTTTAGAAGTACATTTATTGCATATTTTGCGTTTATAAGCTTTTCTATTAGGTATATAAACTAACCATTTAAAATAATTGCAATTTTTAAAAATTTGGATTATTAAATATATTATGCTTTGATTATCTTTTTATCACAAAATTTAACAATTAGAATTTTTTCATTTTGTAATTGAATTGGAATAAATATATTTTCATTTATTTCAAGTTTGTTTGTTTTTTAATATTTTTAAATAGATAAATTAGTAAGATTTTGTAATATTTTTTAATAGATAGTGTAATTAGAATATGTTTTTAGTATTATAAAGTTAATTTGGTTAGCTATGTCTTACGATCAAATTAATAACAGCTTTTATAGTGTTAAAATGACTTATGAATATGTCCTTAAATTTGAACCAAATAGGTGTAGGGTATTTCTAAGTCGGTTGCACCGACTGACTGTTTCTTCACTTGTTTTTTTCTATAAATATTCAAAAATCAAAATAGTTTGATTATCTTAAGATATAAATTCCAATTGCTCTAAATAATATGTTCTAATTTTTTATTTAAAAAAATATTTTAAATACCCATGGGAAAGAAATCAATTTATATTCATTTATTATTTTTTGATTTTTTTTTCAATTTTATATTCCCATTTCATTAAAATAATGATTTATTATCTAATTTATTCCAATTGATTAATAATTGATTAATAGTTATAACATTACTGTAACAATGAATGTATTTTATGAAATAAAAAAAAAAAATTAACTATTTTATTCGTTGAATTAATAATTGAAAAATTACAATTACTTCAATCGACCACCAAACATTATCATTGATATTAGCCGAAATTAAATAATGACTCCTATGAAATTTTTATACAATTTTTTTTAAAAGAAGAATTTTTAAATAATTTATTGATTGAAAATTGAATTGAAAAAATAATATTAATGAAATCATGAATATGATAAATATGATTAAGTAATATAAGGGGGAGTCCACCTAAATCTCAAGAAAAAAATAAATCCAAATATGTCAAATGATATATCAAAATCCCAAAAATCCTAGAGATTTCAAAATTTAATTTTTTTATATGCAATACCATATAGGCAAACTAAAAGTAATGATATTAAAGTTGGATTCAATATAAGCATTTGCCCTTTTTCCTAAATATTTATTTATTGCTGTACGGGGGGGATTTCAAAATAGGGGAGATTTTAGAGTTGAATTCAAAATCAGATTTCATACTTTTTACAAAATATTTATTTTATATGGCATTCTGAATCAGATTTCATTTTTATATATTAAAAAAACAAGTTAAACAACCAAGGTTTTTTAAAAAGCACATTTTCATTCAAAATAATAATAGGGTTTCTTACTGAGTATTTTATCATTTATGAAGCTTCAATGTTGGGGATTAATTTTGGAAAAACATACACCGGTGAATAAGTTACTGTTTTATAAAAACATAAAAATTTTAATTTTGAAGACCTAGTATCCCTTCAATGGGGAAGGTATGTTGAATCTCGAGAATCTATCTACCCCCCTCCTGCCCTTATCCTTCCTTTTTTATAGGTTCTGGGAAATCATAGAATCTTATTATCTAAGCAAAAATGGTTAAAACTAAGAGACAATTTTTTCAATTTAAAGAATCTCTTTCAAATTTAAGAAAAACCTTTAACATATCTTGAAATATAATGCTGCAGATGTAAATTTTGTATATTTGTAAAAAAACAATTTGAACAGATTTTCAAGTTACAGGTGTTTAAAAAATAGTTAAATTTCAATTTTCGTGCTCTTATAGCTCCGAAACAGGGGGCGCGACACATTTTGTTTACCGACTCCTACTAATTTCTGAGGATCTAACTTCTCCCAAAATTTCAAGACCCTAGTTGGAACCGTTTACAAGATATGTGGGACCAAAAATTTTTCAAAAATTGTGTTTTGCATAATGGTAAATTTATAAAACCAGCTTATTTTTGCCGTTTTCAGATTGAAAATACACCTATAGCAAAACTCTTGTTATAACAATTTAAAAATAAGGCTTTTTCCAACTTTAGGGCTGTAGGGGCTTGAACGTAATCGTTTTATAATTGTATGTGTAATAAGACTGTCTGAACCATATAGGACCATGTAATACATCTTATTGATAGCCCTTTGAACATGTCAAATGTTTCACTTAGATAAATTATAATTGTTACAAATTATGAGCCATTAAGTTCTTTCTATATCTGTGAGTTATATTTTTAAATTAAATTATTTTTTTCAAATTATTGAAAAAATATCAATAAATTTATTGAAAATTAAATGTTTATAAATTTTATTATTAACAAAAAGAAATATTAATTATTTTGTTATTCCATTAATATGAGCCAAGCTTCAAAGGCCATATAATGCTGTCTTTAAAATAAAAGATGAAAATTTAAAATCAAGACTCAAAAATCTTGAACTGAATTCGTATAACATCAATTAGCTCTTCTACAATATGAATCAATAACATGAATAATAATAAATATATGTAATAGTTTTTCAAAACAATCGATTGTTAAAAATATATAACACTTTTATTTTGAATCTAAAGTCAGTTACAATAATTATGATGCAAATTAAAAGTTATTAAAAGTTATAAATAAAAAAATAAGAGATGCTTATTGATTTTTATATTATATTTCTTTTTTTTTATTGCCTTTCCACTCATTCAAGGAGTATAAGGCACTCACCAAGTTATTTAGACTACACTTTAGCTTTTTAAATCCTTATGTTCACTAAGCCGTTGATTATTGTAAAAGATTTTGAGTGCATAAATTCTAAATTATGTGCGCCATCTATTATCTTGCACAAGAGTTATTTATATTTTTAATACGATCTTATTTTATATTTATAAATAATTGTACAATTTTTAAGATATTTTTTATTAAATATGATCTGAACGGGGTTTAAACCCGAAACCTTCCAATTAGTCGATATTTTAAACACGACGCCGTTGATCAGATACTTGAATTCTTTTAAGCGCAGACGCGGGATATTAAGTCTTTTGAATTAGTAACAAGTTTGTTTAATATTAATCGAAATTCATATACAACAATACTTTTATTAAATTCTAACACTAGCACATTAAAGTGTATGTATTTTAATAAAATTGTAAAAGTATTAATTTATTTTGCAAAACTCTTAATTTAATAAGTAGAAAATTTAAATTTCTTTCTGAATTGTATTTTTCTAAAATTGAATTAATTTTTTAAAGTTAAAGTACTTTTTTTCACTCTATTGAAAAAGTACTATTTAGTACTTTTCAACTAAAGTATGGTAATGTGTAGTAAAAGTTAAAAACAATGATCTATATCATTTATTAAAATATTTAAAAATATAGGAAATAATGTCTACAATATAACATTTAACAAACTTTTTTAATTATATTAACAATTGTGATAAATTACAATATAACAAAAAAAAAAAAAACATTTGTTTCCATTATTTTACACAACACTGTTTTTTATGTCGTGAAAAATGAAATTTTTTTTTTTTTGGAACAAAAGATAAATTTTGTGCATGACACAACATTCACTGGAAAGGAACATATTGTTTTATTATAATGTATATATATATATATACATTTTTTTTTGCACTAATATAAAATGTCGTATATTGTAAATTTCAAAACTTTCGGAAATGGAAAATGCAATTTTCCAATTGTTTTAAAAAAAAAATAATAATAAAAAGAACCACAACAGTATTGTTTAAAAATCATTGCAAATATAATAAAACAATAAAATTATTTCATGTTTTTACATCTAATATATACTTTATTTAATTAATTGATTTATTATGTTAAATAATGCTACTATACTACCTAGTATGATTTTGTAACTACTTACATATATATATATAGTTTAAAACAATCAAAAAAATTTATTTAAAAAATTATATTATTAACTATTCATAATAAATATATTTGTGTATTATTAAATTGAATTGATTATTGTAAAATTAAATAGTATGACAAAAATGGTTAGTGAACATGTATATTATTTTTGTTTAATGGAAAGTTTTTTTGCAATATACGAGTATTTAATTATGTAGTTCACAATATTTCTAATTGAACCATTCACTAAAAAATTTTTTTAAATAACGTAAGACAGTTTTATTTTTTTTATTAAATGAAATTAAAGTCACTAATTTTTTAAATTAATTTGGAAAAAAAGGGGTAGGAAGGAAAAACATTTTACTTTTAAACATTCCCGATTACAATAAAACGAAGATCAAATTAATTGATACATAAATTACGAATTAGGCACACCTAAACTAGTACAGATCACTGCACAGACGACAGTGCGACCCTCAAGCAGTTAAATAGGAAATCTTTTATAACAACTCTTGCAGGAGCTGTAACTTTTAAACATTTTGGTTACAATAAAACAAAAATCAAATTAATTGATATTCAAATTACAAATTGGATAACACGCTAGGCTGTACTTGCTATTATTAAAGGTTACTGTCCAGTAGGTCACTCATACAGTGAAATTTCGAAATCTTTATAAGACTTAATGTAAGAGATGTAAAGAAACAAACGAAAATGGAAATGTTTAACACTTTCTTTGCAGATATCTAGTTCTAACTAGAGCCAAATTTCTCTCACTTTTCTCTCAGATTTCTCTTTTCGGCAAATCGCCATTTTACAACCTTAGTGAACTCTCGAATCACAAGATTAAAAAAACTGATCAAATTTATATACAACCAGGTAACGTGAACGATATAAAACCAGGTCTCGGAAATTGAGATTTTACCTTAGTTTTACGAAGGATACCACCTAATCTCGATTGGTTTTATATTTGTATGAAATCACAATTCAACATCGAAAGCCTCATGTAATCAGTTCTTTTTCAACTAAGTAGGTATTTTCTTTATATAAAATTTAATTATTAGTGAATCTTTCGCAATTATGCAAATAAAGTTTAATTTGGAAAAATTAAAAAGCCTCACTTAAAAATTCAACTAACAAAAACCCAATCAATAAATTTGAGCAAATAATATATACTCGTAAAGTATTTTCATCATAAGTTTGAGTTTATAATTATATACTCTTAAAAATCTGATTCCTAACATTAAGTATAAGGGTATATACATACAATAAGCTGTCATAAATATCAAAACACCAAAATATTCTTACTAACCCCAAATAATTTCAATTCTTATTCGTATTTCTTCTCATATTACAAAAAAAAAAAAATTGCATTTAAAAAAAAATAAAATGTACAACAAAAAAAAACTACAAAATATCGATCATTAGGTCACACACATGTTAAAAACCAAATACAAAAAAACAAAAACTTTCACTCACAACGTCATTCTATCAAATGTTCTTTTTTCCCTCCCAAACTGAAATTTCCACTTGAATAAATTTCAAATTTTTATCTTTAAACTTCATTTCTTTTTTTTTTTCCTCATTTAATATTGTAAAAATTTACACATCAGTCAGAACCAGTTAAGAATTATTCTTTAGATACTTTATACTATATAATATACACCTACTATAAATATATAAATAAAAAAAAAAATAAATTTTTATTATAAGTAAAAACAAAAATGAAAGTTAAAAACAAACTTTAAAAAAAAACAAAAACCAAACCTATAAATATCTGTGAGATTCTTTTTTTTTTTTTTTATTATTTATTTACATTCCCCTTTTATATTATTATATATGTATACCTATATATCTATATAGATGATTTTTTTAATTCTTCATGTGAAAGTACCGTTATATTCCCAACCTTCAGTTGTGCAAGTTAAAACAGCTGTTCTATATGCAATTTTTTTCTTTTTTCTTATTCATATCATATTGCAAAATTTATAAAAGTACATGTATATTTACATATGTTTGTACTGTGTATGTATAAACACAGATAATTTTAAAAATATAAGGGGGACTTATAGTAAAAGGTAGACAAACAGGAATTCAAGAAGCAGAACAATGACCCAATTCTTGGTAAATATAGTAAAGAACTTTTACATAAGTTTTTTTTAATACCATTTTAGTATCTATACGTACTTAAAGATATATATATATATATATTTAACATATAACAGAATATCTTGGGTTCGGGAATAAATGAATTATTTTAAATTCACATACAGGTGAGGTTTTTGCGAAATTTTGTTATAATTTTTTTTTTTTTTTTTGAGTGTATAGGTTAAGGTTTTACACTTTTAATTTTATTGCAAAGTAAAAGAAGAAAAAAAGGTAATAAAAGAATATTGTGTTGTTGTTTGATTATAATACAATAAAAGAGAGGTAAAGTTGTTAAACAAGTCTTGTTATTTTGATTTGAGAGTTTTTTTTGTTTTTTTTTTTTTTATAGGTATTATACTTCCGTTAGTAAAAAAAGGTGAATGATTTAGAGAAAATTAAATAAAATCAGGTGAGAAAAAAAAAACAGTGTATGTAAGTAATATTTTAGATTAGGAAAAAATTTCTAGTTTTAAAATAATTAATTTAATTAATAAAATATTTTAATTTTTTTTGCATAAAATAGAAGGATAAAAGAGAATTTTAATTATTATATACTTTTAAATGAACTTTCCTGTGTCTATGGCTTCATTCTGTCAGTTTTTTATGTTTTATTCTAATAGCAATTTAGTATCTTCTTTAATTTAACACTGTTGTTGTTATAATGAAAGTCCTTTTGCTCTCATAGTCCCTTAAATTTCTATAGGGAGCTTTCCGAGTCAATTGAATTCCCTAATGACCTAAAATATATTCCCTTTGATAAATTCCTCTCACTATACTCTAATATCTTCATAGTATATTCCTCGTAAGATTTAATTGCTTTAGAGAATTCTTAATACATAAAAAAAACCCCGGGATTGAATGAATTCAAATGCCAAATTCACCCCACGATTATCCACTTATACTATAAGTGCTCAATTCATGTATACATTGTAGATTTATGAGTTCATACATTGAGTGAAATCAAATATTGAGCGCTATTGAAGTATCATTAGCGTTTTTAATGATAATTTTGGATTAGCCTATGAGTTAAGTTGAAATTTGGGTTTTTTACAGCCCTGGCAAAGAACTGTACAGAGTAAGTGCCAAATCATAATAAGTATTTATTTTTTTAAATCGATTTAAAACTTTTAATAAATTTTAAATTCTAATATGTTGCAAATTTCTCTCAATCTTATTGTACACCGAATAAGTATCTTCTTTTTACCTTCTTTAACTCTTCAATCCACCCTAATTTATTTTAAGTTTTTATACCCGTATGACTATATAGTCAAAGGGTATAATAAATTTGCCATTACATTTGTGACGCAGAGAAGGAAGGGGGGTAGATATAGACTCAAGTGTATGGATCGGATCAGAATCGAAAAATAAATCGATTTAGCTATGTATGTCCGTCCGTCTGTCAGTCCGTCACCACGATAACTCAAAACTAAAGGAGCTAGGATCTTGAAATTTTCGCAAATTCGTTTTCTTGCAATAGCCGTCATCGCTATTTAAATCCAGCCATTTTGGTTCATGGGTTCCGGTAGCTGCCATACAACTTCTTTTTTTATATAAGTATTACTCTGTACCTATAATAGCAGCGTTTCTGAAATTTTGCCAAAAGTAGTTTAGTTTAATGGCCAAAGTTTTTGCAAATTGCAATAGGACAACATTTGGTTGGTCTACTGCAGTGGGTTCGAGTAGCTGCCGTACAACTTCTTATTTTATATAAGCATTACTCTACACCTGATGAAGCTGGGTGTCTGAAATTTTGCCAAAAATAGTTTAGTGTAATGGCCAAAGTTACTGCAAAATTTGGTTGGTCTACTGCAGTGAGTTCGAGTAGCTGCCATACAACTTCTTATTTTATATGAGCATTACTCTACACCTAAAAAAGCTGGTATGTTTTGCCAAAAGTAATTAATAATGATATAATGTTTATATAACGGTGATACGGGTATCCCAAAGTTGACACAGTCTACTCTACTACACTCTTCCTCGTTTTTTTTTTAAATTTACAATATTTTGAAACTTTTAAAAAAGAAAATTTTTTCAACCAAAACTCTTTAATTTATTTTAACGAATTGTCGTTAAAAAAAATAATACAAAAAACAATTTTGTTGTCGTTTTGCAAAACTCAAATTACAACATACTATAATTAAAAAACAAAAAAAAAAAATATAAAAAAATTTAAAAAAAAAAAGAAGAAGATTTCAACTTTATACAATTCTTTTGAATAGATTGCGTTTAACTATTCATGTACCCTATATTCATTCATAAGATAGTTTGAAAAATTGCATTTTTATTCCGCTTTTTTTTTAAAGTTTAAAATTTTGATGTTTAAATTTAAAAGAAAGTTTTTTGTTTAACATTTATACTCTTGTTGTTATTTATTATGTTTTATATGGATTTTTTATGTTTTAATTTTGTTTTAATAAAATGTCGTGATAAATTACGAATTGTATAAAATTTTTGAAAATATAACCTATATTTTTGTTGGTTTTCTACTTAAATGTTAATTAAAATATTAGTTTTTTGATTCTTACTTCTTTTATTAGTTAAATTATTTAAAGTTAACCTTCAATAAATTAAATTTTAACTTGAAAACTTCAATTGACAGTTATACGAACCTTCATTTTAACTAATCTCAGATTTCAGGAACATTATGCATACCGGGCCATATTACCTTGTACAAAATTTCGATTTGCTATGATGAGTACCAAATTCAAGTTTCTATCTCTAACAATTTTGAAGATATGATTTTTTAGGTCTTGGGAGGCGTGTGATAGGCACACAAATTTTTACCACTTCAATTTATTTTAAAATACAAGAACAAAATATTAACTAGACAGAACTATTTGGTATTTATTAGGTTTTAATTTCAGGTTTCTACCGTTATTAGTTTCGAAAAATATGATTCCTAGATTTTCAGAGATGGTGGAAGGTAACCATACATGACAGCCACTGCAATTAATTCTCAATTTTAGGAATATAATGGAAACAGAAGAGTTTCTGAGAGATAGAATTTGAAATTTCTATCTTTAATAATTTTGAAGATATGCTTAAAGTTTTGGAAACTGTGTGGGGCGTAGCATTCAAAACCGTTATTCTAAATTTTAATTGTTATAGAGAGGGAGGACTGTGTTAAATTTGACTTTTAAGTATTAGTTAAGAGCTTTTTGAATATTTTGAAAAATATTTAGGAACCTATAAGTAACCTATGATTATACTTACCGACTATAAATCAAATAATTCCAGATTATAGTAATCAAGTGTTTCGGAATCTAAATTTTAAATGGATGATCAATCAAGAATGATTATCAGGACAGTTTCTGAAACGCCTAAATAGAAAATATGATTAACAATGACTATACGTAAATCTTAATTTTTTTTTTAGATTTAATTACTTTAATATTTTGTAGTTATGTATTAATAATTAAATTTAGTGTTTTTAGCACATTTTCAAAGAATTTTGTGAAAATGTGCCTATATAGCTTCACTCTGTCCGTCCGTCTGTCCGTCTGTCCGTATGTTTACAAAAACTTTTACATCGTTTGAAATAGAGAAAAGAAGTTTTAACCACTAGTAGGTATTACAAAAAAAATAATTTCGTAGAAGAATTTTTTTCTGTAGCCCCACCTGTTACGGGGCTACAGCCCCCCAAAGTTGGAAAAAGCCCTATATTTAATTTATTATAACAAGAGTTCTGTTAGATATATTTTCAATGTAAAAACGGCAAACGATAGCTGGTTTCATAAACTTTATAAATATTTAAAAGGCAAATGTTTAGGGTTGCCATACGGTACTAAAATTTAACATTACACAAAACTCAATTTTTACTAAATTTTTGGCCACACATATCTTCTAAACGGTTCAAGCTAGGGTCCTGAAATTTTGGGAGAAGTTAGATACTCAGAAATTAGTAGGAGTCGGTTAACAAAATTTTTTTGTCAAGCCCCATGTTTAGGAGCTATAAGGGCTCGAAAATTGAAATTTTGCAATTTTTAAACACCTGTAACTTGAATACCTGTCCAAATTTTTTTTAGTGATATACAAAATTCAAAGCTCTGTAATTATATTTCAATATGTGTCAAAGGTTTTTTTTAATTTTGAAGGGTGACGAAGCTACAGCCCCTGCAAATTCCAAAAAAGCCCTATATTTCAATAGATATAACAAGAGTTCTGTTAGGTTTATTTTCAATCGAAAAACGGTAGAAGAGAGCTGCTTTTATAGTCTTTACAAAGATATGTCGCTTAAATGTATAGGGTTGCCATACGGTACTAAAATTTACTATTATATAAAACTCAATTTTTGCAAAATTTTTGGTCCCATATATCTCCTAAACGGTTTTAGATAGGGTCCTGAAATTTTGGGAGAAGTTAGATCCTCAAATATTAGTAGGAGTCGGTTAACAAAAATTTGTTGTCAAGCCCCCTGTTTAGGAGCTATAAGGGCTCGAAAATTTAAATTTTGCTATTTTTAAGCACCTGTAACTTGAATACCTGTCCAATTTTTTTTTTATTAATATACAAAATTTAAAGGCCCAACATTATATTTTAACATATGTTAAAGGTTTTTCTTAAATTTAAAAGCGGTTCCTTAAATTGAAGAAAGTGTCTCTCAGTTTTACCCATTTTTGCTTAGATTGTATAATTCTAAGTAAAATTCCAAATTTTTGTGGAATTCACAATTTAATTTCTAGAACCTAAAAAAATGGAAGGGGGCGAAGGGGGGGGGGGGGGGAGTTAGATGAAGTTAGATTCTTGAGAAACTTGGAAACCTTCCCCATTAAAGGGCTATAACAAATTTAAAATAAAAACTTTACTGTTAGCAGTAAATTTTATAATTAAGCAGTAATACAATATAAATTGTATGAAAATGTGCTTTTTTAAAAACCCTTGGTTTTTTTTCATCACTTGTTTTGTTGAATTTCAAATATATACCATCAGAATTCACATTTTTTTAAATTTATTAACAAACTTACGACTCAATAGGAACAAAGCTACTTTTGTCATAATTAATAATTGGTATTTTTTTATTCCTTTTCCACTCCTTTAAGGAGTATAGGGCATTCACCAAGTTTATTTTAAACTAGGCTTTAGTTTCTTTAATCATAATATTCACTAAGCCATTGATTACTCGGCTGTAGCTATTGTATAAGGTTATGAAATATGAATGCACAAATGTTAACTTTGTGCGCCATCTATAATCTTACACAAGAATTATTTATATATTTTTATTAAATCTTATTTTAGATTACGATATAAACTATTAGGATATAATTATACAAATTTACGAACTTTTTTTTTTATTAGATGTGATATGGCCTGGGTTTGAACACGAGACCTTCCACATGAAAGGCGGCGTCTTTACCACTACGCCATTAGTCAGATAAAAATAATAATTTTTAATAATCCTTGGGAACAGATTCAAAATACGTTATCTAGAGCCTATAACAGCAACACTTCTCTAAATTTCATTGATTTGTTTTTAGGTATAGTTTGGGTGCTTTTTTGAATATTTGATTAGTGATAAGTTTTTGGGGCAATAGGGTTCTACTATAAAAACCAATAAGAACTCTTATCACTTTGATAATTTGAATTCGGGGTATTATACAAAACCGTGTCACCTAATTTAAAATTATTTAATTATATCGGAATATACTTATTTGCAAAAATAGGCATATACACATATTTACTAAGGAATAAACTTCCATTGGAATTTAAATAGTGAAATTTTACGATAACAATTAAAAATTTGAACTAATTACAAAAAAAAAACTTTACAATTGCTTAAATAACAAAACAAATAAGTAGCAAAATCCAAAAATTTAGGTAAATTTAGATAAAAAAAAAGCGTAAAATAACTACGATAAAAAGTTAATACGGATAAAAATTAACATACGATAAGTTACAAGTATACTATAAAGTACATATTATATATAGTATTTATTTAAACCTACATATACTTAAGCTTTCACTAATTTTTTTATCTTTGATTTTTTCTTTACAAAAAAACATTATTATTTTTTCCCCATTTTTCATTTTTGTTAATTTTGGATAACAGTTTGTAATTAGCATTAAAAGCAAAATAAAAATATAAAAAAAATACTAGTAGCTTATCAAAAAAAAAAAGTAATTAACAATTTTTCTTTAAAATTTAACTGGAGTAAATAATTATTGTAATTAAATAAATAAAAAAAAAATTAAGTCTAAAGCTTATAATAAATTTGTTTTAAATATACGGGTAATAACTTTACTATTATACAATTTAAAAACTTTTAAAAATTGCACATAAATATTTAGAGTGACCATATGTACTAGTTATTTTTATTTGACATAAATAGTGTTATTCAATCTCTTTTACATTTTTAAGTAATAGCATATTAAATCTAATTTTTTATATTTTAAGAATTCTATAATTGAAAAAGAGTTAAGTAGTAATAAATAATGTAGTTTTTTACTTCAATTCTTTGTTTTGAGTAAGTTGAAAAACTTAATGCTCATAAAATGCCCAATATGTATGTATTTTACGTGCAAAATTGCATGCAGCCAGGCTGTATTTTTTTGACAGTTTTCTAACGTCTATTTTCTTCGGAACCACCTGAATTATAAAATTTAAAACCTATAAAATTAATTAACATTTAGGTATTTACTAAATTTTGGTCATTTGGAAATCATTTGGAAATTTTTTTGATGACTTATGGTCATGACTTGTATGTAGTATAGGGATGAATGTATTCTTCAGATTAGTTACCTTTAACAAAAAGTGATGAAAGTTTTACAACTCTGTAACGAGTTCAGAAAATTCAATAGATGCGTAACTAAATTTTAAATTACTTCTAATTTTGATTTAATTGTAATTTTTACAATTCTTCGAATTTACAATAAGCCAAGTATGAACTTGGTATTGGAACTTTTTTTAGAATTTTTCAACATCTATGACAATAGTAGGACTCTCAATACCTATGAAATAGAAAAGTGATGTACTAGGAAACATTTAAACCATCTACTTTTTATATTTTTCAAGTTTGTTGTCAAAAAAAACTTCTTATTTAATACGAAAAAAGCAGAAGCACAAGTCAAAGAGATCTTATAAACAATGTCCTTATTGATTCAATTGAAGCTATATTTAATATTAGTAAATTTTTAAATCATTATAATAAATAATATACTCGTATACAATATAACTGAAATTAAACTATGATTAAAAACAACTGTCATGATTGACAGAAGCGTGTCCAATGTACCGAATTTGTTATAAAAATTATTTTTATTACATCTCTTAAATTGTATACGTCCTCTAGCTATAAAGCCTTATTTTAAATTCATAAGTCAAGAATTTTAAATTGCCTATTATTTTACTTAAGTTTAAAATGCTTTTTCTTTAGTAAATTATAAATTATACACCAATTTTTTAATTAAAAACATTTGGTCACTTTAACTAATTTAATTTTTTAAAAAAATCAAGAACTTCATGGACTTATACAACAAGAAATTATAAACAGTTAAAGTTAAAGGTTTGGTAAAAAAAAAAAAAAAAATTGTTAACAATAAAGATAAAAAAAACGGAATCACTTTCTTTTATTTCTTAAAAAAAAAAAAAAAACAGAAATAAATAAAAAACAAAAAAAAATAAAAAATTTTTTTTTAAAGAAGTAAAACATAAAATAATGTTTTTTGATTGGTACCTAGGTACAAAATAAAGTTAACAAATATAATAGAAAAAATGTTATTAATTTCTCTCCTTCTCCTCCTTCTCCTCCTCCTTGTAATTTTATTTTAATGGATTAAAAAAAGTTCAATGATCACATGATTTTCATCTTATTTTTATTTTTTCGGTTAAAAGGTTTCTGAACCATAAAATACTTTTAATTTTACTACAAAAACAAAAACATTTAACAGACAGACCAAATAAAATATAAAGGTACATGAAAAATAAAAAAAATATATATATAATTATACTATACATATATATATATATATATATATATATAACTGATTGAAATTTAAGGTAATTTCAAAAATTACAATGAATATTTTTGGTTCAGATATTTAGATTCAATGACAATGCATTAATTTTTATTTTATGTATATATATACGTATATATTATGTTATGGTGTATATAGTGTATGTATATATATATATTATGTATTGTATATACATATATATTTTTTCCATTATAAATTGTAAAACTCTTTGTTAAAAAATTCGCAATACCTAAATCGAAAGTGAAATTTATTTTTTTTTAAAAGTAACTTATAAAGGGAGAAAAAAAAATTTTTTTTTTAAGTATATATATAGTATATATATTCATATAATATATATATTATTTAAAGTAAATATATATTCATAATATACATATATATAATCAGGAGTTAATTTAATATTTGACAACAGGATCAAATAAATTTGAATATTTAATAATACAGTTTTATGCATTCATTTGAAAATTATGCAAATTTTTTTCTCCAATATTGGCAAAGTTGGCAACCCTTTTTTTAACATAATTAGAACGAAAGTTTTGGAAGCCAAGATTTTTGGGTTTTAGGATCTAAACAATTTTTTTTACGCAAAATATTTAATTTTATTCAACTAAATCTTTATAGATTCGAAATTTAAAATAAAACTTGAAATTTATTAGTTAATTAAATATATATATATATATATATATATCCATAATGTATATATAATTATTTATCTATAATGCATAGATGTATAAATATATATATTTTTATAAAATATTAGTAATAATTACCTATTTACGAAAATCCAATTAAATAAAAATTGTAATCCGGATATAGAAATTGAAAATACAGTAAAAAAAAAATTAATTTTCTTTTAATAATTTTCGAAAATATTCGAAAATTAAAAAATAGTCAATATTAAAATGTAAAAATATCCAAAATTTATTTATTTATTTTGCTTGTTTATTTTTTTTTTCCAAATATTATAGTTTAAAATGGCACAAACACATACACAATTTCGAAATAATATTTTAATTAATTTTTCGATTTAAAAAAATATATATTTGTAATTTGATATCCTTGATTAATTTTCGAATAATTTTTTTTTTTAATTTAAATCAAACTTAATTAATGTATTTAAATTTTTTTTAAATTAATTTCTTTCTTGTTTTTTTTTTTTTTTTTTTTATTTTTTATTTTATTTTTAAATTGATTTGTTCTAATTTATATTTTAATTCACCTGTTTTCAATTCAATTAACTGGTTTTTCTTCTTATTATCATTTATATCTCTTTTATTAAATTTTCCAATTTATTTTCTTTATATTATTTATTATTAATTTTGTTTTATATATATATATTTTTTTTGTAATATTAAATAATTTTTCACAAATTTTTAAATTATAACGGTAAAATGAAATTATCGATTTCGAAAACATAAAAAAAAACAAAAAAAAAACAATTTTGTTGTTTATATTTTAATTTGATTGAAAATTTCGATTTCACAAAACAGGATGTACACAAATTTAATGCAAAGCTTCACTATAGTTTTATTCGAAAATAACGGAAAATTCAAAATTTCTTTTTCGTTTAATTTTTTTTTTTTTTTTTGTTTTTTCTTTTTTCGTCACTTTTTTTTATTATCCTGTGGTTTCTTTTTTTTTTCTTATTATATTTCTAATTTGCAATATATATAATAAAAAAAAATTTATATTAAAAAATAATAAAATTTAAATATAAAATTTAATAATATATTAATATAAATGTTGTGCTGTGAATGTGCAAGCGAACAGCGCTATAGTCTACATAGAAATGCGGTAATCTTCAATATGTAACAAGATTTTTATATCGCGTGAAAGTTTTGACCCCTTTCTCCACTTTTGTAAAGCAAATGAATAACGTTTTTACAATATATATCTGATAATATATAAATGTATATTTTACTTATATATATATGTGTGTACTTAAAGACGTATATGTGTGTAATAATGTAAAAAAGAGATGGATGAAAAATATATGAAAATAATTTTTTTTATATTTTTTATTATTTATTTTTTGTACATATATAAACAGGTCTTTCTACAAGATATAATATACTCTGATATTATATTTAAATGTAAGCGCGTTAAGCGTGTATCTTTTTCTTCTTTTACGGTGACTGTTTTTAACGCTTAATATTATATTTTTCTTCTCTCTTTTCTTATGTTGTTTTTTTTTTTTTTTTTAAAAAAAAGAGGCGCTCATAGATTTTACTAATTCAGTATATTATATTTGATATATATACGGATTAAAAATAAAATAACGTTCAATTTTTTAACTATTTTGAGTCGGTTTATGAATTTTTTTTTGTAAGAATAAATGGAGGGGGTGAAATAAAGTTGATTTGACTTTTTTACCAAAATCAATGAAACTAAAGTCGAATCAGCAATTATATCTCATTTCAAATAAAAATTGTCCAAAATTAAAGTCAAATGTAAAAAAAAAGGAAAAAAGGCCGAACCGGAAAAATGGGTTGGGTCCGAAATCCCAAAGTCAAAATCTCAAAATTAAAATCCCAAGCCCAAAATCCCAAAAAAAATAATCCCAAATTTCAAAATCTCAAGTTACAAAATCCCAAATTTCAAGATCCCAAGTTACAAAATCCCAAAAAAAAAAATCCCAATGTTACAAAATCTCAGAATTTCAGAATTTCGAATATAAATAATATATAAATATTTTGCAAATGACGTATAACTCTCATTTTGTTACCAACTCTAATATCCATTTTAATTATTTTTTTATATATACATTTCAACAAAAATGAACTTGAAATAGTGGGAGTGCCGCCCCAAACCCCCGCTAAACAAATTATTGAAACCCTGAGTTTGTAACTACCTCTAAAATTTCTCCTAATTCAGAATAATTTATATATATATAAATATTCTTTAAAAGGCGTATAACTCTGATTTTGAATCCAACTCTAAAATTAATACTTTTGGTTTGCCCACAAGGAATACCTATTCCTGGGATTTTGTATCTTTGAGATTTTTTTTTTGGGATTTTGAAATTTGGGATTATTTTTCTTGGAAATTTTGTTTTTGGATTTTGTCTTTTTTGGGATCCCCTCCTAATTAGAAGACTCGAATAAATATATACTATAGGAAAAGGGGAATACCCTGTCTGAGTTTGTATGCAACTCTTAAAAGCAAGAATTTGTCAAAAACTTTTTCCAAAATATTTATAGAAACATTATTGTACAGGTGATTTAGAACTAGGAGGGATTTTGTCATTGGTTATTAAATTAGTTTTCACCAATTTTCCGGCTATTTTTGAAAATTATTTTTCGGAAATAAAGCTTTATTTCGTTCGATTTTACATCACCGCGCCCGAATAAAGATCACAATATTTCTTTAAATGCATTTGTGATTTTTAAAAAGTAACAAAACAGAAAGAAAAATATTTAAAAAAATATATGGTGATAAAAGTTAAATTTTTAATCTACATTACAATTGAATTTGATAGGAAAATTGTTGAACTGGAAAAGAAACAAAATAGGAAAGAAAATAAAATAACAATTTTGCAGTGCTTGTGTACAAATTTTTCATTTTATTGATATGTTTAAATTAAATTGCGAATAAAAACTCAATTGTTCAACATTAAAAAAAACAAAAACGTACTTATAAGTGCTTAAATTTACATTGAACCACTAAATGACAGTTTACATTGCTTAGATTGAAAACCCAACAAGAATGATAGCTGAACCGAGTCCAAAACCAAATAAAATTTTCTTCACATAAAAATTAAAATTAAATAAACTTAAGTGCTTGAGTAAATGCTTAACCCTTCTCTACAGAACGAAAATAAATTGAATTCACTTTAACTATACTTCATAATAATACTAAGAAAAGACTTTGGCGAAGAGGTTTTGTTATAGAAACTGACATCCAATTCATACTTCCTTGAATCTTACTTAAGGTTTTGGATTCAATATTAAAATCTAATATAAAATCAACCAATTTTTTATTCTATACTGCATTTTTTAACCTTTAATGTGCCAATTTGTTAACTTTACATATTGACATTAAATGCTAAAAAAGTGATATAAAAGAAAGGATTGAAAAAAAAATTTCACTAGTTATATACTAATATAAAGTACTTGAAATTAGCTGCTGATTAAAATATCCTAAAAACAATTAAAAAACAGACTAAAATTAGTATTTCAAGGATACAAAGCCAGTAAAAAAAAGAAAAGTTTTAAATTAAACATAATATATCATATTTATTTGTAATTGACGCCGATAAATATGCAACATTTTTCTTCTATCATATTTGTTATCATCAAAACTTGTCTGTAAGACAAACAAAAGAACGTCTGGGTGGCGCAATGGTTGAGTGCCAACACTTCATTCAGAAAGGCCCGGGTTCGAATTCTAGTGAAAGTGAAAAAAAAATTTTGCTGGTTTTCAACTCGACTCAGCTACCATTCGCCTTTGGGTTCAAATTAATGGCATAATCAATAATTAATAATTATATATCTTTAATAAAAAATACATTAATATAACAATTTAAACAAATATTTTAATTGAATAATATAACTCGCAGACATAGAATACCATATAACACAAACACAAAAGATTACAATATAAACATAAAGTAGAATTGTAAATATTGAAAATCTAAGACATTTCTACATGTTTTAAGGCCTAGTACTATCTCATGTTTAAATTGTATGTGGAATTCAATAAAACCAATTCTAATATTACGAATATAATATGACCCCCTGTTCCAACATGTACATATGGTATAGAAAGGCTTATTAGCCTAACAGTTGAACACTTAGCACTTAAAAACAAAACAAAAAATTAATTTAGTTTTGGCTGTTCATTTTCAGAGTTATCTTTGATCTAACGAAAACCCTTAAGGATACTTGAAAGATAAAAGTTTTTTAACCCAACACAGTACAAACGATTTTGTTCGTTTAAGACGTCTAACAAAGTTTTGGTTTTTAACTAATCTTCCCGCTTCGTTATTTTGATGATTAAAAATACGAGTTTTTTTACAACGTCTGTTATTTGTGGGATTATAAAATCTCCATGAATATTTTAATTTAATTTTCCATGTAGTATGTAAGCTTAGTAAATTGTAATTATAAATTGTAATTTAGTCTTAAATCATAACATATTTATTGTTAAACAAATAAATAAATAAATCAATATCAACCCTGGACACATACCATGGAGCTCCGACAACATTACGTTATACTTTTTTTTGAAACCATTGGATTATTTGAATATGAAGTTGTTTAGCACAAATCCCCTTATGCCCAGACTGGCTTTAATATTTGATTGTATATCAAAAAATTTATTGTATTTTGAAAGGGGCAAATTTCTTCCAAGAAACCACTGCAGTTGCCTGTATTTACTTTCAAGTTGAATTTCCATTGTTTAAATAGATATTTTATAATTTTACATTGGATTCCAAGTCTCTCAAATGTTTTCAGAAGATTTGATGGACTAAAGCCAAGAATCAAAGTGTTTACAATATTAAATATATTCTAATATTTTACTTCCTATTACATAAACAATACAGACAGACAATCACACATTAGATATATTTAAAATTTTTATTTTTCAAATCAAACCTCTCTTAATTTAAACTTCATTTATTTTGGGTATTTCCTTTTTTTATAATTTATACGGTTTAAATTTTCTTTTTTTTTTTAATCTCACTTTCATTACAATATAAAAATCCTTCATAATAATAAACCCAAAATAAAACATTTTTATTGTAAGTTTGTAAATGTGGTAAGTATGTTTGTATATATATTCGTTTGTACACAATGAAAAAAAAAAATATTAAGCAACATGTTGACGAATGACGTACTCGTACATATGTTTCATTAAAAATAAAAACAAATAAATAAAAGTAATTTTGACTGAATGAATGAATTTTAGTGTTCAGGGCTTGCGTAATATTTCTAGAGACCTCTGGATGACTGATTACATTAACAATTCGAGTTTATTATAATACATAATTGAAAATTACTGTCATATGACAGTTAAAAAGTTTTAAATTAACCAAAAAAAAAAAAAAAAAAATAAAATAACAAACTTCTTGGAATTTCATAGTGGTAACAATTTTGTAATTTAATTATTGCCTACTTTTAAAAGTTTTTGTTTTTTTTTTTAATTTTATGAATCACAAAAAATGAAAAAACTAACAATTTAAAGTCTAACAATTTTAATTCATAATTTGTTTCGTTTTAATTTTATTTTCAATTATTTAAGAAAGCAATTATTAACAATTTTAAATACGCTAATTAACATAAAATAGTTAAAAAATTTTGTTACAGATAATTAAAAAAAAAAAAAATTCCGGAACTTATTAACATGTAGATTAATATCTACATGTTTAATGAAAAAATTTTTGATTAATATGTTATATAATTTTTTATTGGTACTATTGTTATTATTACATTTAATAAGAGTTCAATTCGATTGAATGTATTTTTTTTTTAAAAATTAAAAAAACTAAAAGAAGCAAATTTTCAATTAGAAAACTACTTGTTAGTATTATTATTTCTTATAAATGTTGGTAATAATAGCTTTAGTTAGAGGTCTTAGATTTAAGGTATATTGTTGTGGAGTTTTTCAAATTTTGGAAGTTGTTTACAAGTAAGCAAAGATAAGGGACAACTTCAAAAGCTGGGTAGCACAGGGGTTAAGTGCCGATCTTTCATACGAAAGGCCCCGGGTTCGAATTCTTGAAAGTGAAAAAAAACTTTTCTGGTTTTCGACTCGACTCAGCTACCATTCGCCTTTAGGTTTAAATTAATGGCATATTCAATAATTAATAATTATATATCTTTAATAAAAAGTACATTAATATAACAATTTAAACAAATATTTTAATTGAATAATATAATTCGCAGACATAGAATACTATATAACACAAATACAAAATATTACGATATCAACAAAAATAGAATTGTATTTATTGAAAATCTAAGACGTTTCTTCATGTTATAAGGTCTAGTACTATCTCATGTTTAAATTGTATGTGGAATTCATTAAGACCAATTCAAATAACACGAATATAAAATGACCCCCTGTTCCAACATGTACATATGGTATATAGACAGGCTTATTAGCTTAACAGTTGAACAGTTAGCGCTTAAAAAAAAAAAATTTATTTAAAATGTAATATAACTTGAAAACATATAAATACCAAATTCGACCTTAATATGATAAATCTCTTCCCTTTTTATTTTGAAATTCTAAAGTTAATATAAAAACCAAAATACTCACCCCCAAAAATATGCAACATTTATTATACAACAGATTTTCGTTTTTTAATTATCTCCAGGGAGCCTCGGTGACGACCAAAATAATGCAGGTTCAACCAAGAAAATCCAATACTTAAAAATCTTAGGCATGAAAGAAAATAGAAAACACTTGTGGAACAATGAAATTTTGAAATGTTACAAGAAATGTATTCTTAAGCACCTTATAAAGCCAAATCTGTATTTCAAATATATAAAAAACTGGTGCAGGGTCAGTACTCCCAGGGTCATAAGTCCCTTAGGGACTTATGACCCACTTAGTGGGTCATAACTCCCTAAGGGACTTATGACTCATTAAAGTGGGTCATAAGTCCCTAAGGGACTTATGACCCTAGGGAGTTTTGACTCACCGTGGTGGGTCATAACTCCCTTTTACAGTTCTCAGCTGAAAGGTAGTAATATTAAAACAAATACATATTAATTTTAATTATATTTTTATTAACAAAGTCAATTTCAATTATTTTTTATTTAATTTCAGTTGGAGTTGTTGGTGGTTTCGGAAGTGCTTCACTCTTAATTCTATTTATAGATCTTTTAATTGTTTTAAATTGTATCAAATTCGCTGCAGTAGGATTATTTTGTCGGTTTACATCAAAAATTTCTCTAGCTGAATATTGTCTTTTCAAAGACGTTGTGACGGATTTAGAATCATTTTTCATTGAATTAATTAATTTCATTTTATTTCTTGTATCTTCTGCATAAAAGTGAGGATGCAAAGTTTCATTTTTTTTTATAATTGTATTATTCTCAAAGTCAATTATTATACTGGCCTTACAATGCCTTGTGTTATTATAGTAGCATATACACCGAAAAATGTTTTCTTTTTGTTTCGATTTTTTAATATATAGTTGTTTTTCAGCAGGCACATAAATTATTTGACTGTTTTTTCTAAATCCCTGAAGAACCTCAAAACAATTATTGTCATTATCCGTATTATTATCCATATTTTAATTTAAATTATGAATTAAAAATAATTATTTTTATTTAATTTATTTCTTTTACTTTTACTTTTAAACTGCACTACAAAATTAGAACTGAACTGCAAGAAGTTATGTAGAAGCTTTATAGAAAAGAAACACTACTTATACATTTCAATGTTGAGAATATAATATATTTTTCTACTTTATATTATACTAGCAGATTTACCCGGCGTTGCCCGGAAGCTTGAAAATGGTAAAAAAGCAAGTTTCAGCCCCTTATTTGAGATACTACTTTGCCTATAAATGCCACAAAAAAATATTTGTGGAGTTCCGTTAACCCATCGTGGCCCAACAGCTTTTTATAGGTTTTTTCGTTGCTTTGTTATATATATTAGAAATGATTTAACCGATTAACTTCAAATTTTGTATATGTGTTCTTCTTTGAAAATGAAGTTCAATTTACTAACAGACTTGGAAGTTGTTAACCCCTGTCGACCCGACGATTGTTCAAAAAAAAATTTGTAAGTAAATTACGTCCAATTTCTGAAAGTAGGTACAACTTCTTTGAATTAGGGGAATCCTTAAAAAAATGTTTTGTCGAGTTCTTTTAACCGATTGCGAAACAAAAACTTTAAAAAACAGTTTGAACGATTATCTCTAATTTTTCTATACATGGTGCTTCTTGAGAATTTGGTGCTCCTTGACGATAGAGTTGAGGATGTTAGGTTCCCGGCGAATAATGTTAACTGAATTAAAATGACTATTGGTCAAATGGGGATACTAAGTTTGCCATTATGTCATTATACTATGTCAATAGTAGTTATCTTGAATTGCCAACGTTTGAATAAAATATAGTCGATGGTTTAGAAAAGATTTAAAAATTTGCTTTTCAACTTATATTTTGTTTAGTACTCACCTGAAAGTTGTAATACGCTCTTCCTCGTTTTTTTATGATTTGATGAGAGAAATGTAGGCTTATTTTTTGGAAAAACTGTTTTAAAATATACTATGTTTTTAAGCATTATACATAAGAAATTGAATTTTTTGATTTTTAGATTTCATTTGAAGAAAACTGAAAATTTCATTGAATCTTTGTTCAAAACGCACAAACAGGTCAAAACCAAATTAACCATGTGGGTTTTAATTAAAATGTTGGTACAAAATTTTCAATAAAATACTTTTAATCGTATAAGAAAATAAAATTTATAGAAAACTTCATGGCGTCGTCGTGGAAAACGGGTTAATCGAATTAACTAAAACTTTTTGCAGCCTCTCTTTAGACTGCAAAATCAACCTGTAAAATTGGACACAAATCGAAAACACAAAATTTTTTGAAAGTCCGCCAGGCCGAAATGGGTTAAATTATTCCAACCAAATTTATACAACTAATTGCGGTTGCTAAGAGGAACATTTGTGCAAAATTACAAGTCAATTTATCAAACGGTTTTGACTCGAAATCAAAAACATTGAAAAAGCTTTTTTGCGCCCTCGTGCCCAAACGGGTTAACCGAACTCAACAAAAATTTGTGCCAGACTCTATTGTCGACTGCGAAACCACCTTGTAAAATTGGACACAAATCGGAAATACAAAATTTTTTGGAAGCCCGCCACGTCGAAATGGGTTAAATTATTCCAACCAAATTTATACAACTAATTGCGGTTGCTAAGAGGAACATTTGTACAAAATTTCAAGTCAATCAGTCAAACCGTTTTGACTCGACATCAAAAACATTGAAAAAGCTTCATTGGGCTATCGTGCCCAAACGGGTTAACCAAACCCAACAAAAATTTGTGCCAGCCTTTCTTTTCGACTGCAAAACCACCCTTTAAAATTGGACACAAATCGGAAACAAATAATTTTTTGGAAGCCCGCCGGACCGAAATGGGTTAATATTTTCGAACCATCTTTATACAACTAATTCCGTTTGCTAAGAGGAAGATTTGTGCAAAATTTCAAGTCAATCGGTCAAACTGTTTCGGCTCGACATCAAAAACATTGAAAAAGCTTCATTGCGCCCTCGTGCCCAAACGGGTTAACCGAACCCAACAAAAATTTGTGCCAGCCTTTCTTTTCGACTGCAAAACCACCCTGTAAAATTGGACACAAATCGGAAACAAATAATTTTTTGGAAGCCCGCCGGGCCGAAATGGGTTAATATTTTCGAACCATCTTTATACAACTAATTCCGTTTGCTAAGAGGAAGATTTGTGCAAAATTTCGAGTCAATCGGTCAAACTGTTTCGGCTCGACATCAAAAACATTGAAAAAGCTTCATTGCGCCCTCGTGCCCAAACGGGTTAACCGAACCCAACAAAAATTTGTGCCAGCCTCTCTTTTTGACTGCAAAACCACCCTGTAAAATTGGACACAAATCGGAAACACAAAATTTTTTGGAAGCCCGCCGGGCCGAAAGGGGTTAATTTATTTCAACCAACTTTATACCATTAATTCCGTTTAATAAGAAGAACATTCGTGCAAAATTTCAAGTTAATCGGTCAAACCGTTTCGGCTCGACATCAAAAAAACGAAAAAGCTTAAAACGGCTCTGGAGCCGCAACCTGTTGACTTATAAAAATGCGACATAGCCTATGTCACCCCCCGGGCTCCCAAAATTATTCCTCTAAAATTTGGTGTCAATCGGACCAGTGGTTTTCACGTGAATCCTGGACAAACAAACAAACAAACAAACAAACAAACAAATAAACAAACAAATTTTCTTCTTTATATATTAGATAAAATAACAGCAACATGAGTGACGGGTACGATATATACAGAGTCTCTTGAACTATAATTTCAAAAATAATTAGCACATATTTTGCAGTTGGATTAGAAACTAGGGTATTCCCTTTTTCCAAAATAAAGAAAAAAACAAAATTTTACATATAAACTACATTTTAAAAAGCTATTTTTTCAATTCTTTTACCATATCGACGAATATCACCATTACAAAAAATTATTAAATTCCGTATTACATTATAACTATAATATTTATAAGAAAATACGGGATTTTTCAAAGCGTTGAATAAATATATTATTTTTGTTTTGTCCTCTTTTGTTAATAATTTTTTTTTCAAAAGTTCAAATAATTGGTTTATGTTTATACCATTAACAAAAGCAAAGACAGTAACAAGCATTCTTGACTTATAGCTTGCCTTTTCAAAAAAAGCTTCCACAATATGGTCTGGTACTTTTGAAAAGTCCGTTATATCCATCTTATTTAGAAATTTTTTCATAGCATCTAATTTTTTTCTTTTAATAATATTTTTGTTATTGGAGTTCATCTTTAATAAAAAAGGAAAAAAGTGTAATTGTAAAAAGTATGAAATTACATTATATACCTTCAACTTATAAAATGCTACGCCACTAATAATTGTTTTGTTTTTGAAAAAATATAAAATAATATAAATTTATTTGCACCTGCAGTAAGTTTTACTGATAAAAATTATGACAATAACAATTTGTTGTTATTTACTCTATTACTTGATTTTAAATTATTTTAGTTTATTTAATTATTTTTTATTAGAAAATGAAGTAGAGATATATAAAGATTTTGAAAAAAAGGGCAATCCTGATTTTATAACCAAATTTTTCATACATGAATTTATAAATATTCTGGAAAAAGGGTAAACTTCGATTTTTAACAAACCCAAATATGCTTCCTAATATATAGTATTTCGCATAGATAAATATATAAATACATATTGTTGTACATCTAATATTTTACTTACATATATTTTTATATTATCATACTTTAAATTATAAAGATCAGAAAAGACTTTCAGAAATTATTTCAAAATTTCGACTTTCATATATAGGAACTAATAATTTAATAAAGGGACTTATGACCCACTTGTAAAGGGACTTATGTCCCACCTAAAAATTTTTAAGTCCCTAAGGGACTTATGACCCTGGGAGTACTGACCCTGCACCAAAAAACTATGATAAATAAAACTATGATAGATGATAGACAAAAAATTAGTATAATTCTCACATATTTGCTGGAACACCCAACTCTGCTCTCCAATATCCATATAAGTTACAAAACAAAAGCTGTTCGTATTATTAATAATAAATTTGAAATATAGAAATTATTTTACAAGACGCACTTCCAAATTGTAAAACACATTACCCCTATATGTGATACTTATGATTTAGAAAAATTCAAGAAATCACAATGGTTCTATTCCCATTAAAGAGCGCGGCGAAATCCCAAAAAAAAAAAATCCAAAATTAATCAAAAATTCCAAACTCCAAAACCCGAAATTTCAAAATTCAAAATTACAAAATCCCAAAATCCCAAAATTTAAAATCAAAATTTTTAGTTAGTTATAAAATCAAGATTATATTTTTTTCCAGAATATTTATATATTATGTATGTGTATTTAATGTGAAATTTTGAATCAGGTAGGGTTTTAGAGTTGCTTACAAAATCATAGTTATGGGCCTTTTACGGAATAAATACATATATATATGTGTGTTTATGCACAACAGTTTATGCAAGATTCTGAATTAGGAGGAATTTTAGAGTTGAATTTAAAAGTAGTGTTATGGCTTATTTGTTTAGAGAGGGTTTTTCATTCTCACTATTGGAAGTTCTTTATTATTGAAAATATATATTAATATAAAAAAACATCTAGGAGGAATTTTATAGTTGGTTACAAAACGAATTATGATAACGATAGTGGTTTGGGATTTTGCATTTGGGATTTCGTACCCAACCCATCCCATTATTTTAGGTACAAAAGAAGGTTTTCTTAGTGAGTAAGAATTTCACAGAATTTCGTGGATTTTAGTATTCAAGGTTCCTTTTGAGGGTTTTTCCTCCTTTAGGGGAAAAAAAACTCTTTCGTTATGTATATCTAATAATAGTATCTAAACATATAATGGTCTCAGTAACCTGGGGATTTAAAAATATGCATTATCATTTATGAATTATAATATTTTATATTAATATAAATAATTAAATAACTGAATAATCTAAGACTAAGCTCCACTCGATTTAATGTATTAGAGAGCACGAATATTATAAGAATTAATAATGATATTTATCCCGTAATTTCCACAGTAATCTAAGAATTATATTCTAAGGTATTCAAAGTGTTAATTTATAAGTTCAAAGAAATATATAAATATTAACACTAGAAACGGATGTAAATATAAAAAAAAAAATTTGGTTTGAAAAGTTTTTAATCCAATTCTCATTTAGAAAATTTAAGATACATAAAAACTTATTGTATTTTTTTTTAAATTCAAATGAAATTTCCAAATTCAAAATTGCCAAATATTTCAACGAATATGAATAATTTATAAAGGTGATTGGTAAATTCATAAAATATAAAATAAATATTTCGCAAGCCTATGTAATATAATATTTTTTCAAATTTTCTAATACTTAACATATGAAATTTATCTATAAATGATCTTTTTTTTTTTTGCCATTTCCTTTTAATATACATACATATATACAAATATGTATTTTAAATAAAAGAGATCTGATGACGCACGACTTTAACCTTCCTTTAAATGAAAACGAATATTGAAAAATAAATTTTTTAATTTCATGTATAATTTGCATAACAAAAATTTACACAAAATTTTTTTGAATTTGGACTCAATTAGTATATATATATGTATACATATTCTATACATATGTTCCTATATACCTACGTGCATAAAAAAATGTCTGCCTGTATAATGAAAAATTACAATGTGAAACCAATCACGCATTAATGTCAATTAAATGAATTATTTTTAATAAAATGATTGTGTAATACTAGGTATGTACCTAATAAACAAAATTCAACTTAATAAGTATAAATATTGAACTATTCAAAATATTTTACATACATATATACTTTCTTTATTTACTTCTAGAGAAAAAAAAATTAAAAATACCGTTATTGAATGAATCATTTTCTCTGTCACATTAAAAATACATAAAATCAAAATTTATAAGCTGATTTATTTTTTGCATTTTTTGGGTTTTGTATTACATCAACCCCATAAACAAAATCCTATAATATTAAGTTCCGGATGTTATTAACTGTGATTATTACTCTTGTTTTTTTTTTTTTTTTAAATATTTTAATTTTGTAAATTCAAAATAAAAGGCTAAAAATAAAAATAAAAAAAAAACGAAATATTAATAAATTGCAAAAATGTTTATATTGAAAATAAAAGTGAATCAACAAAATATTTTGCACAAATACAAATAAATATACGACCTACGAAATATGAGTAGCTTTATAAATATTCAATATAACTTAAATTAATAATAAATATTATGAACTTATAATGAACAAGAAATGTTAAAAACGGGGAAGAGTGTAGTAGACTAGATTGTGTCAACTCTGGGATACCCGTATGACTGTAATATAAACATTATATCATCCGGTTAATTACTTGGCAAAATTTCAAACATTCAGCTTTATTAGGTGTAGTGTAATGCCTATATAAAAGAAGGAGGTGTATGGCAGCTACTCGAACCCTCAGCAGTAGACAACCAAATTGTGCAGCAACTTTCGCCATAAAACTAAACTACTTCTGGCAAAATTTCAGATACCCAGCTTTAATAAAATAAATCGATTTATTTTTCGATTCTGATCCGATCCATACACTTGAGTCTATAACTAACGAAATTGCAAATTTAGTATACCCTTTTGACTAATAGTAATACGTGTATAAAGAAATTTGAATTAATAAAGAAAATACAATACAATAATAGGAATAAATTTTTTTTAGCTTTTCTTCAATATTAATGCTATAGCAGAAAATGTTATAAGTTCCTCGGTGAAGTATAACTTCTTCTGTCCTAACAAAAGTTCCATGACGTCGGAAACGCATAAATTTGGAAAAAAAATTTGTGTATGTGTGTGTGTGTGTCACTGAACATAATATCTTGTGTAAATCTCAGCCGATTTTAAATAAAATTTGGTATGAATGCTTTCTTTGTTAATATAATAAGAATAAATTCATAGATGGACCAAATCGAATAAATGGATGGGAAGGAACCCATATAAAAACACCTATTTTCCAGCATTCTCGAGTTCTAGTTGTCGAAATAAGTTTAACTTGTTACATAGTTATAGTTACCCATGAACAGTAGCTTTAATAAATTGATTTTAGTATCATGGCGTCTAGTTATTCAATAAGAGTTTCGGGAATGTCAAGTTTTAATATTTTATCAAAATCTTAACCTATTGTGAATTTCAACTTATTCCTCTGAACTAAAGTCAATTATGCCTCCTCTTAAACAATTCCAACGTAACACCAGATGAGCAGCAAGTGCTCATTTCTGCAGCGTGAAAATTCCAAGATGGTTTAAAACTGGTTATGGAAACTCATTTGTCGTGAGGACTGTTAAGATGTGGAACATGCTTCTAATCTAATGTGATCCCCTCTTTTAATAATGTCCCATACTACAACTTGCAAAATTTCAAAACGAATCTTTTCAGATTCATTTCCAACCTACCTCCTAATTCCCCTCTAATATTCTATTTTCCCTCCCTTTCCAACTAAACCTACATATTATGTATACTGGAATGCATTTCTAGCGTTTACTTAGCATGAAAAAAAAAAAATTAAATTTTGTATTAATGTTTTTTTTGGCCAAATCTCTTTTATGAAATCTGTGTGACTTATTATCAGATAATCATTTCATTGATAAGTATGAGTGTTTTTTACTAATCAAAACTAAATTGACTTACAATCAGATATGGTTTAATAAAATTTAACAAAAACTTATAAAAACAAATGGTTATTTAAGGGTTCTATTGTGATAAGTGCGGTGGGTGCAAAAGTGTCGTCAGCTAAACTATCATTATAGCTGCCCAATGCTGTGTTTATGATATATACATAATATAATATTCTCGGAAATAATTTAAGGAATAATATTATACTGAGATAATTATGATATTCATTATAATTAAATCACAGCAAGTTGATTACTGGATGAGAAAATTTTTTGTTATAAACGAACATAATTATAAAGATAGAAATTCAAGAAATTGGATCATTTGAAAATTGTTGATAATTAATATTTTTAATATTATAAACCTATTTTTAATACACAAATATAACATCAGTTCGCTGGAGGACGGTTTTCCTTCTATGCATCAAAGTGTCATAAAAAAACAACCCATATAGCTCTACAGTCTGAACCCAAATCTGACGAAGAAAAGTAGACACAATTTGTTTATTTAAATCGTTATGTTCTTGTTTTTGAAATTCAAAAATCGAATCTTAAATTTATTTTAAATTTCCAATCTCATTTAAAATGACATTATAAACGTAGTAGCACATTAATAAGATACACAATAAATGCTTCGAAATGATTACCTTTAAAATAACAAATAAATTTAAAAAAAAAGAAAAAAACTATAAACAAAAAATATAAGTATATATTATTCTCCACATTGGACACATTTTGTTTCTTCTTCTGAGTCATTTGTACTTTTTTTTTCTTATTTTTCTTTGTTGAATCAAACCATAAAATCGTATTTTCACTTTCACTTAAACGTTAAAAAAAAAAAATCGTAATAAAAGATTCATTTTACCGGTATCTTGATACCTATTATACGTGAATAAATAATAGCCATTTTATAACTGTAGACTGTGTAGTAGTTTTATTATTTTGTCATTGGAATTTTATTTTTATACTTGGTAATTGTTTTAATAATTTTTTTTTTATTTTGAGCAATTGACATTTTTTTTTGTTAATTAGTATGCAATGTATTATCTTTCACATCAAGTAACTCATAATAAATCTAAATCTGAATATTAATTTTAATTATATTAAATGAAAAATAAGGGTTATAAAAAGCAGTTAAGTTTACTTTTTTTCCAATTTTGAAACAATTTTTATTTTTTTTGTACAAGCTCATAATTAAACGTGTTGGCTTATAAGTTTAATTAAGTCTAAAGTGATGTGAGGAGAAGAGATACTCTTTGTTAAATAATAAATTAAAACAAATGCTACTATTTCTAATTCTCTCACTTTTTAATGGTTTTCGAGCAGCAGTAAAAATCGACATGGTTGTAAATTTCGACTCAATTGACATTTTCTCAATCGAAATTTTCTGAGTCGACATTTTCTCAGTCTCAATCTCAGTGAAACTGTAAATACATTTGGTTTATATGTACACTCGCTCTATTGAATTTAAGTCAATAAAATAAAACTTAGTTTTTAAAAATGCAACAATACCAATAACCAGAAATGCTACAAGTGCTAATTTATACATTGTGAAAATTGAAAAATGGTTCAAAACTGATTAGGAAAACTCATTATTGTGAGAACTTCTAAAATATGGAACATGCTTTCATGTAATGTGTTCCCTTCTGTAAATAATTTTTCAGCTCAAAATTTTCAAAATTTTAACCGTTAGCGAAAATAAAAAAGCCTTTGTAGGTTTATTTCTTTTCAAGCAGAATTCTAATATTTCTTCTCTCTACCAACTAAGCCTACTTCTGCACACAGGCACCCGAAATGACACTTCTTAATATGCAAAGTATACGAACGTCTATTAAATACTTCAGGATATTACACATAATATATTTTACCTTTATTGGAGACAAAACATGTCTTAGAAGACTCGTACGTACTTACATGTCTTAGACTCGTACGTACTTACATGTCTAGTACAAAACATGTCTTAGAAGACTCGTACGTACTTATAAACAAAAAGGGGTTTTCTTATGAATGGTTCGAAAAAAAATTGAATCCCTAAAAATAATGTAGCAAGCAGCCTATTATAACTGTATGTATATGAAAATAACAAAAATAATAAAACAAAGTTTATATGATGATAAATTTTTTATCACGTAAATTTTTGAAATATAGGTCATAATTTTTTAGACTCAATCCGGTTAAAAGTTATTCAAAAGAAAAAAATCACTTTATTTTCAATTTTAGGCATACAAAAAATAAAGATGACAACATTATATGAAATTTAAATAGTTATGTACATAACTTTTTAGAAATTAAGAAAAAAGTAAATGACTAATAATCTTAAGTAAAAGTTAAAAAAATTGATTCTTGTTGAGAAAAGCATTCCTTTTTGTACTTTTTTAACTAAAAATAAAAATCCTGAAAAAAACTACATTTTAATAAAGCTATGTAGAAAGACGGGCTGTTAAGTTTAGAAATTGAAGACATCTCAAACTTGTAGACTGAAGAAAAACTAATTCAAACAAGCAAAATTTAATCCATATCTTAAAAAATATCCATTTAATTTTCGTTGCGGCAAATAAAGAGCATTTACAAAATTAGTTAGCAATTAGCTTAGAATCTTAAAACATATAGTAATAAGTATTATTGTAACATCGTCCAGAAGATACAAGTCTTCACTAACCGCTGTCTGCGCATAATCTGCAGAATATTCTGGCCTAGCAGAATAAGCAACGAAAGTCTGTGCAGACTTACAGGAGAGGAACCCATACTGAGGCAATTAAGAAAGAAGAAATGGAAGTGGATATGCCACAAGCTAAAAAAAAATCAGAACAACATAAGCCGTATAGCCTTGGTGTGGAACCCCTAAGGAAGCAAAAGACGCGGATGTTCAAATAAAACCTGAAGGCGCACCATAATAAACGAGCTCAATCACTGCAACCTCACTTGGAAGAATGCAAAAACAGCAGCAGGAAACCGGGTGAGATGGACATGTCAAATGGAAGCCCTATGTTCCCACGCGGAGTGAATGGACGAGAAAAAAAAAAAATAAGTATTATTGTAATCCGACAGCATTTCGGATATTTTAAAATATAATACATAATCAAGTTTTTCTGTAAACCTTTTTCTTCAACCTTTATCTTAGCTTTTGTGAAGAAGCTGACACTAGTTCTTCAATAAATATTCATAAAGTAAAATGGTTAAACTATACAAAAAAAAAAAAACAAAATAAAACAAATAAAATATGTATTCTTATTAGAAAGAGATTGGTAGAGCGATCCAAACTTTAAACTTATAGATAAATCTAGATATAATCTGGGGTAGTTTCTTTTGTGTAAAGAATAATTTCAGTTTGTAATCATGTTCCCAAAAAGATTCTTAAATATTTCATAAAATTTATTGTATTTCTATTTATTAGGTATTTATATGTAAAAGTTAAACTAGGATATTTCTACAGAAAGTAAAAGTATCATATTTTTAAATATCTTGTGTTTCCATTTAATGTAATCTTTTTTCCAAATTAAAATAATATAGCTAAAAGAAATTTTAGTGAAATCACAATAAACTAAAACATACATATATATATATATATATATATATATATATATATATATATTATAAATAAAATTATTATTACTAATAAAAAGACTTTTAAATTAATTCTTTTTGGTCAATGATTATTTATTTAAAAATTTTTTTTATTGATTTTTAAGATTTTTGCTATTCATCACCATAAAAATTACAAAAGAAAGAAAAATATTTTTTTTTAAATTTTAAAAAGTTTTTAATAAACTTAATTTTTTCGCAAAAATTAAAAGGTTTCTAAAATGTTACTTTCCAAGTTATTCATAGACCATGTTTAAAGTTTTTTTCTTTTTTAATAAAAATTTTAATAATAAATACCTACGTATGTATATTTACTTTTTATTAATAAGGTGATAAAGTTTTTTTATATTAAATTGAATTTTTATTTTAATGCGTCTTAATTAAAACCAAATTATTTAAATATTTAAAATTTTAACACATCAAATAATTAAATATTATTAGCTAAATAATCGCAACCTTACCTAATTCCATAGGTCATAATTCAGTAATCTAATTAATCACAAATGAAATACCTACAATTACTGCAAATAAAACATGCAAATTTAAGAAAAAATGGACATCTATGCAACAAAAATTTAAAAAATACAGAAATCAAAACTAAATATCTACCACTGAAAAGAAAAAATCTCAGATTAAATTTCTTAAAAATTAACACAAGAAATTTAATTATTTGTGTTAAATGTATTACCAAATGTGACAAAAATGTGACCAAATGTGTCTTACATAATAAGAAAGCGCGAATATTCTTTGGTAGTCAGATTAGGGGCTTACTTTTATTACGCCAGCCTTAGCTGGTAACAAGATGCATAAAAGATTCAGTAATTACTCATTTTTTTCCAATTTTTTATTTTTATATTAACTTTCACTTCTCAAAATGAACTCACCTGTCACAAATGAGAAAAAAACTATTGTAAAAAAATTCCGTATTGCGTGGGATCGTTATTTTTTCACTGTTATTTACTTTAAATCTGACGCTTGAATTCACATCATAATTTATTAAATTAAGCTTTGTAAAATGTGTACAATAATTTACATACTAAAAAAAAAATGTGCACACTAAAAAATTTTGTTAACAAATAGATACTGAAAATTAAAATTTATAAGTTATTGTTCTATTCATTATTTAATGTACTGCGTATAATAATCATTAATCAACCATTTCTTTTATTTTAATTTGAAAATAAAACTAGGATTTTATTAGTTTGTTGACACTGCCACTGTTGAAATATAAAAAAAAAACATATTTTACACAAATTGTTTTTGTCATAAACTAAGGTCTTAAAAATCTTAAAATATATTTAACGTTTCTATTTTATTCTCAATACATATCTTCAGGTCAAATCAATTGTAAATTTTAAATTGCAAATGGCTATTTTTGTATGCATTTAAAATAAAAGTAGAGAAATTTTAAGTACCTATGTATTTTAGATCAATTACATTACATAAAAGATTAGAATTTTTACTTTGTATTTTAAAAAATCTATTTTTTTAATATTATTAAATCAATAAATTGTTAAATATGTTAAATAAATGATATGTAAAATTTTTAAGAATTTAAAAAAACAACACTCTTCAATTTGGCGGTACATAACAAACAAAAGCCATTCAAATTCACTTACAATAAAAAGCAACATATCCATACATAAAAGTTTTTAAAAATTTTGTCATTTATGGATTTACTTAACAAAATAATTTCATTCATAAATGAGGAAACATACAATTTTTTTTAAAATATTAAAAAACATGCAATTTTAAAATAATCATTATATTATTACTCGTATAAAATGATACTAAATAGCTAAGACTGAAAACAACTTAAGTTATTGAACATTAGAATCAAAAGCTTGAAAAATTAGAGTTGGTCTCAACATGAAATGGAATTACTTTCTTTTGTTAATTGTAAGTATTGATTTCTGCAACAGTTTTAACCCTTACTGGATAAAATATTAACCGACAATAAGAAATAACTAATACCTTAGTCCGCCAAATTAAATATTAAATTATTTGTTACAATAGTATTCTAATCTCAGTTTCAATTATGATTGAATATCAATTATACGTACATATAGTACGTATAAATGTACTTAAAATTAAATTATTAATTATATTTCAGTTTTTATGTTCAACTGTTAGGTTACTTTAGTAAAACAAAAAAAAAATAGCATTGAAATGCAAATTTCCAAAGATTAATAATTATTCAAATACTAAAAATAAATGAATGTAAATTACTTGTAGATTAAGGTAGTCTTTAATGTTTATCTAGATTCTAGATTTTTTAAGTCAACCAATTTTAAGTGATATCGTGATATGTTAATTTAAGTGAATGATAATACAGTTCTTTATAAAAAATATTATTTTATATATATTATGTAATTTTATGTACTGTCTGTTAATATCATTCAAGAAATGTCTATTCATATTATTCGAATAAACAATTATTTAAAAGAAACTTTGAATATAAATTACAATATAAAATTTATATCAAATTATGAAACTTGAAATAGTTAGAATATTATATTTGAAATGGATATGTACATTATTAAAATATTATTACAATTTTTAGAAAAAGAAAATATGTTAATTTAAAAAAATTGAGTTTTCTATATGGTGTTTTACTGTTTTGCTATTTAAGATTAGAAATATACTTAAAAATTTAATTAATATTCTTATTCAAAAGTATCTTATCAAATTTAGATAAGCTTTTTTTTTCATTTAAATAAGTTCTGTGAAAGATAATTGAAAGTAAATAAACAACGTAACATAGTAATTGAAAATTTTTAATTTGAGACTTTATGTAACTTTTTTCTTTTGTTTCTTTATACAAAAATATTTTTTTTTTTTACAAAAAAATTTATTTATATAATTATAATTTTACTAAAAAAAACAATATTAAAATAAAAATAATATTATTCTATCTAATAATTGAACTATATTTATGCTTTCAGATATTTTGATTTTTTAATCTTAACAAGTATTTCAAAAAATAAAAATTTTTAAAAACTTAACAGAATTTAGTTTTATGCTAATTTGAACACTACGTTTCCCTAACATCATTAACTGTAGCTGGTACATTTACTTCCAATCCATTCATATCTTTTGTTAAATTAATTTGGCAGCCTAAACGTGAAGTATCTGTTAAATCATAAGCTAAATCTAACATATCTAATTCTTCATCCCCTGGTTTATCTGGTAGCTTTTCAAAATCTTCTTTCTTAAATATTAAATGGCATGTCGAACATGTAAGTGTCCCTTCACAAGCACCAAAACCATCTAAATCAATATTATTATTAACTACAACATCTAATAAAGAGTCACCCTCTTTTCCTTTTGTTTTAATACGATCACCATTTGCTCGTACGAATGTGACTTCAATGCTAAAAAAAAATAATAATAAAATTTTGATTAATATGTTTTTTTGTTATATCATTTAAATTGTAAATTGTCTAAATTATGAAGCAGAAAAATAAGAATCATGATAGATAAAAGCTAAAAGCTTTTATTCATTAATTCAACAATCATTTTTGATAACTAAGAATATTATAATTTAATAAAAAAAAAAACTTGTTCTTTCTACGTTAATTTATATACTGTATGTTATACCACATCATTTTATCCATTTTTAAGTTTTTATTAAATACTTATTAATACAATTATTTAACGATAGGTTTTGTACCTAAAATTAAAAATATAGGTATATAATCATTATTCTATATTAGTAAAAACAGTATTAGAAAGCATGACGGTTGAGGGAATATATAAGATCATTGAAAACTTGTGTAATAAATGTTTAATTACATACATATAGATATTATAAATATTACATTTTCATTAAGTTTAAAAACTTAAAAAAAATTAAACTTATTGAACACGCTTATCTAATATTTAAAGAAATCGTTTTTGTTAAATGTATTTCAAAATTAACTTACTCTGCTTTATTGAGTTTAGGTAATCCGCCAGATAAGCATCTTAGATTTACATAATTTAATGATCTATTATTTAATGTTTTACTATAATGTAAAAGTCGACATCCTTTAATTAGAGACAAAAACATTTTAATTCGAATTAGGACTTTAATAGAATTTTCAGCTAATGAGAATTTTATATACTGAATCTAACAACGTCTAAAAATCAACTAGAACTACTAACAAATAACTATAGTAAGGTAAGGTACTATATTACAAATTATTCAATTATTTGATTTTTGAGCGAACTAGTAGCCAAATTATATCAACTTAAAATTTTCTTATTTACAATTTCTATTGTCAAATGTCAAATGACGTTTGCCATCAAATCAAATCAGTAAATGATAAGGAAATTCGAAAAAAAAAACGCCATTAACTGAGGAAATTCGAAGATTCTTTTCGTATCACAATATTATCAAATCACAATTTGATAAAATACATGGCTGCTTTTTATAATTTTTTAGCTTGTGAATCTTTTTCTATTTTCACATGATATTTATATGAAACCTAATGTATGTAACACAAATAGTTGTTTTTAACTTTTATTAATTTATTTCCGACAACTACTTTAGTTTATAAATTGACCACTAGAGGAAAGAAATAGAGTTGAATAGGACACATATGTTTCTGACATTATCATTTAAGTGGTGTGGTGAAGCGGGAAATGTTTTTAATTTGATTTGATTTGTAAAGTTTCATCTTTTGTACATTTATATAAAACTATTATATACAATATACCTTTAATAAATAATAATTTTAATTTTATAATATTATATTTAGTTAGGAACAAATAAAATGTTAATTAGATTAAAAAGTTTAAAGCTGTAATAAATTTGAATACATATTGGAAAATGAATTCCGAACCATCTGAAAAAAAGCAATCATCACTTCTAGGTTTTTTTGGAAAAAAAGCAGAAAAAGAATCGTATGTTTAACAATTTTATTAAAACTTAAATTCCTAATAATTTGTTTAATTTAATATAATTTTTAGTTCGAATTCAAAGAATGTGTCCAAGAATAATGAAACAGTTAGAAATAAGCCAAACAAAAACAATTTGGTAAGATTCTTATATATATTATTTTCTTATATTTAAAATTCTATTATTTCATTTTTAGAAACCAGGTATAATATATTTGGATTCATCAAATTCAGAAGACGATAATGATTTTGTGATTCCTTCTCCTAAAAATAAAAAATCAACGCAAGTAAAAAAATCATTATCTTTATCGTCAAAAATTGATTTAACTAACATAGATGATATAATAAATCAAGACAGTAATTATCAATCAGCATTGACAAAATTAGAAGAAAATTTAAAAATTATACAAGATTTTAATTCAAGTCCCCAAAAGTCAACAATTTTACATTCTTCGTCTATAGAATCTCCCTATAAAAAATGCTCGCAAAATAAATCTTTTGATTCCGCAACAATAGAAGATACTCTGTTCAAAAAATACGGATTGAATAATTCAAATATCAATTCTGCTACTAAAAGTCAAATAAACGAAACTGAGCGTAAAATTGATAATTGTATTTTAACTGAAACTGTTGCAAAAAAAACAAATGAACCTGTAGTTAATCCAAAAAGTAAAATCAAATCATTATCTTTACTCGATTCTCCTAAATCAAGCAGCTCAATTAAAGTTACACCATCATTAATTAAAAGTATCGATCCTAAAAATAAAGATTTTGAAATTTCGTGTCGAATTGAAAATGACATAAATCGAAATTTAAATAAACTTACCAAAAATGAAGATGTTAGTCAAAACAGTACAAACAGTGAGATTTCGGTTAATTTTGATATGAATTTAAATGAATATATGTGTGATTTAATTAAGTCCGATGAATATATAAATAAAAACGAGGTAAATTAAAAAAAAAAAGAATTAAGAAAGCAAATTCATTATCTATATATATTTTCTTTTTAGACAGAAATAACATTATTACGAAAACAATTAAAATTTTGTCAAAATAATTACATATCTTTATTAGAAAAATATTCTGCCATTATAGATCAAATCCCATCAGAATTTTTTAAAGTAATAAATGGTTTTGAAACGAACACATTCTTAAAACTTAAAGTGCTTAAGCAAAAATTTCGTGCAAAAGTAAAATTAACACAAAATAAAATAGATAAATATGAAAAGGAAGAAATAGAAAAAAATGTGGACATTCCATCGTTTGATGAAGAGCAAGAAATTTACGAAGAAATGCAACATTTGCAATCTTTGGGCAAAGCTACTGGTAGTACTCAAACGAAAAAAATTGAACACCAGTTATCCCCACAAAACCATATACCATCATATGAAGAGCAAAATGAACTTTTTGGTAATGACTCTCTATCTAATAATAGATTAGGAAAAAATAATTATGAAACCAATAATAAAAATAATTTTCAACCATTAAGTAGTATTAATAAAGTTATTAATAATTCAGTAATGGATATCAGTGACGATGAAGAATACATTAATAAAAATACATCTTTATCAGTTAATAGAAAAAAAAATTATCAAAATAATAAAAATGATGATAATGACGACATTGACTACATTTTAAATGATATGCATGATGAAGAACTAAGTTTACGTGGTAAAAAATCAGAGTATAATCATCTATCTTATGGTAACTTAGAACAAATAAATACAGTTCCAACAAATAATGATGTAATTTCAAAACCAAGAATATCTTTTGCAAATTCAACATTAAATGATTCTTCTATCAAAATTGTTGAATTAGAAAGTGAAGGTCCTGTTGATGACGATGGATGGCAAATGTATAATATAGATGATTTCACAGAAACTTTTTCTAAAAAAGCTGATGAAAATGCAAAAAAACCTGAATCATCAAATTCAATTAGTACATCAGTTTGCCAACAAGTTATAGGAAATTTTCATTCAAATATACAAAACGACGGAATTACTGGAGAATTTGATGGCTTTTGTTATGAATTTTCTCCAAGATTGCAGAATGCCTTTTCATTTTATTTTGGTTTAAAAGTTTTTCGACCAAATCAACTACAAGTTATAAATGCTGCATTATTAAAACATGATTGTTTCGTTTTAATGCCAACTGGTGGTGGCAAATCATTATGCTATCAATTACCTGCATTACTTACAGAAGGTGTTACAATTGTTATTAGTCCTTTAAAATCTTTAATTCTAGACCAAGTTAGTAAATTGGCGTCCTTAGATGTAAGTAGAATTAACATTAATAACCTACAACTTGCAATTTAAAATATTTTTGTAAATAAAATATAGATTTACGCAAAAAATTTATCAGGAGAACAATCTGCAGATGAAACCAGGGGAATTTATTTTGATCTTGAAATGTCACCTCCAAAAATTAAAATATTATATGTAACTCCAGAAAAAATTGCAAGTTCACCCAAATTTCAAGTATGTTCCAATAATTTTTTTTAATTAATTTTAATTACTCTTTTTTCAATACTAGGATATGTTAGATAAGCTACACAGTCGGCAATTTATTAATCGGTTTGTTATAGATGAAGCTCATTGTGTATCTCAATGGGGTCATGATTTTAGGCCAGATTATAAAAAATTAGTTGTACTTAGGCAAAGATTTCAAAATGTTCCTATAATGGCATTAACTGCAACAGCAACACCTAGAGTGCGTCAAGATATTTTACAACAATTAGGATTAAAAAAATGTAAATGGTTCTTATCGAGTTTTAATCGCGTTAATCTTAAATATTCAGTGTTACCTAAAAAGGGGGCTTCTACTATTGAAGAAATTATTAAAATAATTAAAGTTAAATTTCCGCACCTAAGTGGTATTATTTATTGTTTATCTAGAAAAGAATGTGATACTTTAGCATCAACTTTAATGAAATCTGGTATAAAAGCAGCAAGTTATCATGCTGGTTTAAGTGATTCACAACGTGAATCAACTCAAAAAGATTGGATAACAAATAAATTTAAAGTTATATGTGCTACAATTGCTTTTGGAATGGGAATTGATAAGCCAGATGTTAGGTATGTTTTCCACTATAGTATTCCAAAATCAATAGAAGGTTATTATCAAGAATCAGGACGTGCTGGTCGCGATGGTGAACTATCGCATTGTACCTTATTTTATAATTATTCTGATATGCAAAGATTTAAAAAAATGATTGACAGTAAGTTCTGAAATAATACGAATTTAATTGAGTCAAAAAAAAATTTTCTACTTTTTAGGTGAAAAAAATGTTAGTTATGAAACTAAACAAATCCATTTCCAAAACTTAAAAAGAATCGTTGGATATTGTGAAAATGTAACAGATTGTAGAAGAAGTCAACAATTGGATTATTTTGCAGAACATTTTACAAGTGAACAGTGTCTTAAAAATATTGAAAGTGCATGCGATAATTGTTTAAATAAAGGAGATTATAAAGTAGGATATTTATTTATAAATATTAGAATATGCTTTTATTCGTAATTTTATATTTTATTTATTATAGAAAATTGAAGCTACTGAAGATTGTAAACTTATAGCTAAGGCTGTTAAAGATATTTGTGGAAAAGGATTGTTTACTTTACTTCACATTGGTATATTATATTTTTTAAATTTTCTATTTCAATAAAAAATAATATTTAAATTTTTTAGCTGATGTTTTGAAAGGATGTCAAATAAAAAAAATTGTAGATAATCGACATGATAAACTTTCATATTGGGGTCATTTAAAAAACTGGGAAAAATTAGATATTCAAAGATTACTAAGAAAAATGATTATTGAAGAATTTCTTCAGGAACATTTAGTTTTTGCACGAGACATTCCTCAAGCTTATATTAAAATTGGGCCTAAAATTGGCAAGTTAATGAACAATCAAACAAAAGTAGAATTTGTAATTAAAACAAATTATAAAAAACTTGACATTGCATCATCTAAAGACAAAACAAGTAAAACTAATACTGCCAACGAAATTAATATTAAAAATCATCCTCAACTTAAAGAAATTTATGAAAAATGTAATAATGAATTATTACAATTATGTCGCGAAATTGCTAGCAAACAAAATGTTAATGTATCTAGTGTTATGAATATACAAGCTTTAAGATTTATGTCTGAAAAATTACCAGAATCTGAAAAGGAAATGTTATCAATACAATATGTAACCAAAGCTAATTATGACAAATATGGTGCACAATTATTAGAAATAACTACAAAATATGCCGCTGAAAAAATTTGTGTACTGATTGAATTAGAAGAACAAGAAGCCGCGAAACGTCAGCCTCAAATAACAAATCGTAGTATTAATGATAATTCAATAGATGAAACAGATTGGGATGCTTTAGGTATTAGTTCACAACAAACTGGAGTTGGAAGTAGTCGCGGTCGTGGTTTTAAAAGAAAAAGAACATGGGGTGGAGGAAATACCTCAGGAGCTAAGAAATTTCGTGGAAGAAAAAAATATAGTCCTAAGAAGCGCACAACTGCTAAAAAGAAAACTAATTCTACCATTGACCTAATTTCTAGTATAAATCAAAGTGCTGGCACAAGTAGCAGTAGAAAAGCTATCAAAACTAATAATAAAACTAAAAATACAAAATCTTTTGGTAAAAGTTTTATTAATTTTTTATTTTATAAAATATAATCTATTAATATCTAATTTCAAATTTTAGCTTCTACAAGTCGAAATAGCGGAAGTTTTCAATTATTACCGATACCTCCAGTGAAGATGAAAAAATAAACAATAACTACTCAATTATTTATTAATTTTACACAATGTCAATGCTTTTTTTTTACAAAATATTATTTTAAAGATAAAAATTTTGTTTGTCATTTTTATGTATATATGTATGTAATATGCATTTTATAATAAGTACCATAATATAAGCGTTAATCTAAAAAACTAAAAACACCCATTGACCATAACACATTTCCATCTGTTGTAATTCCAACATTTTCAGCTGCGTAAGTATTAGATGTACTTACCATACCACCAAATTGTGTTAAAGTACTTTCTAAAAATATGATTACATTACACAATGTATTGTTGTAGTTATTTTTACCTAAGTTCCATTTTAATCCGTCTGTAGTTATTGTACATTTTTCACCAATGGGAATCAAACAACACCAACGTTGTTCCGAAACTAATTCAGTCGGTATTTCAATGGAATGCTTTCCGGGTCTTAACAGCCATGACAATGAATTACTACTTAATAAAAATACTTTGGTGTTCGATAGAAATTCAATGGCCTTGAATAATGTATTTATATTTGCCATAATTTGATCAAAACGACCGGCATTTTCTTGAATCACTACAATATTAGATACCTTAAATTGGTAGGGGAAAAAATTACAGAACAAACAAATACAACAAAGAAAATAAAAATTTTTCTTTATAAAAAAAAAATTATAAATAGGAATTATCGCACGAATTATTATAATTTATCACGCTCACTTGTTTGTATTATATATATAAAAAAAAACTTACACCATTTGTTTCTTTTTCAAGTACCCGCAAACTTTTTGTAAAATCAGTTTCATTTTGGTTTGGAGTATGAATTTTTAAGCTGTTATAAAAATGATCTAATGTTTCCTTTTCAACAGAATCAAAATCTCCTGTAATAAAATCTGGTGGTTCCATATTATCATCTTGACAATAGTTATTAAGAAAATAAAGCCACCTATTTGTTCCACCATCAACTGTTATACGAACTTTAGCTAAAAATTTTAATTACATAAATTTATTATTTACATGTAAAACAAATAAATGTTTTACCATTATTCCAAAGGGTTTTTGTAATTTCCGGAGGTACTTTTAATTCAGTATTTAATATTATAATAGCATAATTCAAAAAATTTTTTGATTTCAATAGGTTTACTGGAGTCCATTTTTCTTCAAGCACACTATCTTCCATGGCCAATTAATAATATGAAACTAAAAAACTATTTATTAACTAAACAAAATTCTTAACATATTTATAACAAAATATTTATCGATCAAACGTTAGACCTATACCATTCAAAAATCAGTATCTTTTTTTTATATATTTTACTAATATTTAATTTTAGAATTTAATATTTTTAACCATGAAGTTCATGTAAAATATAAGTCTCAAAAAGTTTTATGTTTACCTGTTGTAGAATTAGAATGTAATGTACTAATAATAAATAATTATTTTTTTGTTGTATTTCGCTTTGAATGTAATTTAAATGTATTCAAAAGCATAAACTTAACATAAATAAGTACTTAGTTCCAAAAGTAATAAAAAATGTTTAAAAAAAATCAAGAACAAAAATTTTAATTTTTTTTATTACTTCAGTCATGTTTCAAAAAATATATATGATACGATACTATATAAACAAATCAATGTCAGAATCAGATGTAAAATAAATTTGTGTTTAGTATTTGGTTTGGTTGTTTGGTTATATGCTAGGTTTGCTATGATAAGAAAAAACATATGATTTTTTTTATCAACAGGTAATTATGACGTACTATAAATACATGTGTTATTGAACTTTATTTTTTTAATAACATTTAGTAAATAAAAAATAATATTAATAAAAATAATTTTAGTTTAATATGTCATAAAATTTATATATATTACATTATGAAATATTAACTTTTAATCTAAATCAAATTCCAATACATTTTTAATGAAGTCTTGTCTTTCTTTAGCTGATACTATTCCACCAACTAATTGATTTAAATAATTTTTCTGATACCTAACTATAAATTTATTACATTGCATTATGGTTGCACCAACATAAAGTGTCATAAACTTAGCTTTGTGGTTTCCAATCTAAAAGATAAATATTATCTAATAATAAAAATATTAATTTTTTTATATTACATACCACAAAAATTAATGGAAGAATACTTATTACGAATCTATGTGGACCATGTCTACATCTTATAATAATTATTCTTGTTTCATCGTTACAATATTTAATACGGAAACCATACTCTATCGCTGAAAGTCCAAAAATTCCATAATTTTTTTCTACTTGTGCTGAAATACATTTTGTAATAATGTTATCGTTAAAGGTAATTGATTTTTCTTCTTTTTCCGGAATAATTTTTGCGACAATATATCTGCAAAATTAATAAATTTATATTTATTTACTATTTAATAAAACTATATACCTATTAACTACTTAATTAAACTATGTACCTATTCTTTAAGCGAACCATTTTATTTTATTCTTTTTTAGTGGTTAAAATAATAATATAAACAATGAACTTTGTTTTTGACAATTCAATAATCAAAAATTTTAATTCCCAGTTCCCATGTTAGAAACAAATTCCTTTGCATACCCATATCAATTCCATGAAATTTAAATTTCAAATCTTATCACTGGCGCTTAAACTTTGTTATTTATTATTTGAGTAGTTAATTGCCTCTACCAGATTCTACAGTTCAAAGTATGTTTTTAAAACTATCAAAAATTCAAATTTTAAAATTAAAAATATAATGGGTATTAAAGAATTGTGGCCTTTATTAACACCATATTGCGAAAGAAAACCAATAAATGTATTACGCGGTAAAATAATCGCAATTGATCTTGCCGGTTGGGTATGTGAAAGTTTGAATGTTGTTGATTATTTTATACATCCTAGACAATATATGAAGTAAGATCGTATTTGTATAATTGCTTTCCTTTATATTTATTATTTAAAATTGTTTTAGAAATTTATTTTTTCGTACATGTTATATGCTTCTTGAAGGTATAATTCCAGTTTTCATTCTTGAAGGAAAAGCACCAGAATTAAAATCAAAAATAATACAGCAAAGAAATGAAATTCAATTTCGAGGTGTTAAACCAAGACAAATTGAAAATACAGAAAATGGACAAGTTTCAAGCAGTAATAAATCATTTAAAGGAAGGACGCGATTTAATTATGTTTTAAAAAATTGTGAACAACTTTTAAATTGTATGGGTGTAACATGTATTCAAGCTCCAGGTGAAGCAGAAGCATATTGTGCCTTTTTAAATAAAAATGAAGTAAGCATTAGCAGTTTCATTTCTCAATTGATAAGTAATATTAATTTTATTACAGTTGGTTGATGGTATAATAAGTCAAGATTCTGATTGCTTTGCTTATGGTGCCATAACAGTTTATAGAAATTTTGCTGTTTCCACTCAAGGAACAAATTCAGCTCAAGGTGGATCCGTTGATATCTATGATATACGAACGATATGCAAAGAAATGGGTTTATTATTCTTAATTTAAATTATTAAGCATTACTGAGTTCTCTTTTTTTTTTTTTTAGATTTCGGACAGGAAAAAATAATTGTGTTGGCCTTATTTTGTGGTTGTGATTATAGTGACGGAATATCTGGTATAGGAAAAGATTCTGTTTTAAAACTATTCAAGAAATATAAAAATTCCGAAATTTTGGAAAGGTAAATGAACCCAAATTTATTAAGTGAATTATTAAATTTTATATATTACATTATTTTTAGAATAAGATCATGGCGCTTAAATGATACAAAATATTCTGAATTGGAAATGAAAGTAAATGATAAAAATATATGTTCAAACTGTGGTCATTTAGGAAAAACGCTATCACATACAAAAGGCGGTTGTTCTGTATGCAGTCTACCAAAAGGATGTTTGGAAACTCCTTGGAAGTAAACATTAACCCAAAATATCCTTTGTAATACATTGTCTATTTAACATAAACTTATATTTATTTTATCTGTTAGAGAAGAAAAGCAAATTATAAAAGCAGAACTAATTTTAAGACAAAAAGCTTTACAAGATGCATATTTTCCATCTCAAGATATTATAAATGAATTTTTAACTGAATTTAATATTCCATTAAATTTACGAATAACTTGGCAAAAACCAAATATTATAAAATTTATTAAAAATCTTGGAAAATTACTTCAATGGACAGAAATATATTGCTTTCAAAAATTTTTACCAGTTCTAACTAGATGGCAACTACAAAATTTTGTTTGTAACAATAATTTAATAGAAATTATAAAACCAGATCTTATTGTTAAAAAAAGAGTAACCAAAGGTTATTTTATAAAAAATTAACTTCGAATTAGAAAAATGTTAATAAAAATTATTATATTATTTTTTAGGTAATCCAGGTTATGAAATTATTTGGAAAGATGAAAATAATTTACTAGATGGGTTAATTCCAAATGAACAAATTCAATCATACTGTTTAGAAAATAATAAAGGAATTCAAGCTTTATGGAGTACTGTCGAACCAGCTGACTTATTTGAAAAAACCTACAAAGAATTAGTTGAAAGTTTTTTGATATCAAAAGAAAAACCGAAAAAATTAAAAGGATCTAAAAAGAGTAAAAAGAAGAAGAATGATCATGTGACAAATTCTTTAGATATGAGTGCTCTAATAGAAGCTGCCGATGAAATATCACATAAAATTAATAAACCTAAAAAAAGTCGAAAAGGACTTCAACTAATTGATAAGTTTTTTTATAAAAACACACCACCAAAAATTTTAAAAAATAAAAATAATATAGAAAGTATTCAGTGCTCAACACCAAAACAAAAATTAACTCTTTTGGATTTGGATAAAGAAGAATGCTCTTACGAGGATAATAATTTATCAGAAATAATAAATGATATTGTATCAAATCCATATGACAAAAATTCGAATGCATTATTAAATATAAGTAAAAAAATGCTTGTTTATGAAACAATAGATTACCAAAAATTAATGGAATACAGTAAAGATGAAATAGACTTATTGCCTTGCAAACGTAAAAAACTTAATGATAGTTTACTTCATTTTAACAACACGAGTTTCGTTGAAAAATTAACTAAGTCGTATTCGTTTGATGATATATCAAATCTGAAAACATCAATTATTGAATTAGAAAATGAAAGTAATAAAGGTATCAGTTATTTTTTCGAAAAATTAGGTGATAATGGTTTGGATGAATTTGAAAAATCTGTTGTAATTAATCTATCCGATTTCGATTGAATAAAAAATTAATTTTATCAAGTTAACAGAAATAATTTATTAATTTTCTTTGACTTTAATTTATTAAATTAACTTCTTTAGAAATATTATGGTCAGAAAGTATATTTATAAAGCGCAATTTAATCCATGTTTTGTTTTTGTCATTATATTAGTATCTCCCATATCCTCATTATAACCATAACTGTATTTCATTCCAGGAGCATTAAACCAAATATCTCTCCATTTTTTAGATGAATCAGCATCCCGTACTAATTCTGGGACATCATAACGCGGAACATTAAAATAGTTCATTAAGGTATCTTTATTATTACAATATTCAATTCGTTTTTCACACCAATCCCATTCTAAGGGCAATCGCCAATCCTTCATTTTTTTGTTATGACGATCTTTTTCAAATTGATTGAAATCAATACGTTCAATATCTTCAACAACAACCTGCAATATATATTATGCAAAAATTAATTAAAAACTATTTTTAATATCTTTTATTTAACCTCTGTTTCGCCGCCATTTGACCAATCATAAACCAATAATTCAGCATGAAGACTGATTTCTTTTAAGTGCTCTAATTTGTATATTGATTCCATATCTTTGAGATAATTATCAGTAAACAATTTAGAATTAACCTCATGTGGTAAATTTCTTTCTTTAATTTTTCGTTTAACCGCATCCACTGAATTATCCAAATAAATAACCAAGTGGGGTTTCATTAATTCACTAATCGTATTTTGTCGTATTTCATGATATACGCTGCGTGCACCCTTTGAAAGATAACCGTGTTTAAACATTGTTTCTGCAAAAACAATATCTGAAAATGGTGAACGTTCCAAAACAACACCCTGGCCTGTTGATAACAAATGTGCTAAAGCATCAATATATTGTGAAAATCTATTCATATACATTCTAATTTGAAATTGTGCTGCTAATTCATGATTTGGGTTAGCGCAGAAATTTTTTTCATCAAAACTGCGACATAGTTCAGGAAGTTGAGGATCCAGTTGTCGCATATCATACCCATATCTGTTTATATAAATCATATCCATATTAGCTTCTGGCATATGTAACATTTCCAATTCATTTGCCAATTCTTTAGCAAATTGAGTTTTTCCAGCAGCAATTGGACCTTCAACACATATTATTTTGGAATTTTCATCAAACCGTTTTGTTGTTTTATCAAACATAGCTTGTAAAACTCCATATTTTTTTTCCTTATATGGCCATGGTTTGGGTTTTGGTACCTTAGCAGAAGCTCTCATCGTTTTACCAGAAATATTACATTTTTGAACTAATGCTGTTGGTAAAGCATTTTGAACATTCAACAACTTTGCATTTGATCCAATTAACTTCACAAATGTTACCCGTACCATCCCAGCCATTTTTCTAAAATATATTTATTTAGTTAAAGTTTTATGTAACAAAATTGAATTGATAGGACCTAAAAAAATTAATCTGACAACTAAGTAAGTAAAGTACTGAAATGAGATGACTGACAGCAATGTTTTTGTATTTGTTTTTGTTATGTCTATTGATGGCTGTAAGTAAATCTATGGTTATGTCATATATGAGTGGCTGTCATTTTGACAATATGCAGTTTTCTTTACCATATAACCGTATATAATACAAGTATATACTTCGTGTTATCATAGATATTGTATACATTATAGAATTACTAGTATAACATATAATAACGATGTATATTGGGCGTTTTCTCAGCAGAGCAGATGTCGAGCGCTCAGAGCAACTATGCTCAGATTAAAATTTTATTAAACTCTGAATCTCTAAGTTAAAAAAGAAATGCTCAAATGACAGATTTTTAATTTTTATCCAAATTATTTTCTAACGTTATTATTGTTTGATTGCATAAAAAATTTATTTTATAAAATTGAAATTCAAAAGATTTAAAATTTTAAATTTTAATCTTCTAAATCTACGTTCACCTTTTTTTAATATTTAAAAAACCAAATTTAAAAAAAAAAAAAACTTAAAAATAAAATGTTTTCATTTTATTTTAATGCCGTTTTTATCATTTTATTCTCAATTCGACGTTTCCTTGTTTGCAAACTCTGTGAAATCTGAGAAATTTTTACAAACTCCAAATCGTGCTCTGAGCGCTCTTCGAGTTAAGAAAGAAACACAAAATAGATAATCTTGATAATCTGAGCCCAAAAGGAAATAAATTTTTTTAGCTTAACAGCTCTGACTCTGCTCTGATGAGAAAAAGAAAAACGCCCTATAAATCTCTGATAAATTTTTTTTTCAATAAAAATTCCTCAAAATTCTCCTTCATTTAATTGTTACCAATATTTTTTAATATTTCATGCAAATACAACTTTACTGCCATTTTAAGAAAACGACAGTACTGACCAATTGCAACATTTCAAAATCGTCAAAAATTTGTAAATATTAGAAATGTGTTCGGCAGCCTATTATTGTTTACAATTAAAAAGTTTAATTATTAAATAATGGAATATGTTTGGAATAATGCAGAACTTTCTATGCCACCATTAGCTATAGTTGCAGTAAAAAAAATTAAATTCAGTAAGTTGGAAAAGTTACACTTTTAACTTCATTTAATTAAGAAAATAACATATTTCAAGTTTTTATTTTAATACATACAAAATGTTTTATTCTACGAAATTAATTAAGAAAAAATAAAATTATTTTGATCATTTTAGATTTATCCGAATTGAAGCAACTTCTACAAAGATCAATTGACTTTTATGAATGCCAAATTAATTTTGATCATAATGCTTTGATATGTTCAAAACTGATTGCAAGGCGTAAAAGTTCATTTAGACACTTTAAAGGATTTCAAGATATGTGCAAAGTATATTCAACCTATCGTCGTTTAATAAAACTTAATCTTCCAAACGTTTTAACCAATTATATTGGATTACTACCAGATTCATTAATAGTATTAGAATTACCTCCAAAAGTAAATTTAGATTATGTTTTATTACGTATAATCGGATATTATAAATTACTGCAAAGAATTGTTGATTGTTGCAAAACTGCGGTACGGTATTTTTTGAGTCTTTTAAGAAATAATTTTTTTATGGACACTTTAACATTATTTTTATCAGTGTTGTCTAAAATTTGGTACGACGGAAATATTATTGGAAAATTCACTGCAAAATTATATCATGATTTGAAAAAATATCTTTCTCTAATGCCAAAAAATAAACTTAGGCATGATTTTGATGATGTTATTTATCCTATGGAACTGGATGAAAGTTTTGAAAAAAGAATGCTTAATGAAGAACAATCAATTGAAATAAAAGAAGAACCAAAGACAATTGAAAAATCGAAATTTTTAATGAAACAAAAAATTACAAAACCAGTAGAAGCATACAAACAATCTTCAGATTTAGGTGAAGTTATAGACAGAGAATCGTTTGCAAAATCAATATGTATACCAATTGACAGAGATTATTTAAATGTTTCAGTTGTAAATACCAAAAAATTGTCGAAACCTTTGGAACACAAAAGTGATTCAGATACAAGTAAAAGCTCTTTATCAAAAACTAATATAAATAACATAAACACAATTAAAGAAATTCAAAAATTTATGAAGGATGAACATTTGAAAGGAAAATTAAAGAACAATTTATTTTCTAAAAATCTGTCAGATAAACAATGGTTGAATATAAGGAAAAAAATAAAAGAAAAAATTAAACAAGGAGAGAATGTAAAAGCAAAAAAAGTTTTTAAAAAAGCTTTTTGTACAAAATAAGAAAAATAAAAAATTCAAACAAATGTATATTGATTAATAAAATAAAAATGTATGTTTATAACAAAAAAAAAACTCATATTTTATCCAAATATTTGAATTTCAAAATAAATTTATTTACAACTCCCATCACTTTCAAATTTCTAAAGTAGTAAAATATTAAATGTAAACGACAACACATACTATTGGCAAATTTCAACTTGACAGCTCTAATTGACATTTTATTTTCACAATTAATTTTATATCGAAACAAAAAAAAAGAAAATTGCAAATTTAGAATTCATACTAGTTAATTTAATATATTTTATTTACTTCATAATTCCATTAAACTATGGGGTATGATTTGAATAGATTTCAAGGGAATGTTGATGAAGAATTACAATGTCCTATATGTTCTGGAGTGTTAGAGGAACCTCTACAGGTTTGAACATTTTCTTATGCAAAAAAAAAACTCACTTGTTAATTTTGTTATTGCTTTCTTTTCTTCATTTATTTTTTCATTAAATTTAACATATATAACAAGATTTATGTTAAGGTTTTTGTTACTTAAAAAAAAACAATATTTAAATTTTGATTTCAAGTTAAACATTTAAATATTTATAGGCTGCTATGTGTGAACATGCATTTTGTAAAGCCTGTATATCTGAATGGTTATCAAGACAACCTACCTGTCCGGTTGATCGTAATGCGTTAACGATGGCAAATTTACGAGCTGTTCCAAGAATTTTAAGAAATCTTTTATCGCGTTTATCAATATCTTGTGATAATGCACAATATGGATGTAATTTAGTTTTAAAGTTAGACGCTCTTAATTCGCATTTAGATGATTGTGAGCACAATCCAAAAAGACCATTACCATGTGAAAAAGGTTGTGGTTTTGTAATACCGAAAGATGAATTTAAAGATCATAATTGTGTTCGTGAATTGAAAACTTTGATAACAACGCAACAACAAAAATTGACTGAATTAAAAACAGAAATAGCCGATCAAAATTTAACTATAAATGAACTTAAACGAGAATTACAATTATTTAAAGATTTTATGAGAGCAATGAGGGTTTCAAATCCTGCAATGCGTGCTATAGCAGATCAAATGGAACGTGATGAAGTAATACGATGGAGTAGTACTTTAGCCCGCGCAAGAGTTACACGTTGGGGTGGTATGATTTCAACACCTGATGATGCGTTACAGGTAAAAAATTTAAACAAAATTTTATTAAAATTTTTATTAATTTATTTTTTATATTTCAGATGATGATTAAGCGAGCTTTGTCAGAATCGGGGTGTCCTCCACACATTTTAGATGATTTAATGGAAAACTGTCATGAAAGAAGATGGCCACGAGGATTAAGCTCTCTAGAAACTCGTCAAAATAATAGAAGAATATATGATAATTATGTTTGCAGAAGAATTCCAGGTATTTTTTCCTTATCAATTTCATATTACATATTTATATTTAAAAAAAAATTTTTAGGTAAACAAGCTGTTTTAGTATTAAGTTGCGATAATGCACATATGGCAGAAGATGTAATGGTAGATCCTGGTTTAGTTATGATTTTTGCACATGGAATAGAGTGAATTATTACAGTTTAAAAATTAGAAATAATAAAAAAAAGTTGAAAAACGATTTGAAAAATCAAATAATTTTATAAAAGTATAGATCTCACAAATTGTTTTTTTAAAAACATATTTATTAAAAATAAATATATAGTGAACAATTTTATTTTGTAAATAATAATAATTTTGTGAGTTCTTACAACCAGTTATAAAAATATATTTGAATATCAATATTTCCGAATAACATACATTCGATTAGGTAGAATTTATAAGATTTATTCCTAAATAACATTTAAAATAATTAACTAATTGTTATATATAACACTATTTTTTTAAAAATATGCTTATCTATTATTTTAATTTTTTTTTAACATATTAAAGTTTTCGAGACTGAAATTGAATTTGCACATAAATCTCTTCAAAATCTAATGGTATTATTTTTATATATTTTGTTTAAAACAACTTAAAAAAAAAATTAAAAAAATGCGCCTTGTAAATAGCTTAAAATATTATTTTATGATCCTACTCATTTTAATTATGAAGCATATTAATAAAGTATTGCTGTTAAAAGTAATATAAATATTTCAATTTTAACTGTGTTTTACTATCAATTTTATTGTTAGTTATGGTATACCGAAATAAACAAACTGGGATTCTTGTCCATGATCATCACTCAACAATTAAATAATCGAAATCATATGTATTGTGTAATAAACACTATTTTTGGAAAACAAGGTGTTAAATAGAAGGAAAGAGATATCATTTTTGAAACAAAAGGAATTTTTTAAAACATGAATATGTATTTAAAAAAAATATAATTAAATTCTTATAATCTTTGTTCTAATTTAAAGCAATAACAATAATAATTTAAATCCGTGTTTCATTAACATCCTATTACACAGCCTTCACAGAATTTCATCACTTTTGAGTTTAGCTAATCGCTGCAAGGATTTAACTGCAGCTGTATGAATTTTTTGATCTACTTTATCTGAAGGTAAAAAAAATGAGTACTCTTATAATTAATTTTATGACGTACGTATCTTACATATTTTATGCTGTCCTTTAATAGGAAATTTTATTGGCAACTCTTGATGATTCGTGCATATAAAAACAAAAGGTGAATCCGATTCACCTTCTGGATACTGCTTTCGATACTCTTCTTGTGGTAGACAATCCTGAAAAAAGTAAATATCTTAAAAATGTTTTTTATTTAAATTTTATAATTATAACTTGAAGTGATACACATCCTAGAAGAACCCCTGATGGATATTGCATAGGAAACTCTATATTATCATCTATTAAAAATATTTAAAGAAAATTTTAAAATATTTAAAGAAAATTTTAAAATATTGAAATAAAATTTTTTATTAATATTTCATTACCCTTGTAAATTACTCTATAAAACTGTTCCATAATTTTAACATCTTCTGCATCCACAGGCTTTGCTGTTGAAGCTATCCACAAACGTCCTCTGTGTGATGTATACCAAGGTCTACCCTCGTGTCTGGAAAAAAAATTGTATTAAAATATGACATCAATAAATTCAACAAAAACCTTTTAATGCCCATGACAAGTAAAGACGCCCACGGTTGATGCATTGAAAGACAATTTCGCATATCTTGAATTTCTAACAGTTCTTTATCTTGAACACGATTGAAAACTCCATCAAATTCAGTAGTTTCTTCATTTTTTGCAATACGGTTTTTATTATTACTGTTATTAGGAGCAATATATATTGGTAATGGCCCAGTTGTACAAGGATGTACATCATGTGAATTATTTTTGTTTTTTTTCTTAGATGTATTTGAATAAAGGTCATCTGTACATGCTTGTGCAATTTCTTTCAATATTTTATCTTCGTATTCAATCGTTATTACTGGTTCTTCAATTATTTCTCTGCCAGAAAAATCAATGGTTACTTTTTTTGAAAGTCGACTTGCATGTTTTTTTGCTCGCATTTCTTCTTCTAAACGTGCAAGCTTTTTTTTTTCTGAATCGGAAAGCCAAACAGAATTCGTCTGAAAAAAAATTATTTAATTATATTTTTTGCGAAAAAATATTAATTACTTTAAAATAATCCGATTCATCATCTATTACAGTAGTTCGTTTCTCACTAGTTCTATCATATTCTAATAGACGATTTCTTTGTGCCAAAGCTTCTTCCCAACCTTTGGGTCGATTTTGTTCCATTAAACTTTTTTTGAAATTATCAGCCTTTTTAGATGAACCCTTTATTAATTTCTGTTCCTCTTCAGAGCACACTAGATATCCACAAAATAAGCATGGACCACTACCTTCTTGTTGGCATATTATTCTTCCGCATCTCATACAATTGTTAATAAGTTTATGTTTACTTGCTTGACAATCACAATGATGTCTACCAGGAATAAATGTACTGGTTATTTTACCATCTTGGGTATATAAATTTGTAAATTTTGTTTTCTTTTTGCTTGTACCGACATTTTCCTTAAAAAACAAGTTATTTTGGTATGTTTAAATTAAAATATGCTAATAATACCTTTTGGTTATCAAATTTTTTTTCATCTTTATTCGATACTCTTACAAAAGTTGGTTTTTGATTTTTAAACTTATTATTATTAAATTTTCTTTGCTTAAAATCATTTAAAAATGTTCGATGTTCTTCGACATCATAATTTAGTAGTGTTTCAAAATGTTGATCTATTTCTTCTGCTGTTTCTATTGATAGTACATAACTAAAAATGACTACATAGTTGATAAAAAGGTTTAATTAAAATTCAAGTAAATTTACCGTATCATATCATCTGGAATTTCAAAATTCAAACATTTTGATAAACGATTTTTTAACCAATTTTCCATTATTTATATATGATAATTTTATTTCAACGTACTTGAATTTCACGTAGAATGTAATTTGTAAATTGTAATCTTCTATATGGCATATGCCAAAAAAAAATTTGAAGTAGCAATTTTAAACATTCAAAAGTGTTATATAAAAACTTTTATACTATGTATACTTTGCAGCAATTCTAGCAGAAATATTGATATTTTCTATTATTTTCATTAAGGAATTGTAACCCAACTTATATTCCATTTTTGCAATCATATCATATTAAAAACAGCTGACTTGAAAGATTTTCTCAGAATATTACAAGCTGCAATTACCGTTTTAATAAATTCAAAAAATGTATAGAAAAAATCGTTATATTTGTTGTGTAAACGGTTGTCGCAATACCTATTATATTTGTAAAAATACTTCTTTTCATATCTTTCCGAGGGACGAAAAATTAAAAAAAAAATGGATTTTTAATATAAAATATCTTAATAAACAGTCCAAAGTTATGACTGATGGATCCCGAATTTGCAGTAATCATTTTGAAAAGGAATGCATACAAAAAAAATATTGTTGGAGTAATACAACTTTAAAAAAGGGATCTATTCCAACCATATTTCCACACTTAGATTCATCACAAACGTGAGTTATGAGTATATTATTTAAATATACCTTTTGTATTACATAAATGTATATATTACATTATTAAAAATATTTAACAAATTTTTTGGATGTTCCTTTTACTTTACTGATTTATCAAGTACTTCTTTGTTTTTGTTTTTTTTTTTCATTATTTCTATTTGTACCTATTTCACAAAATATAAATTATAACTTGAATATTTTTACATTTTTTAGTTCTCAACTGGAAATTTTATATGATACTGAAGTTGAAATAAAATTAAATGACCCACAAAATGATATTTTACTTTTGGTAATATGTAGTTAAATAAGATAGAAGCAATTTTTAAGAATAGATAAAAAGAGATTAATCAGCCTCAACCAGTCAAATTTTGAATGAAAGCTATTAAAATATTTGTGATGTGAATTAAATTACACCAATAACTGTTTATCGTAACCTTCGTATATTGCAAGTTTCATTTTTTCTGGGTTTAATAAAAATGCATATTGAAAATATTTTTCACAGTGGAGAAGTTAATTCTTCTTAGTTGGTTTGAATTTATATATAAAAATTGAAATAAAATATTTTATAAGCAATATTTTTATGTATCTTGAAAAAATGCTTTAAATATCTTAAAAAAATACCTAAAATATAAAGTAATATATATATAAGCATATATATAAAATAAGCACTATATATTAGTATATAGATTAAATATGTGGTGCTTAGTACGAATGTATGTCTTCCAAAATGCAATTGCAAATGCAATATTTTTTTTAACGTCAAAAACAAATTTTCCTTAATTTTTTTTAATATTGTACAGCTGTTAACAACAAAAATGAAAATTAATATTCTGTCAAAGGTGTTATCAGAAGTTATAAATATTTGTTGAAAGAGAATGTAAAAATATTTAAAACATTATTTAAATCATCAAAAATTAATATATTAAACATTTTAATTTGGAAATAAAAAATGGAAAGAAATCATGTGCAAAATTTAATACAACAATACTTAACAACATCAAATAAAGTAAAAAAGTTCGATAGAGTTATATTCAAAAGATTGGCACCGAATGTGGCTGAAGTATCTGAAGAATTTCATAGTTTGGCTATTAAATTTGAAGAATGTGGTTTGTTTCAATACTCTGGAATGTGTTTTCTTGGTGCTGCTAAATGCCAAAAATCATTAGCAAATGATGTTTGTGAAATTGATTATTATTTGAAATCAGCAAGATGTTTTGTTAAAGCTAACGACGAAGAAAATTCTCTTCAATTAAAATCAAATCAAAATGAATATATTGAGGTAAATATAGTTTATTTATATTTTGTTCCTTCGTGTTTGATAATAAAAAATGTGATAAATTACAAAATTGATTTTTTTTTCTTTTTACCAAAATTTTAGGGTGCAATGAAGTGTTATAATAATGCATTAGCTAAACTAAGTGAAAACTCTGTAATGAAAGTTGCTATTATACGTGAAATGAAAATTTTATCGCCCAATTTTGAAAGTATTAGTGGTTTTTCTTCACCATGTCATCGAATTTATGATTTGGAAACATCAGCATCAGAATGTATTAAAACTGGGCACCATCTTTTAGCATTGGAGAAATTAACAGATATATTTGATAATATTAATGAAAGAAAAAAAGAACATTTATATGAAGAAGTCTTGACACGTATTGAGGTATCCAGAATTTTACTATTGATTATATTAAATTTACCACCAGCTAGGAAATCGCCTTCTCATATAAAAATATTGGAAAAGTTTTCAACACCGGACCAAATAAATAATGAGAATGATTTAAATATTCCATTGAAAGTGAATAGAATTTTAAAAAATTTAGTGATATCCTGGAATGAAGGAAATATTGAATGTATTATAGCTGCTTTAAATGATTTATTGAATTGTTTATGGATTTCAGCTGATCATAGAGTATTAGTTGATTACTTAGTTGAAAAGTACAGCATTTAAACAAATAATGAATATTTTTTTTTTTTATAAAACGTTCCATTCCCATTAAGCAATACTTTTTTAATTTTTTAATTTTTTAATTTATAAATAAATAATAAAAATCATTAAAACCTTTTATTTTTGTTATCACCTTTAAAAACTAAACCTAAATAATGTTTTTAATCGCGCAAGTCGTTTTTATTATCTATGTGTTAAATGTTAAGTACATTTAATTAGCCGAATAAAGAAAATAAACAAGTAAATTTGTTTATTTTGATTTAAAATTTTAACTAAGAACAGAAATAGTTTTACTTGAAAGTGATAAGATAAAGTAATAAATAAACAATTAATAAAAGTAAAATAAAATATGCAATATCATAAATCGGCTTTTTTTTTTTTTATTTTTATTTATTATTTGACAGAAGACAAATGAACGATACACTAGAAGAATGTTAATAAATGTGTAACAGATAGAGGACAGCGACAGAACGATTCTAGAAGTGGATGACCTTATCGTGACATTGAGTGTTTTTTTGCTTTTGAGCACATATTAGAAAAGAATTTAGTAGCTGTTAGTTACTTTATAGTGTATGATAAAGCTGCACTTCACGCAATAATAAATTTATTTTTCTTTATAATTAGAAATTAAATTTTTTACTTAAAGTAAATATGGCAATAAGTATTAGAACAGAGCAAACAACTCCATTTGAAGGCCAAAAGCCCGGTACTAGTGGACTTCGTAAAAAGGTAAAGGAAAAGAGTTTTATTTTGAAAGAGAATCATACTTAATTTTAATCTTTTGAAGGTTAAAGTGTTTTTAGAGAAAAATTATACTGAAAATTTTGTACAATGTATTCTTGATGCCAATGGAAGTGAAATTTCTGGTGCTGTACTGGTACTTGGTGGTGATGGACGTTTTTATTGTAAAGAAGCTGCCGAATTGATTGTCAAAATTTGTGCAGCAAACGGGGTATGTTAAAAAAGTAAAACCTATTTTTTTTGAATATATTTTAAAATTTATATTTGAAATTTGCCAAAAATTGGAATGTTATAAAAGGGTTATATAACTGTAGAAGATTGAGTTCGAAAATATGAAAATATATTCAATTTTTCAATATAAAAAATCTTATCTGTTATGTATGTAGGTTCATAAGTAAAAGCTAGTATATATAGATATATATTTTATATATATTTATAATATATAAACAAGTATATAATTATTAAAGTTCGTTGTTTATGTACTTATATTAAAATTAAATGATAAGATAACAGAACATGCTACACAAACTTGCAAAACATAAAGTTAACTTGCAAAACATTAAGTGAGTTTTTATTTAAGGTTGCCAAGGTTCTTGTTGGTCAAAATGGTATTTTGTCAACTCCAGCAGTATCAAGTCTAATTAGGCATAATAATGCTTTAGGTAGTATATTTTATTTTTAAAAAATTAAGTTTAATAATATAAATGAAATTTTTAAATAAAGGTGGAATAGTATTAACAGCTTCTCACAATCCTGGTGGTCCTGATAACGATTTTGGTATAAAATTTAATTGTAAAAATGGTGGTCCAGCTCCAGACGAAGTAACTGATGAAATATACAAACTATCAACTAAAATAAAAGATTATAAAATTGTTGAAGGCTTATCAATAGATCTAAGTAAAGTTGGTGTAAATAATTATGACATTGCGGGAAAAACTTTTGTGGTTGAAGTCATTGATTCAGTTTCAAATTATGTGAATCATATGAAGGAAATTTTTGATTTTGCAAAATTAAAAGATTTTGTAAGTGGAGCTTCAACTGGGAAACCATTAAAAATGCGTATTGATTCAATGAATGGTGTAACTGGTCCTTATGTAAATGAAATATTTCTTAATTGTTTGGACGCTTCAAAAGATAATGTTGTTCATACATCTCCATTACCAGATTTTGGAGGCTTACATCCTGATCCAAATCTAACTTATGCAAAAGATTTAGTTGATACGGTAGCTAAAGGGGATTATGATATTGGTGCAGCTTTTGACGGTGATGGTGTAAGTTAAATTAATGATACCTTTTTTCTTTTGTTAATATGTGTATTATTCATGATTTAGGATCGTAATATGATTATTGGACGGAATGCATTCTTTGTTACACCAAGTGATTCTTTGGCTGTAATAGCTCATTATTTGGAGTGTATACCGTACTTTAAGAAAAATGGTATTACTGGTTTAGCACGTAGTATGCCAACTGCTTCTGCTGTAGATTTGGTTGCGAAAAAATTAGGTAGAGAAATTTTTGAAGTACCAACAGGTTGGAAATATTTCGGTAATTTAATGGACGCTAATCGCTTGTGTTTATGTGGTGAAGAAAGCTTTGGAACTGGTTCAAATCATATTCGTGAAAAAGATGGTATTTGGGCTGTATTGGCTTGGTTGTCAATTATGCAACATACTGGAAAAGGCATTGAAGATATTTTAAAGGCACACTGGGCTATATATGGACGTAATTACTTTACCCGTTATGATTATGAAGAATGTGATTTAAATCCATGTAATGAAATGATGGCAACTATGGAAAAATTCATTACAGATAAAGGATTTATTGGAAAAGATTATTCAAGTGGCGGGAAAACTTATAAAGTTAAAATTTCTGATAATTTTAGTTATACTGATCCAGTTTTCAAAACAGTTACACTAAGGCAAGGTTTGAGAATAGTTTTTGAAGATGGAAGTCGAATCGTTATGCGTTTAAGTGGCACTGGTAGTTCAGGAGCGACCGTCCGTTTATATATAGATTCTTATGAAAAAGATAATGTCCTAGGTAAAGCAAGTGAAATGCTAAAGCCTTTAATTGATATTGCCCTCGAAATATCACAACTGCCAAAATATACTGGTCGCAGTGCTCCTACTGTTATTACATAAATGAAACAGACAAGCATTCACTATATATAAATGTTTATTCAATTGTTTGTATGTAGCGATTTAAATTAAGTTTAAAAATTGAAAAATTTATTGTTAAAGCATTTTTAAATATTTTTTGTTGTAAATAAATTTATGCATCTGCATGATTTAAGATGATATTTTTTTTATTTTAAGTTTCCAGATCCAAGAAATCCCAATAAATTAACAATTACTTTTATTTAAATATATTCAATTTACATACATACGTTTATCTATCTACATATATAATTGAAACTACTTCATTTTTCTTTAAATATACGTTTCTAAAAGTGATCGAAATGCGTGTTACATAGTTGAAATATGTATGTATTTTATTTTTAACTTGAATCACTATCTGAGCCAGAGTATGCAGATAATAGTGATAAACCTGACGTTTTACTTTGACTTTTATTATCAGATTCTTTTGTTATTTCATTATCTGCTGTAGTGGGACTTTTATTTTTTATTTCAGAATTGTCTTTAGGGTTTTCTGCTTCTTTTTTCGATTTAGGAATCACTCCTTGATTCTTTGGTTTAATAATATTTGTTAATAAGTTTTTTGTTGAAAATCCACCAACACTTTTTGTACTTCTTATAATACCAGATGCTGCAGCAACATTTAATTTAGCTTTCTTTTCAGTTGGTTCTAAAGTATCCTCTATAATTTGTTCTTCAACAATTATTTTGTTTGTAGTTAAATTACTGAAAGGACGTTTAAATTTAACAGATCTAAAATATAATGTAGAAATGTAAAATTTAAATTATTTTAATATTTAAATAATACTTAATTAATTCTTCGTCTTCCTTTTCCTGCCTTTCTAACATTTGCTTCAAGGTTTCAGAGTTATCATACGCTTGTAACATAGTTTCATAATCTACATTTCGATGTCTTCTATTTAAATCCCTTAGTTCCTCTAAAGATTCTAATCGTTCGATTTCATTTTTTGATTGTTCCGTCCGATTTTCTAATAATTTCATAGGGTTATTTGCTTCTTCTTCACGTAATTCATCATCTTCCCGCTTGGCCTGTTCTTCCGCTAGTTTTAAAGCCATAAAATTTCTTGTTGCCCCAGCTTCTATTTCATAATCAGTATTTTTTGGATCTGTTTTAAAGGAAATTTCTTGTAAGCATCTTGTACACTTTATATAAAATCTGTAGATTCTTATGCCAAAATATGTTTCATTTTCAACATCTTCTTTTCTAGCATTGAACTTTTTTCCTTTGTATATATATTCTCCGCAGGTTTTGCATCGCATATTAAATGGTGCCATTAGACGAACAGTATATTGCCGATTTTTGGCCAATTTCATACGAGGTATTTTTGATGGATCAAAATCTGGTGGATAGTATTTCTAAAATTATACGAAATTTTTATTTATCTTGAATTTTTAAAAATCAAAAGCACTTACATTTAAAACCTTTCGTTCCGACATCTTTAGTTTGTTTTAAATTTAACAAAAAGTTTAATTAAACAGTATTTAATTTAATTATAGTTAAAATTAACCTTCCTTTCCTTGAAATTTTGTATGTTGTTTTGAAAATAGAAAACAATTCAAAATGACATTTGTGTAATGTGTAGTAATCAATTTTGAAGGTTTTGAAGTTTATAGTGGCCTTGGTTTATATTTGTATCTGTCAAATAAAAAAGATTAAAATTTGGAACCATTGATTAGTAAATTCTACGACTACCTGGTACAAGTTTTTGCGTTCATTTTTTGTTCGGACAGGTATTTTTCTGCCCGAAAATTGCTCATACGTTTTTCAAAACTGTTCTACTTCATTCTTATTTTTTTCAGATCCGTTTTGGACAACTTTTTTTATTGTTGTTTTTTTTTTATTTTGACAATTGTTTATAAATTTTTATTTTTTTTTTCAGTTAAAAACTTTAAAACATTAAACATTTTAAAATTTAAACAAAAAAAAATAAAAATTTTGAAATTGTTTAAAATAGATAAACAATTATTTTTACAAAAAAGCGTTAATTTTTTTTTGTATTCTAGGTGGTTCTTGATATTCCTAAGTGTTTGAAGTGTTTGTCCTGTTCTGTTCTGCCCCGTCCTAAAAACTTATAAGCAGACCCACACAAATCTTATATGATCTAAGATTAGGACCATAGAACTACTATTCAGTAAATCTATGATTGGGAATGACGTTTTGGGGATGACGTTTTAATTTAATGACGTTTTAACATGGGACTTCATTAAAAATAAACAAATACAAAACAACACATTCTGGTACAAACCAACAAAACGCAAAATTAATCAAATTAAATAAAAATAATTTAAGAGCTCGGAATTTAAATACATAATTTACAATTTTAATATGAATTTAACCAAAGGATTTTATGATTTTTCAATACCATATCAGAGTGACAAAAATAAATTAATATCAGTTTTGAAAGAAGCTTTGAGATTAGGATATAGAACAGTTGCAATCGAACAAATATATGACCACAGTCAAAAGGAAAGTAAAAAAGGAAGTGATATATTTCCACCTCCTGTTGATATAGAATTTCTTCAGGAATTTAATGGTAAATTAAAAATTTTAAGACGTATGACTATTGTGTATTCTGATGTCAGTGTCGCTCATCCAATGGTAAAGTGCAATTTTAAATAATCTTAAATATAATTTTGCTTTATAAATAAATAAAAATAAATTCTTACAAAATTTTTTTTGTCTTATTTAAGAGTAATTCGTTAAACCTAAAAAAGTATGATTTAATTGGAGGTTTGCCCAAAAATGAATCTGCCCTTAATGTAAGTATTATAATAAAAAATAATTAAATATTAAACATTAAATATTTGTAGCATTGCTTTACAACATTTAATGGTGATTTAATATGTTTTAATTCAGAAGGACCAAGATTAGTAGTTCAAAGGAAGCCATATGAAGTAGCTGTTGCACGTGGAATGTTTTTAGAAATTAAATATTCAGATGCGATACAGAACTCTTCGTTTAGAAAAGATTTAATTAAATTAGCTCATAATTACCATGTTAGAGGAAAATCTAAAAATATAATAATTTCTAGTGGAGCCAAATCTGTTTTTGAATTACGGAGCCCATATGATATTGCCAATTTGTAAGCAGATATTTTTTTTTTAATTTTTATATTAACTTAATTTTTAATTTAAGAGCACTAATATTTGGATTATCAGAAGAGCAAGGAAAAAGTGCTATTTCAAGTTTATCTAGACAACTGTGTTTGAAAGGAGGTAATGTTATTTATATTTTCGTTATTGATAATATGTAGTTTAATAAATATTTATTATTTTTGATTTTAGAAAGTAGACGATTAGGTAAAACAAATATGGTAGCAAAAATTAAAGAAATTCGAAAAGACGAAAATAATAGTGAAAGTGAAAGTGATGAAAATATGGATGAAATATTTGATTCAGATTTCAGTCATCAACCGTTTAAAAAGAAAAAAGTTGAATAATTTTATGTTTTATATGATTTTATCTAGTTAAGTTAAATAAAATGAAAGACTATTATATAATAATTTGTTTTTCTTTATTTTAGTGTACATAAAATTCAATTTTATTTGTAGAATTTAAATCAAAAAAAATACTTTCATCAAAAATTTCAATTTTTATCATTAAGAAATTTTTTGATTTAATATAAAAATAATTTTCAAAAATCTTACTAGCTGTATATTGATCGATTTGTAATGATATTGTTATAAACGGTTTATAAAATTCTAAATTATAAACTTTTTCTAAAAAACCAATAATTTCATCATATGAATTGAATAATATAAACTTATGTTCTAAATTTATTTTCTTTAAATTTTTTATATTTTTAATGAAATTTATTAATAAATCTGAGTTAAATGCAAATTTTATATCATGATTAATAATGTTTAATACTTCTAATTTTGAAGTTTTATCTAATATTTCTAAAAAATTCCAACAAATATTTTTTGCATTTATATAACCTATTAAATTTAATATTCTTAAATTCGTCATTTTTGATATTGCTGAAAATTTATCTGATATTAAATTTCTTGTTTGATATGGATGAAAATTAATTGATAATATTTCTAATCTATCATTTAAGTGATTAAAAATATTTGTAATCAATGAACGATAGTTTTGAATTGATATACTGCGTTGTGATAAAATATTTTCCCAAAATGTAAAATATTTTAAATTATTTAAATTACCAATTTGTTCAAAACCATTAAATTTTATATTTTTTTGAAAAGTTGAAACATATGATAACCGTAATGTTTTTAACTTTTCACAATTCTTTATTAATTCTTTTGCACATATGTTATTAAATTTTTTACAACCTAATATATCTAAATATATAATATTTTTATTTAATTGAAAAATTTTTAAAAAATATTTTATTTTAAATTTTTTACATTGATTCAATATTAATATTTCTAGTTTTTTAAAATTATCAAAATATTTACCAGTTATGTGATAATTTTTTGAAAAATTAATACTAATTAAATTACTTAATAGTGATATATATTTGATATCATCATCAATTAAAATACAATTAATTAATTCCAGATTTTGTATATATAATAATTTTATGCCAATTAATTCAAAATTATTGAAACGACTATTTAAACGTGGTATATTTGTTATATGTAATGATTTTAATTGTTTGCAATTTTCTAAAATGATATCAATTAAATCATCAAAATCTGTTAAACCATCAATAATTTTTATTGTATGAATTAAATTTCCAATTCTTAAAAAAATTGAATCAATTTCAAATAATGTCCATGTATCATTTTTTAAATCTAATAAAAATTCTTTATTAACTTGGAAGTATAGTGGTAAAATATTTAAAAAAATTTTGTCCGTTTTTGCTAATCCCATTACATCTTGAAATGATAAAAATTTTAAAATATTTAATAGACAATCTTCATTTAATACTGCAATACTTGTATAATTTTGAAATGAGTTTTTTACTTCCATTATATAAAAAATTAAAGAAATAAAATGTGCTCGTAATGTAATCAAGTATATAATTATATATTTATTACTTAAATTTTACAAAATGTTAAGATTTTAGTGTTTAATATTAAAAAAAAGATTTTGCGTATAAATTTACTAGATAAGTTTTAAAAAAATTAAAAGTCTTGGATAGTTTATTAGATAATTTTTAACTCAAATTTAAAAATTTTTTTTTTCAATTTAATTAACTGCGGTTAATTATATTATTATACATAAATTTTTAATGAATAATTAATAACTAATAAAAAAAAATTAATAAAAAATAATATTATTAAAAAAATAATTTTACTTTACTTCATCAATTGTTTTTTATGTATTATTTTTTTAATTTTTGAAATTTCAGTATCTAAATTAGAATTTAATAAAATTTGTGCTTTTCCTAATGATTTTCTTCTTTCAAGGGCAGCTGACGAATAATGTTCTTCATCACTAGTTATAAAATTACTTCGATTTTCTTCTGAAACTTTATTTAGCAATTGCGGTTGTGAGTATAATGACAAACTTGATGAATTATCAACAATATTATTGTATTGTTGTATTTCATATAACTCTTGATTCCTATCTTGTATACTTTGTCTTCTCATAATACGTAATGGATTTAATTCAGTTAAATAAATTTCATGATCATGATATTTAATATTTGTGTAATATTCAAAATAATTTTCTTCTAATATAATATTAAAAATTTTTGAAGCTTCTTCGAAAAATTTTTGCTGCAATGAAAAAAAGAAAAAAAAAAAATTGTACAATCTTAAATTTTTTATTATCTATAACGAATTTTAATTTAAATATATTTTACAAAATTTTAAAAAACAAACAGAATTAATTAATTGTTTTTGAAACAAATTTTACTAATATTGGTATTTTGAAATTTAAAACAATAGAAAAAAATTAATTGAAAATAATTGAAAACTAAAGTTTTTACGTTTTATATTGTCTAGTTACGAGATTTAGGCAAATAATAATACTATTTTCATTATAGATATTTGTTTAAATAACAAGGAAAGAAATGGAGGCAAATATTGTTTAATATAGAAAAAAATATGATATAACTATATTTTTATTATTGAACTAAGAAATTGGATTTAATTTTTATATTTAAATGGTATATGTACAAGATTTCATTATATGTGAAATTTTTAAACATTTTTCCCATAGACTGAATATCAACTTTTTCGACTCTATTTGTCATATAAAATTAAATAATTTTAATAGTTTACTTAGATAGATAAATAGATTTAAATATTTGCAATTAATTATTTTCTTTTTAATTTTCATACTTACTTTTTTAATCTTATATTCGTGTTTACGTTCAACAACAGCCCATAATGTAAAAAAATCATTTTCTTTAAAATTACAATTTGTAATATCATATAAATTAAATTGTTCAATAATATTCTTTAAAAAATTCTTTGATATTATTATTTCCTCTTGTATTTCTAAATTAATTTTTATATCATTCAAATTTTGTTGTTTTTTTAATCTTATTATAAATTGGACAAAATTATTTATTGAAAATGATTCAATTCTACTTGTATATGTTATATTTAAAATTTTGATATTTGTTTTTTGTATTAATAATTCTAATGATAGCCAAAAATTTTCACAATCACATTTTATATAACCATCTAAATGTAATAATGTTAATTTTTCAAATTGTTTTATAATATCAAATCTTTTATATGATTTTAAATCTTTATCATGATCATATTGTGAAAAATATATTTTTAATTGTTGTAATTGAATTGATAATTTTTTTAAAATTTCATCAAATATCTTACGATATCTTATAATTTCAGTTAATGTACCACGTGCTGTTTCAATTATTGTTAAAGATTTTAATTGTTTTAATTCATTTAAACGTTTTAAATTCTCACAACCGCCAATAAATGTTATATTAAATTTTAAAATTTCTAAATTTTTACAATTATTTATTATATATCCCAATTGAAAATCTGTTAATTGATAACAAAATTCTAAATCTAAATGTTTTAATTTAATTAAATTTTCAAAAACACATATTAAATTTTTACAATTATAATAGCATGTTTTAGCTATTTTTAATGTTTTTAAATTTAAAAAATTTTCTAAATTTTTTCCAGTTAATTCTTTATTATTTGATATATCTAAATGTTCTAATATTAATTGTAATTTTGATTTTGATATAATTTCAATATCAGTATCTAATAATTGTAAATCATTTAATTTTAATACATTTAAATTTAATAATTTTATTGATATTAATTTTATATAATTATGAAAATCTGGTGTTTTAAATCTTAAATCTTGATCTGTACGTATTGAACGATTTTGGATTTCTAAATATTTTAAATTTATACAATTATTTAAAATATAATTAAAACATTCAAAAAACCAATGTAAATTTTTTCCCAATAAATTTATTTTAAATTCTTTAATAGCTATACCAAAAATTTGAAAAGCATTTTCTAATTCACTTAATATTGACCAATTCAATTCATTATATTGTAAATCTAATACAATTAATTTATTTGTTTTTATATATTGAAAATAAGTATTTTGTAAGCGTTTACATATTAATAAAAATTTAATTTGATCATTAAAATATAAATAATCTAATATCTTATATAAACAATAATCATTTAAATCGGTTAATGTTGATAATGTTGATGAATTAATTTGATTTTGCATTTTATATATTTTTTTAATTTATATTTAAAGCTGTTTTATATGATTTAAATGATTTATATGTTAAATAATATGTAGTTATTAATAAAAGCTGCAAAAAGAAATTAAAACACTTTTATTTTATTTTCAAATATGTATAATTTTATTTAATATTGTAATAAGTATTGTAATTATAATAATGTAAGAACTAAAAAGAAAATATAAAAAATGGCATTTAAATGGCAATAATTTTAATTGATTCATTATTTGTAAAATATCTTTAAAAGTGTAAGTAGATGTAGTCAAATACAATACATCTTAATATAAACATAGTTATACCATAAAGTAACATATATATAGAGTATTCACGTAGAACAAAATTCGTTAGTCATTTCTTTTTAAAAATCCCGTCCCATTTTACTCAATATCCCGTCCCATTTTTACTCAACACTCAAAATTCATTTTAAAACTCAAATATTTTTACTTAAAAATTGAGAAGAATTTTTTTTAAGTTCTAGAAAAAAAAAAAATTCTTCATAATTTGAATATTATGATATTATATGAAGAGTATATGTATATGTATGTACATATTCACATATTTACATTTTTATGCATATTTTTATGAATGTTAAGAAAAATGTATGTGTGTACATATTTTTTTGTAAATGTAACTTTTTTTATGTGATATTTTTCTCTATTTTTTTTTTGATGTATTTTTTATGTATTCTTATTTTGATATTAAGAATTATAATCAATTTAATAAAGGCGCGCATTTTTAAAAATGTCAAGTGTTTATTTTGTTACAAGTGTTTATTTTGTTATGATTATGAACATATTATTAAGTATTAAAATTTGAATTAAAAAAATTGAGGAACAAAATTTACATGTAAGTATTAGTTTATAAATTTTCTATTAGAATATGTATTATATTTTAGACAAAAGCAATTAAAAAAGAAAAATAACATTCGCTACATGACAAGTTATCATTATTAAAGTAATTACATATTTTTACGAAATTTTTTTTTTTACAAAATTTGAATTTCCAGTTAAAAAATTTTTTCATATCCCCCAAAATTTCGTGTAATTACGAGGTATAACTTGTCACATCATAGCTTATTGCTTTTACTATAGCTTTTCTCTAAATTTCATTGCATTTTTCTTATAACTTATCATGCAAGATGTTACATTAGAAATAGTAATCATAATAATATGTATGTACCTACATACATGTAAAAAAAAATTTGGATTATGAATTTTAAAAGATAAACTTAATTGCTGCATGTATTTAGGAATAAAAAATACTTTACTCATGAAACACCTTGCATTTTTATACGTTCTAAATTTCTTGATCTGAAACAATGCGGTATATTTTTATAAAGCCATGTAAAAATTTTGTCTATTAATCTTCTGAAAAATATTATAATACTTTATGTCTTTTATGTAATAATCTTATGATTATTATGTATTTGATGTATTATTATAAAATAATAAACTTTTTTTTATAAATATACTTAAATTTGGTTAAATTCTGAACATCAAATTAGCGTTTCGGCCTGATAGATATATTCCGCATTGTCAGAAATATCTATTTTCTCTGCTTATTCCTTTTGTCATTCCTTCATTTTCTTTATGCATGTTTTAAATGAAGAATGTTTAAGGACGTAAAAGCAGATTACCGTAAGAATGGTACCCCTTGCATAGTGTGCAATAGAAGTAGACGTAATTTTGACGGTAGGCTGTATGAATTTCCAAAAGAGAAAAATTTATTCGAAATTTGGGTATCGGCATGTAGTGTAAGTATAGAAAATTTAAAAACAAAAAAATTATTTATTTGCGAAGACCATTTCGAGAAAAAATTTTTAGGGAGAAAACTAAAAAAGGGAGCTTTTCCAAGTTTTTGTTTGCCACATAATAATATTGAAATCAATCCTATAACTCCACTATCTAATTTAAACTTTCAGTCAAAAGAGTTTTCAAATTTTAATAAAGAAAATATTTTTTCTAAAACATTTAATAATAGGTAACTCAAATATTAAAGTTTATAGTCAAAAAAATCTAGAAAATTTAAAAGTACCCTTAGAAAACATTCGAACGGTGTTTTATTAAATTTTATATTTTTACCTTTCATGTCCATTTAAATTTAAAAAAAAAAAATTTGAGTCAATCAAAATAACGAACTAAATTCTTCTTAAACGTAAAATTCTTATATATACTTATTAAAATGATAAGATTATTTATGATTTTACAAGCCATACAACTTTTAATAATAAGCTTGTCTGTCGCACATTCATTCAACATTAATATCAAAAGTTACAAATAATAAATATGAAAATAAATTTTTCTATTTTGATTTACAAGAAGAACGAAAAATACACTTAGCTGTTTTAATTTCATATTTCACACATGCATCAATAAAAGATGTAAAATCTCTATTTAGTTTTTTTAATTTCAAAGTAACGAAAAAAAGTAAAAAGACCTTAAATATTTTATATGTGTTAATATACCTATACACTATGCATGCAGTATAGATTTAGCTTTTCATACTTTTATATGGAATAAGAAGAATAATGTATAAAAATAAATATGTATGTATGTATGTATATACCCTTCATATAGTTTTTTAAAGGTATATTAATAAATACTCAAAACAAGAAATTGAGAAGAATTTTTTTTTATTTATGAGTTTAAAAACAAATTATTCTCAATTTTTAACTAAAAATAATTGTTATGAGAATAATTTTTGAGTAATGAGTAAAAACGAAAAATATTTTTTAAAAAAATTGGTAAAAAAATTTTACTCTACGTGAATACTCTATATTATATGTTACTTTATGACTAGACAGACATTGTAAAAAAAGAAAACATTTTTATGTAATAAAGTTAGTATGGTTTGTATTAAAAAAAAAGTTTAGCAAGTATCAAGTATATAATTATTTATTATATTACTTAATACTATACTAAACAGTCACTTCTACTTCTTAAATAACTTATATATTATATTATTATTTTACCTTGAATTTTTGGTATTTTGTTCTTAATTATAAAATATTTCTTTCACAAAATTTTTTAATATTTTCTTATTTTAAGCAGGTTATTTGTTGAAAATCCTTTATAAACTAAATCAAAAATTATTTACGTTTGATTTTAAATTAAAAAAAAAAAAATGTTGGGTTTAACATCTATAGAGTATTTATTTATTCTATGTCCATTACATTTATACTTGTTTCTTTCTTCGCAATCTATATTATTAAATTATTTACATTAAGCCTAATGCTTCTGAAAGTGGTGATTTGTCTTGTCCTACACACCGACCTGCTAATTTTTCTTGTGTGTCTTCGAATCAAAAGATGATTTTAAACCTACAGCTCTTTTAAATAGTGTTTTTTGAATTTTCAATACACTTTCCTTTTAAAATATTAATTTAAGGTTAATTTTTTTTTTATTCATTTGAATAATTTTATTAAATTCTTTACAAAATCAAAAAAATAATTTTTGTACAAATTTAAAATAGAACCAAAATCTAGAGAAATCGCTTATTTATATACATTGATTTCTTAACGTTTTTCGTATTTGAGGATGTCAACTATAAATTTATTTATTTATACAACAAAAAATATAAAATTAAAAATAAGAGAGGGTGACATCGTAAATGTCGTAAAAAAACTTCAACCTGATACAATGTGAAAATAACACAATGTAAAAATTTTTGAACACATTGTGTCGAAAATACAATGTATTTTGTTTACAATTCTGATTGTGTCAAAATGAAATGTCAAAAAATTTAAATTTTTTCTACAGAAACTTTCTTTGAAAAGTATAAATTAATATTTAGAGAAAATGGATATTAATTTCGTTAAAAAATGTTTCTTCAATTATTTATTGGACTGTGGTGAAGAAATAAGAGTTTCCATGACCACAATAATAAAACTTAACTGACAAAAATTCAAATTAAAACTCCAAAATTCAAATAACTTTAAATTTTTTTTTTGTGTATCCAAAAAATTTTCGATACTCAATTTAACAACACGCGTCGTGAAAATGGGTCGCGAACACAATGTAAAATGAATTTACGATCATGAGACAATGTGAAATTTTTAAGTTTACATTTACGATCATGCGACAATGTATTCACGACGTCGCAAAGACATTTACGATGTCAGGGAGAATTTTATTTATTTTTAAACAGTTAAAAGAGAAGTTTCTGTAGTACATAAAAAATATAAGCCTAAAAATAGTATTTTATATTTTTTTTAAAATTATTTATGAGAAACAAAAGAAATTATAAAGATAAGAGTTTTTCATTTTTCACGTACAATTCGAATTTTTATTGAAAAAAACCCCCAATGCATTTTACAATCTCCATTTTAATTAACATGCAGTTAAATAATCAACTTTGAGAAAATGTAAAATAGTTTCATTAAAAAAAATTCATTTTGAGTAAAAGTAGTTTCATTTCATTCATAAAATGTTTCATTTAGGGTAAAAGGGTTAAAATATAAATTAGAAAACAAATAGAGAGATATTCCAACGCTTTTCAAAATTAGAATAAAAAATAATACACCTCACAGAAAAATTGTATATATGTACATACAAAGTTACTCAAAACAATTAATAATTTTTTAATGAAAAAATCGTAATTCTTGGTATTACGTGATTAAATTAAATAATTTTTCTTAATTTTTATCATACGCAAGGTCTAAGTGGTTTAATGGTTTTAAACATAAACATTACTCATATGAATGTAATTTTATAAATTGCTTATTTTTAAAATATCTTAATTTATTATTTCTGATTTATTATATATAAATAGAAATATTATGCATGAATGAATTCTTAAAAACATACACAATTCTATTTTGATAATTGAGTAATCGGTGTAGTATTATTATAAATATTATTTAAAATACTAATATTTTTAATTGAAAACAAAGATTTATCATTTCTCTTAAAATTTTGAATAAATTATGTATATATTTATTTTTATAAACGATTATTACAAGTTTAAAATTTTTTTTCATTATTATATATATGTATACATAAAAGTTATTTATATATCACTCGAATTAAGCGTTATCTTCATTTCACCAGATTGTGCTTCATTTTGAATCCCGTCAAATTCATTAATTTCTTCGTCTTCTTCATAAATCATATATTTAAAATGATCATCATATGATGAACGAATAACTTTCATAATTAAATTAGACAAATCTCTTGCACCAACAAATTTTGGATTCTAGAAAAAAACCCAATTTTAAAACATGTATAACAATTTTTCTTATTTTTAATTTGAAACTTACATTTGTTATATCATTTTGAACTTTTTGGTTTACTTTAATTTTCATTTTAATTACTGGTGTTGTATGTAATTTACCATCTAACACTTCATAGAAATCTTCTAAGAATTCTGGATGTGAAAATCGTCCTGTGTATTTCAAATTAATTTCATTTAATTTTTTAGCTGCGACACAACTTATTATAAAATTATTAAAATCGGTTGATGAAAATCCTAATGCAAAATTTGAATATGTTATATTTAAAATTTTTAAATTTGAACTTTCAATAAATTGTCGAAGATTAGGCCAATCAATAACATAACAACTTAAATAACCAACAAAATGTAATTCTTGTAAATTTGTCATTGTATATATTGATTCAAAACGTGCCCAATTTAATCCTTTATCATGATCAAACTGAAGAAAATGTATTTTTAATGATGTTAATTGTTCTGACAACATTTTTAATACATCATTAACAATATTACGTAAACGTCGTGTGTCATCAACAGAATTACCACAACTCCAACCTTCTTCAAGATGTAAAGTTTTTAAATTTTTCAATTCAGATAATCGTTTTAAACTCTCTGTTGCATATCTAACATAAATTTTCAAAATTTCAATATCTTTGCATGAATCAACCAAAGTATTGATAGCTAAAAAAAAAAAAAGAGAAAATTAACACTTTCATAAATTTTCATATTGAATTTACAATAACATTTGTATACCTGTATGATTTATATCGGAACAATGTTGCGTATCTAAATGTTTTAATCCTTTCATGTTATCAAATATGGCAATAAAATACTTTTCTTTCATTTGATTACAATGTTTTAATCCTTTCATGTTATCAAATATGGCAATAAAATATTTTTCTTTCATTTGATTACATTCCGCAACTATTAGTGTTTCTAAATTTTTAAAATTTTCTATATATTTACCAGTTAATTTTTGGTTTTTTGATATATCTAAATGTTGAAGATTTTTTAAATTAATTAATAATTTAATATCATAATCAATTAACGAGCAAAACTTTAATTCTAACCATGTTAAATTTTTTAACCTATTGGACATCTGATCAATATGTTTATTAACATATTGTATACATTCTAATTTTAATTCGTATAAGTTATAACAATATTCCAGTATAAAGTCAATACTTAAATGACCTCTTGGTAATGATTCATTATTTTTTGTTATTTGAAACGATTTTGTAATTGGTCCAATCAATTTAAAAGCTGTATATAAATCATCTAATGACCATAATTTATAATTTAAATCTAAATCATATGTTTTATCATTTTTAAATTGATGGAATAATATTATTTTAAAACGTTGATTAATTGATGCAAATAATATTTGATCACGAAATGGTAAATAATTGAAAATATTTATTAAAGAATATTCATCTAAATCGGTAATATTAATTGGTTGTCTTCTTAAATCAGCATTGTCAACTTCCATATTTAGTTGTTCTTGACTCATCTTTTATTCTTCTATTATTTTTCTGAAAAATAAAAAATAAACCAAATTATTTTCCATTAGATTGTGTATTGATTGCACAATATGCTATTCAAGAAACATCATTATTTTTATCAACTATTGCTTTTAGTACATAAAATATATTTCAATTTTTAAAATATAATTGAAATAAACACTATATGTATTACTATATCATTATATAATTTTTCCCCTTTTAATCTAATCCAAAAAAAATAAAATCAACTTTGAACAAAGAAAGTAACATATGAAAGTAATTAGCTTTTATTTTAGTTATTTTAAAAAATTGTGATAAAGTGTTACTAAGAAAAATTAAATTTAGTTGTAACTTTTGATATGCATCACAGTTTATATATATCTTTCTTCTGTATAATTTATTTCTTTGGATTATCAGTTTTCAAATCCTTTTGTTCCTCTAACTTAATATCTCATGAGAAGAAACCAAGGTCAAATATGAAATAACCATTTGTACGAAGTATATATGTATATATTATCAGTACGTGGGTACGTATATTGATTTTATAAGAAAAAATACGGGATAAACCCACAATTCAAAAAACTATAATTTATATATTTCGTACTGCATGTTTTATGGGCGTAAATATAAAAGCAAAGTGGCAAATATTGAATTGCATTCAGAAATATTCACTAGCATAAATCTAAAAATTAAGTTTATCTTTTTTTAATTTTATGTAATATCTTAGAAACGTTATTTTTTTTATTATGTATACATATTTTTATATGAGTTATTACACAAATTCTTTTGTTTTAACAATCACTCTATTTTATTTTAATTAAAAAAGTTTTATAATTTTGTATAAAATATTAATTTAATTAAAAATTTAACAATAATAATTTTTACTTATTAACAAATAATTGTGAAATTACAAGGACTGGATAAAACCTCTTGCTTAATCAAAAACAAAACAAATGATGCAAGGTGGTCTGGTAAGGTTCTCTTTTTAACTAGAGAAGAGACAGAATGAATTGTATTGTAAATGTCAGCTGTTAATATTTATTTACATTTTTTGTTTTTATTTATGTTTAAAACATTTGTTTTTGTTTCTGTTGCGCAAAATCCTTTCATTGCGAAATTTGCGATAAGCATTCTGGCATTTATGTTCGGATCTGTTATAAGGCGTTTGTTTATAAAACCAAGCAGAGCATGAACTGATCGCTCAGAGCTTGAGATTCTTGTTTGTTTTTCAGAGGGCGCTCAGAGCGTGCTCATTCCAAAAATTTCGAATACGGCTGAGCAAAATAAAATACAAGTGTTTTTTTTATTATATCTTGTAAAAAAAAATCAATATGTTTTGTTAATTTTAAATTTTACAAATTTTTTTGACAGTTCATGGTCTGCTTAAGGCGTTTTTTTTTAAATCAGAGCATAAATCTGAGCACGCTCTGAACAGAGTATGAACAAAGTACGCTCAGAGCGTTCAGATTTAATAAAAAAACACGATTCGAAAAAAACGTCTAAAAATGAAGATAACCTAAATAAACAAACCATTTTCACTTTTATTTTACAAGATATAATAAAAAAACACTTGTATTTTAATTTTCTCTGCCTACTCGAAATATTTGAAATGAGTACGCTTTGAGCGCACTCTGAGAAAAGAAACACGAAACACGATATATTTCCACTGAGCACGAATAGCACGCTCTGAGCGCTCTTTGATTTAAAAACCTATTTTAAAATGTAACTAAAGTAAAAATGACAGTTTTTTCAAGTTGTATTATTGTTATTAAATTTGAGCTCCCTGAGCTTACTTTATTCTTGCTCCGACAGAAAGTGCTCGAAAAAAAAAGCCTTATATTGAAAGATATAGATGACGCTACTAAAATGCTAAAATGTCAATCATAAAATATATTTACATACGTTCATATGAACATATGAATATATATGTTGTTTTGATTTTGTAAATATTGATATATGGGAAAAATTTTTTAACATATTTGTAATTTTATGGGACGTAATTGTAAAAATAAAATTTAAACGAACTAATTCTTCATATAATAATATATTTCAATACCACAAAGGTATATTTGTTTTTAAAATCAACTTTGCAAAATAGACAAATATTTTAAAGTTTTGTAAATATTTTATTGTAATTTTCCACGTATGTACATACTACTAATGTATCACCAATTGGATATTTACGGAAGAGTTTTTTGTTAAATCTCAATAAATTTAAATTTAAAATATTAATTATTTTTAGAAAAGATTAATTTAAAATAAACATAAAATGGATTTACAACAACAAATTGAGAATAGTCCAAATAAACTTTTATTACCTGATCAATTAGAAAATTCTGAAGTACAAGAAATATTGAAAACGGGTACAGAATTACGGCAGTATGCAAGGGAAATTGAAAGGGAATTTAAAAATATAGAAAATAAATCAATCGATGATTATTTGAAAGAAAGTGAAAATATTGCATCCTTACACAATCAAATTGGTGAATGTGATTCAATATTAGAACGAATGGAATCAATGTTACAAAACTTTCAAAATGTTTTGAGTAATATTAGTACAGAAATAACAACTTTACAAAAACGTTCAGTATCAATGTCAGTTCAGTTAGCCAATCGTCAATCAATTAAATCACAATTATCACAATTTATTGAAGATATGGCCGTATCTGATGATATGATTAATATTATAATGGAAATACCTGTAATAGAAAAAGATTTTCTAATACAATTAAATATATTAAATCATAAATTAAATTTAATAAAAGAACTCAATTTTAAAGAATCAAAAGCATCCAGTGATGTTAATCATGTATTAGAAAAATTAAAAATAAAATCAATTGCAAAAATACGAAATTATTTATTAGAACAAATTTATAAATTTCGTAAGCCAATGACAAATTATCAAATTCCACAAAATGCTATGTTAAAGCATAAATTTTTCTTTGAATTTATATTATCAAATGAAAGACATGTCGCACAAGAAATTTGTAATGAATATATTGATACAATGAGTAAAATATATTACAGTTATTTTAAGGTGATAGCAAAAACTTTAAAAAATCGTAAAAATATTGACATATTATTTTTTTTATTTTAAGAGTTATTCGTCAAAATTGAGTGCGTTAGTATTTGAAGAATCTATTTCAAAAGAAGATTTAATGGGTATTGAAGGAAATCCATCGAAAGGATTATTTGTTAAAACAACATCTTTAAAACACAAAAGTACAATTTTTACAATTGGAAATAGGGGCGATGTTTTAAATCAACAACTTGAAGCTCCAATTATTGTACCGCATGCTCAATTGAAAAACAGAGTATTAAGTTCTTTTCTTTGTATTAATCTTTAAATAAATTAGTTATTGCCATTTTAGTACACATTCGAAGCATTATTCCGATCAGAACAGTATGCATTAGTTGATAATGCATGTCGAGAATATCTGTTTGTTACTGAATTCTTTATAGTACGTGGTTTTCAGGCGCAAGATTTGTTTAATCAAATATTAGGAAAGACATTAACGTTAATGATTGTATGTTATAGAATATTAAGATTTTTTTTTTAATAATTTAATTTTCTAATAGAAAAACCTTGAAACTCACATACAAGATTGTTACGACACTATAGCAATGTTTCTTTGTATTCAATTAATATTTCGTTATCAATTGATGTGTCATAAACGTTGTGTTCCAGCTTTAGACAAGTAATTCTAAAAAATTTTAACATAATACTTAATAAATGCTTCGTTTTCGTTTAAGATATTGGGATTCTTTGCAAGGTGTAATATGGCCTAGATTTGAGCAAATATTTCGTTTGAACATACAAAGTATTAGAGATTGTGATCCAACAAAATTCAGTAAAGAAATGGGACCACATTATGTAATTAGAAAAATTGTATAATATATTTAAAATTATAATTTATTTTTACTGCAGATTACACGCCGGTATGCTGAATTTTCAGCTGCAATTGTCGGAATTTCGGAACACTTTCCAAATGAATTAGTTAGTCGTTTGTTAGTTGAATTGCAAAATGAAGTTGAATGCTTTATATTGAGAATGGCTGCAATATTTCCGAATCGTAAAGAACAGCTTATTTATTTAATAAATAATTACGATTTAGTTTTGGGTATTTTAATGGAACATACAAGAGATAATTCTAAAGAAGCTGAGTGCTTTCGAGAACAATTAACATCTCGTAGTAGTGAATATATAGAGGAAATTTTAGCTCCGCATTTCGGTGGTATTATACAATTTGTTAAGGAAAATGAACATTTTCTGGAAAAAGAACAAACAGAAGAATTAAAAAAGCAAGAACGTAAAAGTTTAGCTTTAGTTGCGCATTTTTCAGCTAATTGGAAGAAATCATTAGAAGAATTAAATAGAGAAGTTTTATTATCATTTCCATCATTATTAACTGGATCACAGCTATTACAATTAGCGTTAGCAAGTTTAGTACAATATTACCATCGCTTTAATAAATTACTAACTTCGAACGTTCGATCGCAATTGACAAATGTTCACGTTATTATGGTTGAGATAAAGAAATATAAAAGTAATTATTAAAATTTAGCGCAAAATATTAAATGTATTAAAAAAATAATATATATATATGCTTAAAAAAATTTAAACTAGTTTTTCTGATCTAATCTAATGAAACTGAATTTTTATCGTTATACAGTTACTTTTTAATTTAATTTGTATCAGACATTTTAGCTTAATTCAAGCTTCAGTTGTATGTTCATTTAAAGAACTATCACTAATTGATTAAGTCATCATTTGCAGGTCTTGGTAAGTAAATGAAAAAAAAAATATTAATTAAAATAAAAATATATATATATATCATTATATTATAAATGAAATTTTTAATTAATTAAAAAATATTAATCTTAATAACTTCGAGCAATTAAAAAATTTATTTATTTACACCATGTACATTTAGTTTCTTTTGCATACTGCTAACGAATTTAAGTATATTTTAATTTCCGATGACATATCGGATTAATATATATTCATTAAATTTTCATTCGTCTGATAGTAGCATTTCGACCAAATCTGGTTTAGTAACTCGTTCACCGTCCAATCTTTGCGGTGATTTCCATCTTAGTAATGTTGGTAAAAATACTAAATGTGTACGAGGATCCTTTCTGAATGGACAGTTTAAGTCTTTCCAACTAAAAATGGTTAAAAAATAAATTAAATATGTACAAATTTTTAATCACATTATTAAAGATAAGGTTTTTTTTTAGTTGCTTAATAAGCAAACAAATTTTTTTATCTTAAAATTACCATTCCTATCAAATTTATTTAATGTTTTATTAGTGTAAATTTATTTTGTTACTAGACGTACTATATACGTACGTTACTAGATGTAATATATATTACTAGATAGCTTATCACAGAATTAAATTTTTCAAGGTTCATACTTATATTTTTAACTGATAGGATAACAATTTGTTAATATTGAAAAATAATTTTTAATATATATAATATATATGACGACTTGTGAATAACTTCACGTAGAATCAAATTTTATTAGTTTTGAGGTAATTTTGTAAATCATATGACTGCACAATGATTAATACAAGAAAAATTGAATAAAACTTACTAAGCTCTTTCACCAACATCAACATGAATAAAATGACTTTTTTCCGGAACACTTTTCAAGTTGTCCATTACAATGGGTTCAGCTTTAAAAAAATCCAAAAAATTAGTAATTTAATTAATAAATAATTAATGTTATTACCTGTAACACAATAAGGACACCAACTATTACCGGTTTCATCTTTACCCCCACTAAATAGAACATGTATTGTTTCATCAGAATTTTCTAATTCTTCCATTTTTTTTGTAAATTCATCATATCCTTTTACATGATGTTGAATAACCATGGTGCCAGCGAAATTTATATTTGCTTTACGGATGTCTGAAAAGAATCTGCGAAAAAGAGCCGTTTTGATTGGTATTTTATAACTTTAACCAACTATAAAAAGTAATTAAAATTGAGAAGTGACACACAAAAAATGTATGAAAAGCAAGAAGACTTAACCACTTATGACATTACATCATAAACAAAGTGCAGCGACATCTTCAGATTTTTTAGTTAAACTTTTCCCAAAGAATACACAAATTTTTTTTGGAGACTTTATTTTAAAAGTAAAAATAAATTTGTAAGATTTTTTAAAGGTTTAAACCTTTAACTAAGAGTTTTGTTTATTGTGTGCTTACAAGCCGAAAATAATTTTTGTTATATATTATAAAACTTACAAATGATTAAAAGGCAGCAAAGGAATTGAATTTAGCTAATTTATTTTGTTTTTATTCGCCTGAAATTAAATGATATTTTGATAATTGTTACCTACGTCAAAATAATTTTTAGTAAAAATATAGCCAACTAATATATTAAAAAAAAAAATTGCTTCTTTCACACATTAAACTTAACTTATCTGACATTTCATTTACTAAAATAGGAAAGGACTGGGTGACTGAAAGACTTAATCAAAAAATTATGTAACAATATTGAATGAAATATTGAAAAGCAAGGCAAATAAATACAAATATTATTAGATTTAGTACTTTTTTATTTGTATTCATATCATGCATGTAGTAAATGAAATAATAATAAGGTTTTATTTTAAAGGCATGTAATAAGGTTTTCCTTAAAGAAGTCCAAGAAATCTCATGTAATGTTTGTACACATTTGTTATCAACATTTAATATATGTTAATAACTCAAATTGACATTTCGCGCGTGAGCAAAAAATCAAAAACTCTACAAAGTCATTTTTTGTCACTTCACGCAGTGCTTTAATTTGAAAGCAAAATTTTTAATTTTTGTCAAATAAATTAACTTAATTGTTTTTAAACATTAAGATTTAATAATTTTCTAATTAATAATATCTGCAAAACATATAAGAAGTAGCCATAAAACATCTTAACGGTATGTAAATGCATATTTATTATGATTATTAAAATACCGGATGCTTCTTCCAACTAATCAAACTGTCATATAGAATACCGCAAAAATATTGAAATTTTATTGTTTACATCTTGAAAATTTTATTTTTTGCAAAAAATTCAATTTAACTTTAAAGAAAAATATTTATATATTAGGATTAAAATGCCTCCACCAAGACCGAGGGGATTTGCTAGCAGTTCTGGTGGTTCTAGTTCAAGACCTGCACCGAATACTCCAATGTCTGAGCGCCAACAAATGGCTCTATTAATGCAAATGACTTCGTCAGCAGCCTCACCTTCATCCACATCAAGTTCAGGTAAAGGTTATTTTTTGTCCTGAAAGGTTAAAAATAATGTACATAAAATTTTTTTCTTTTAGAAATGAGTCCAGGTAGTTCAACTCATACGCCAGCTAGATCAAGGGATAGAAATGAACGTGGAGAAACATCATTACACGTAGCTGCTATTAAAGGTGACCAGGATACTGTTAAAAAGTTATTAGAAAGTGGTGTTAGTCCAAATGTTGCAGACTTTGCTGGTAGTTGACTTTTATTGTAAATATGAAGGGTATATAGATTTTTTTTTTATTTTAGGATGGACACCCTTACATGAAGCTTGTAACCATGCTCATTATAATGTTGCATTAACATTAGTAAAAGCTGGAGCTAATGTAAATGCAAAAGGTTTAGATGATGATACTCCTTTACATGATGCAGGTTAGTCAATTCAACTATTTCTTGTGTTTAATTGAGGTTAGAATAAAAAGTCTAATTGAAATGTTTTGTTAAATTAAAAATTTCAGCCACAATTGGACATTTAAAATTAGTAAAAATGCTGGTTGAAAAAGGTGCAGATATCAATTCTAAAAACAGAAAAGGAAAAACACCTGTAGATATTGCACATTCTTCAGTAGCGGTATATTTGCAAACACTTAGGGGTAAGTAAATAATTATCTTTAATCAATTCTTCTTTTATGCACTAGATATTTTCATTTGTTTTCTATATAATTAAAATATTTTCAAATATAAAATAAAGCAAGTTTAAGTAAGGTTTTTAACATTTTTATTATATCTGATTTATTTGTTCAAGAAAATGGTTTATACTTAAATTTTTAAAAATGTTTTTATTTATGTTTTCTATTTCTGCCTGGGTTTTGTTTTATTTTATAAACATTTTCTTTTTAAATTATTCTAATTTAACCGTTTCTTAAAATTATAAAAATTTTAAATCAAAAATACGTAAATAAATTTTGCCGGCGTTTTTTTTCTCAAATACTCACTCCAGTTTCTTAATTAATTAAAATTTTTTTTTTACAAGGTTAATTTCATGATATTACAGATTTAACTTTACAACTTCGTTAAATAAATTTCAATTCATTTTCGATATAACTCTGTATAACAGTTATACCTTAAATTTTATATTTATAAAAAAAGTCGATTTTAAATTTTTGTAAGAGATTTTGAATAATTTAATTAAGAGTAATATTAGAAAATTTTTTTAAATAAAACAATTGAATAGTATAAAATACCTATGTTTTTATTTTTATTGATAAACGAAATTATTTTAACAAAATATTTCTCTTATATTTAATGCGCATGATTTTCCTTAAATTGATTGTCTATTTTTCTGATAGTAAAAATTAGGAGAAAATATGTATTAATACCACAAAATAATCTTTTAACAAAGCCTCATATAAATTAAATACAAAAAAAAAACTTGAAGAAATTTTAACACCATACAAAATTTACTTTTCATTTCATATTAATATTAGTTTTTTGTTTTTTTACATTTATATAAAAATTAATTTTATATTTATAATTTTTTTTTACGATACTTTTTTTATATGTAGTTCATATGTTGTAATAATTAATTGTAAATATTACAAGGTTCTTTGGGATGAAAAAAAAACATGATTTTTTTTATTGTATTCTTTGTAGAAAAAAAACTGTATGAAAAAGGGCAGGGCAGTAGGCGTTTTCTTAAAGTGAATTTAATTTGATTTAATTTCAAAGAAAAAAAAGTTTTATTATAATAGGTTTTAGTCAGATGTTTAATAGTTTCGCATTATATAGCTGACTATATTTAATTATTTATTTAATAATTTTCAATATATAATAAAATACCACATTTAAGTCGTTATTTTACGAAAGAAAAGCAATATTTAAAGTTATTTTTATGCATAAATGAAAGTAAATTTAATTTTTTATTTTAGCTCCGCTTTGCGCTCTTTTACCAGAACATAATAATTCTTCCGTTAATTAAATAATAGTTTTTTATATTTCTTTTTATTTTGTTTCAATTTGCATTAAATATGTCTATTATTTTTTAATTACAATTTCTTAGTTAGTGTTCCTTTTTATCACTGTAAATTACCTTGATCAAAATTCAAATGTATTTTGAAAATGAATTATTTTCTAAAATTTATGTTAAAAACAATTCTTAATAAACAATATATGATAATCTAATATATGAAATAAATGAATTTTAATGGACGAAATGAATTTTTAAATATTTTAAAATAAAAAAGTTATAATTATTTTTTTTAATTAATTTAATATAAAATTAATATATTTTTTTAAGTTAGGTTATGAGTGTACAAAAATCTAAAAGTGAATTAAAATTGTCGGTCGGCTTTAGTTGTAATTATAGAATAATTTTAATTCTTTTTCTTTAAATCCCGAAATTTACTTTGGTACTTAAAAGGTCTTAAAAGTTCTTAGTTAGGTAATATGAATAAGATTTTTATAAAGTTAGATTAAATTTCGGAATTTTGTCATTTAATTTCATTTTATATATGAATGTATTAAATAAAATTTATAACTTTAAAATACCTTTAGGTATTTAATGAATTAAAATTTAATTGAGCATGTTTAAGTTTTTAACTTGCAAAAAAAAAAATATAAAAATATAAATGCATTTATTAATATGTTCATATATATAATATAAAATATATATATATATAATATGTACTTTAAGATATAGACATATTAGTTAAGTAAAAATATTCCTCTTATATTTTTATTACATTTACAACATCTTAACTATAAAATAATCTGTTGAGTGTACAAAATAACAGATGTACAAATTTTCTTTTTATGCTCAATCTCTAACCCACAAATACAATTAAACTATAAATTTCATTTTAATAGACATCATAAAAAAACAAAAAAAAAAAAAAAAAATTTATATAACGGGAAAACCGAAAGTAATAAAAAAAAGTGCTCTTGAGTGTGTTTTTTTTTTTTTAAATTAAAAAACAAACCATTAAACCAATATTTAAAAAAAAAATTAAATATAAAAAGAGAGCAGTGTTTCTCTATTGTTTCATCACTAATACGAATTACGATACGAGTAATACGACTACAAGAATACGGTACGAATTACGAATACTTGTAAGAATACGATTAGACTAGACAAGGGAAATTACTCTCAAAATAGGTTTTTCTTTTTTTTTGTTTTTAAAATTTTTCTTTTGTTTTTAATTTGTTTTGGTCTGGAAATAAATGATTTTCATATGGATATTAAATAGTTTTTTTTTTTATGTACATATATCATTATATAATATAAACGTACATATATACATAAGAATATTACCATATAAATATATATTGTGAATATTCATAGAATAGAATAATAAATACATAGGTAGTATATTGAGAAGAAAATTGCAAATACAAGGTGTTAAAAAAGATATTACGTAAATTTTGACACTTAAATAATTTTGAGGTGAAAGTTTATTGAAAAAGGTGAATATAAAGAAAGTGAATAAAAGAATGAATGAATTGGACAAACTAAGTGAAATAAAAGTAATTTAAAAGTTGTAAACATAATATTTCTATAGTTTTTTTTTATTATTTTTTGGTTTGAATATAATTTTGCATTAATATCAAACCAATCTAGAGTAGATTCTTCAAAACAGTTCTCTTACTTCCGAAGTTTTTATTGGAGTTTCTGGATTTTTTTGTTTTTAGTTGCACAAGTCATTATTAATTTTTTATATTATTTTTTTTTTTTTTTTTTTTTTTTTTTTTTTAAGCGCTAACTGTTCAACTGTTCGGCTAATTAGCCTGTCTATACCATAGGTACATGTTGGAACAGGGGGTCATATTATATTCGTGTTATTAGAATTGGTCTTATTGAATTCCACATACAATTTAAACATGAGATAGTACTAGGCCTTATAACATGTAGAAACGTCTTAGATTTTCAATATTTACAATTCTATTTTTTGTTTATATTTAACTTATATGGTATTCTATATCTGCGAGTTATATTATTTAATTAAATTATTTGTTTATATTTTGCATTTGTTTATATTTTTATATTAAAGTATTTTTTATTAAAGATTTATAATTATTAATTATTGATTATGCCATTAATTTGAACCCAATGGCGAATGGTAACTGAGTCGAGTCGAAAACCAGAAAAGTTTTTTCACTTCTGCATGAAAGGTCGGCACTTAACCACTGTGCCACCCAGCTGTTATTAATATTATAATTTCGATTTTTTTACTTTATTTAAAGTTTTCGATAGTCGATTTTAAATTTGCGAAAATTAATACTATAGTTTTGTATTAATGTCTTTGTATCTACTAATGATTTCTATTTATATTAAAATAAAGTATTTCTTCATTATTAAATACGTACTCTTAATTATTTTTTTAAAGATACTGACTATTATTAGAACTATTTACCATTATTTAAGTATGATACTTTAAATATTAATAAAATAATTTTATAATCAATTTGAATGTAAATTATTTTAAGAATATCATTATTGCAGTGTTAATATAAAACTTTTTTTTTAATCATTAATTAAAAAAAAAATTTAAAAAAAATTGTCATAAATCATTTTTAATATTTAAAAAAAAAAAAAACCAATACAAATAAAATATTTTATCTCATATAAATATCTAATATGTATATGTTTTCTTTTGTGCAAAACAGTAAAATGTAGAAAAATCTTCTTTGTTTCCTTTAATAATCCATTTAAAGTCCTGGAAATATCTTATATCTATGGAACAATGATTTTGAATTTTTTGAAGGTCTTAATGCTATTTATAGTTACATAAACTTAAATAATGACTATTAGTATAAAGTAGAAGTGAATTGTTTTATTTAATTTTAAATAGTGGATTCTATTAGTATGATTTTCTTACATTGAAATTAATTTTTACAAAATTAAAGTGTTGTGTGGTTCATTCTAAGGAAGGTTAATCCTTTTTAAGCTATACAAATGTTGCAATAAATATGGCAATTATTTAAAAATTTTTTTGAATATATTATTATGTAAAACAACTTTAAGTTCCATGGTTCAGGAATTTATATTACTACGTGAAAACGCAAATTTCATATTTGTTTTTGCACAATTGGGTTTTACTCTACTACACTCTTAATAAAATTATTATTATATTATTATAATGATGTTATAATCACCTTGTTTTTATTTCATTTCTTAAGGCAGGTTTTCATGAGAAAATTTTGGCCAGGAAACTTGACTTTAGAGAGAGAGGTATATAGTATACTCTCAATAGGAGAGAAAGAGTAAAATGATTAAATTTATATTAAAATTTTTTTATATCTTTTGAAAAAAACAAATTACATAACCTTATTTTTTAATTTTTAAATTTATATTTCGCGAATTGTTCAATTCAAAGTTAAAATTTTATTAATTTAAAATAAATAATAAAATTTTAATCAATTGCAAATAATTTTAAATAAAAATTTCATTCATCAAACCATAATATAAAATGTTTTTTTTCTTTGTTTACATTCTCTTGTTTGTTTACAAAATTCAAATGTCATGTATCCATAAAAATATGTAATAGTATGCAAAAAATTTTTGTGTAGAATACACTTTTTTTTTGTATGTAGTAGCAACTTTATAGGAAAAAGACCTAAGAGAACATCTTTTTGACATGGATTATGGCGCTCTCTTAATACTGGGCTAAGCAAAATTGATGTTTCTCCAAGTAATTTATATGTTTCTCCCAGTAATTTATCGTTTTTTCTTTGTCGCACAAATAGTATTTTTGTATCTTCTGCCTATGCTCTAACTTTTGCCCAGGAAACTGCCGTAATGAAAATTGGCCTTTAACCTACCACCGGTTAATTCTGGTTAACTCTAATATATATAAATAGATTCATACATTGTTTATTCATATTATTGTATTTATTCAAATCGGACATTGCCTTCATTGAATTTTTTTTTTTTTAGAAAGAAAACAAAAAGAAAATCACTTTGATTTTATTGTTTTGATTTTTTTCTTTTTGATAGTTTTCTTTGCTCTTCAAATAAAAATGAGAAAAATTAAAAATGTTAGTTGTTCAAATTAACTTTAAGCTGTTTGTTTTCTGATTAAAGTAATTTTGAAGTATTTTTTTGTCGAGATTCTGGTATGATTGTGTGGTAAGCATTTTACGTTCCTAGGTGTTGGCTCACTAATCGTATTTTAATGGTAACAGAGCTATTTTTTGGCTCATTTACTATTATGGTTTTCTTCATTTAGTACTAAAAAGTTAGAATACAATGCTCTGCTTTATGGTTTGCCTGGTTTTCTCTTTATAAATTCGTAAAAACATTTAAATGAAACAAAATATTTTGCGATATTTATTTTTCATTCTTCCTAATTGATTTAGTGTTTTTAAATTCAAGGATGAATTTTTTATTTCTTATCTTCCATTATCGATGCATTTTAAAGATTTCTTTTTCAAGTTTTTTTTTATGTAAGAGTTATATTTTCAAAAATATCTTTATTAATTAGTAATTGTGTAGTATATTATAATGTAACATTTCAAGACTTTATTTTTTAAATGTAATATAAAAATTTTAATAAATATTATACTGTCCCTGGTTTGTAATCGTGAGTTAATCAAATTCATAAAATGTAATAATAATAGCAGCAACAAAATTAAAACAATTATAAAACCCCTTGAATAATAGGAATTAAGTGGCATTCTTTACACTAAACACTAAACAGTTAAACGGTCAGAAGATAGAGGTGGAAAGAAAAATGCAAGAATAACTTCAAGTTATTAAGTAAAATAAAAAAAAATATATTAAATAGAATTGTTCAAATATTTTTGTGAATCGGTATGCAATATTTAAATAACCAGTTAATGACAAGAAACTTAAAAGCAAATAATTTAAATGTTTTTAATTATTAAGATTGGTTAATAAAATGAGAAATCCTATTAGATTCTATAAAAAATTTCGTTTTTTTATTTTTTAATATATATATTAATACTCCTCATTTATATATAATATTGTTATTGTTCTTTATGTGTTATGCAATATTTTGTAATAATGCTTAAACAAATTTGTTATATATAATATAAATTCATTCAAATAATTTCTTTGATGAAATTTAAACAATTAAATAATTAAGGCTTTAAAAGGCCAAAATAAGGTTGAATAAGGTTTTCTTTTCTAACTTTAAAATTAAGGACCGTGATTGTGATATTTCTTAAACCATTTTCTTTATGTATGTTTAGTTCTTCTCAGACTTAGTCTTTTAAACTTTTAAGTTCATGTTTTCAAATAGTAATAGAATTTTTTTCAATTATTAGTATCTTCTTTAACTAACATGTTTAAATCTTTATGAAAGTTAAAGAAAGGAAAGAACTTGAAATAACCAGGGATATTTGTTTTCTAATTTTAATTCAATCTGAAAAATTTTGAAGCAGAATTACGTTCGATATTTATTTTTAAACATTGAGTAATTATAATTTAATGAACTCATCTAACTCTATTTAGTCTTCATTATATATATATATAGATATGTATATATATATTATATTATATATTAATATAGATAATGTGTATAACTAAATAAAAAAATGTTTTTCCCCATTTTTCGGTTAAAATTAATACATAATATACTGACTTATATATACATAATTTATGTTTGATTTGTTATTGTTAAAAAAAAAAAAAATCAAATTACTATAATACATTTTTTACACGCTTTAAATAATTCAAGTAAAGATTAATTTTATTTTAAAAAGATTCTCAAGGGCATATTTTGTAATTTTATACAATCTTTTGCTCATCATGTACTTATTTTTTTTTTTATAAAAATAAATGTATATATTTATATATAAGTATATACAAAACAATATATATATATATATATATTAGAACTGTTTCGTTTTAAAAAGTATAGAAGTGAAAAAAAAAATTAGAAAAGGGCAACGACAGTTTAATGTAAATTTAATTAAAGGATAACAATTTTGACAAATTTTATTTATTTTAATGAAAATAAAATTTTTTAAATATACTGTGTTCTTAATAAATTTGTAAACTAATTGAGTTGAAGGCTAAATTGAAGTTTTGCTTGCTTTGTTTGCTTATTTTTACTTTTTTTTAAATTGAGACAGAAAATAAATCAAAAGAAGTAAGAAGCATATGAAAGTTTGGAAAAAATTGGAAATTCTCGAAATATTTGGGTTCGACACATTTATTTAAACCAAAAAGTATATGGAATTTATGAAAGTACATTTTACAAACTAAAAAATATGGAATAGAATGATGTTAGAATCATTCGAGAGAATGTTGTAATAAGAATGAAACTACAACAAACATTTAAAATTAATTTAACTCATTGAAAAGGTAAAACTAAGCGAGTAATTAAAAAATTCTCAATTAAAACTTTTACAGACATTATTTTCTTTGCTCCTATGGTTAATTGAGCTTAACTACATAAGAAAAAATGTATTTTATTGCAGACGTCAAAGCGTCAAAAGCAAGCATGGCAAACGTTGATTGGGTCTTTATTTTAAGTTCGCTTATCTAAATTAATGGTTTTTTTATGTACATATATAAAATTTTATTAAATAATTCTTATAATTTTAATTATATATGTTTTTAAATATGACATAATATCAGAAATGATAATGCATTATTTTAAAACCATATGAACACAACATTTCAAAGATATCATTTTAAATTGCATACTTACAGGAGCCACAAAATTATTTTTTTTTTTTAAATATTAAAGTGTGAATATTTGGTTAAATTTTTTTGTTTAATTATTAATTTAAATTACTATATTTATAAATTTTAATTATTTTATTAGATTGTCTTTAATTGTTTTCTTTTATATACCATTTTCTTTCCTTGATTATTTTATATTTTTTTTTAAAATTTTGTTTTGTTACTATTATACCAATAAAATTGCTATGGTAATAATTAATTACATAAAAAAAGTTCTTATCATTACTATTAAATTTTCAAATTACATAAATGTTTTTTCTTTCTATCATCGCTTTCATATTCAGTTCTAAATTCTAATGAAAAAGAATCAACAAATTTAAAAGGGGCGAATAATATAAGACAGTAATTTCTTACTTTACGGAATATAAAACAATTTTGTATTTTATATACTCTTTATTTACTCAATTATTTTAAAGGTATTTTATGTTATGATTTTGATTATCCTGAAAATTACTTTATTATTGTTACTGGATAAATGAATATTACTTAATTTACTAAGTATGAAAAGTTATATTTTAAATGGAGAAGTATTGTAACCCTTGTTGTATCAAAGGTTGATGGGATATCGTATTGTATAGTTTTTTAAAATACTAATAAAGTTGATAATATTATTTTTTTATTGAATTTATTTCATTCTAGAATATCTATTATGTGTCTAAAACTTGTACACTGAAAAGAATAACTGGGCCAAGCAAATAACAAAGCCAAGCCTTCACAGCTTTGAGAAATATGGTCCTAAGACGTAAGCAGCTGATTTCATGTGGTAGTTTAGTAGAAATTCCTTGTTGCGTGCTATATGATGCCTCTATTCCTTTGGTTGTTACTTCTTGCGTTGTTGCTCTATTAAAAAACATCTTTAAAACTTTATAGAAAAACAGGTGTTTTAATGGCAGTACATTAAGATTCTTGAATAGAGCAAAGTTGTGCTTACGAATTAATGCATAATAAATACATGTAAAAATTTCATTAGAATTTAGCTTATTATCAATTAATTAACCTAAGATATTTAAATTTTGTAACATTATCAATGTGAAAGTAATTTTTAGAGCAAATAGCATCATATTTAAATGTTTCAATAGTATAAGCATAATTACATATATCTGAAGAAGTCTACACTCTATTCCAATCAGCCCCATGATAAACAAGATTACCAAATTCATCTCCATATCATTTTATACTAAAAATTATTAATTTCGTTTTTTCACTCAATAACATTTTATGAGAAGCAAACCAATTTCTTAACAGTGCTAAATCGTGACAAATTAGACACCTTCCAATTTTATTCTTTATTTTTTATCTGAAAAATAGGATGAGAACCATTTATGCATCCTCTAAAACCAATTTTATATAATTTATGTAATTGCATTTTATGATCAACTGTATCGAAAGTCTTACATTTATCGACAAACAGGGCCGCCGTTTTTTTCCCTTTATTAATTCCATTGTGTATAGCATTACAAAATTCTAAAAAAAAAGTCAGGTTTGTTCAGAAAACTAAGAATCCTTAATTTTACTAATTTTTCAAAAATCATTCAAAAATTAGAAAAAATTTAAATTAGTCTATAGTTATTTAATTCTTGATTATCTCCTTTTTTAAATAATGGGAAAATTTCAGCTTTTTTAAAGTTATCTGGAAATGCATCATGTACCAATGATATAGATTAGTCTAACCGTTGAACAGTTGGGATATTTCAAATTTGTATTATTTTGCAAAAAATGTACATTTGTGAAGGATAAAAATTGTTATTGTAAAATTTATTAGAGAGAGGAAGGAGATCCAACAAAATTATTTTGTAAATTTGAATTTGTATATTTGGAAATTGCAAATTATTTATTTCATTTATTATTTGTTTGTTATTTTTGTACCATTTGTTTATATTTGCTAATTGTTTTGAAACTTATGAAATTTGCATATTCAATATTGAATTATTATTTATTTTTTTTTTTTTTTATATTATTTAAATATTCTTTTCCATTATTTTACATAAAAGATTATGTAAATTTATATATATATATATGTTGCTTATATAAATATTTATATATTTTTAAAAGTATAAATTTAAAAAGGTATTTCCGCAAAATTTTATTTGTATGTGACGTATACGAGTATGTATATGTTGTATATATTATACCATTTATTTGTAATGTATTTATATTATAGATAAAGCGTGAAAATCAATAAATAGTAATTTCCTGATTCTTTTATTTTTAGAATAAAATTTTTATTTAATTTTTTTTTTTTTTTTTAATTAAAATGAAATGTTTAAATATAAAAAAAAAAAACCTTTTCAATAGATATGATCTATTTTAAATTTTGATTGTTATTGAATGGAAAGTTTACTTCTATTTGATCTATTATTATATTCAGTGAGTCCTTTCAGGAAAAAATTTTCATCTTAAAAATAATAAAAAAAAAAAAAAATCTATAAAAAAAATACATATTTATATTTATAACTAGGTACCAGAAATATCTGGGATTGCACGAGTTTCTTGTAAAATAAATTATGCGAAAATAGTTAAAGAAAAACTTTATTTAATTTTTTTTGTATAAATGTATATATATGTATCTGACCAATGGCGTAGTGGTAAAGACGCCGCCTTTCATGTGGAAGGTCTCGGGTTTAAACCACGGTCAGATCATATCTAATAAAAAAAATATCGTAAAATTGTATAATTATATCGTAATAGTTTATATCGTAATATAAAATAAGATTTAATAAAAATATATAAATAATTCTTGTGTAAGATTATAGATGGCGCACTTAACATTTGTGCATTCATATTTCATAACCTTATACAGTAGCTACAGCCGAGTAATCAACGGCTTAGTGAATATTGTGATTAAAGTAACTGAAGCCTAGTTTAAAATAAAAACTTGGTGAATACCCTATACTCCTTAAAGGAGTGAAAAAGGAATAAAAAAAAAAAATATATATATATATATATATATATATATAAATGTATGTGTGAAAAAAAAAGAATAGACATAGAAAATGGAAATAGATTTTCTTTTTCCTCCGATATATTGGAAATAATTTTATATAGCGATTAAGTCATGCATCAAAACAAAAGTAGAAGTGAATCGGTTGGCATTGTTTTTAATCAATATAAGCTCTTGCATCAAAATGTGTTTAAGGATCAAGACAGATTTCCACAGAATCATAAAGTTGTTAAAAAAAAAAAAAATATAATGTAAAAAATATAATACATTGGTCAGCATTTTCTAACTCCAGTTGAATATTTCTGTTAAGTTTGATGTCGTTTGGATGTAATCAGTGATTATTAGCAGCATAAAAAGTTACCAATATGTTTGCAGCTAGTGATAGAATATTATATTTTATTTATGGAATATGTATAGGTCTTCATTAATTTTCATTACTTTTTGTATACTTTTAAATGAACTTGCCTGTGTCTATGGTTTTATTTTTCATTTTCTCAGTTAGTGATACATTTATATTAGAAATCTGACCATAAATTTATAAGAATTGTATGGTTCGGTGGTTAGCAAAGTGGCTTAGGGTGTAAATAGATCTGAGTTCGATCGTCCTTCAAAGATAAAAATTTTTTTTGTTTAATTTTTTATTTACTCTTACTTTATCAATTACATACATTAATTACTATTATTTAATTTCTAATGTTATTTTTAAATATTTAAAAATCATCAGATCAAATAACTGTCTACTTGAAGTAAATAAAAATTTAAATGAATAAAAGGAAATTAAATTAACAAATTATGCATATTTTCTAACCTTTGATATAACATTTTCGGTATACCAAATATTCTGTAAATACATATACATATATACATATTTATATAATTATGAATAAATTGAAAGAATATTTTTATATATAAGGAATGTACATATGGAAAGAAAAAACATATGTGGATTTAATAATTTAAAGAAATTTTCTGTTAGGCAAACTTAAATAAGAGTGCATGGATCAAATGGATATGAATGTCATGTCAAGTCATATATACATATATATATATATATATACTGAAATGTATATATTATAATAACTTTGTTGTTATTTTTAACATACTAAATAAACTTGTGACCTATACACACAGTTATATATAATTATATTTAACTTTCATTTAAGGCTATTTGACATCCAATCCAACTAACTATCTTTATTGTGGTGAACAGAAACGAAGAGCTTCCGAGTTCCGACAATAAATTTTCTTTAAATTTCTCATTTTTTTTTTTTTTTAAATAAGTATGTATTTTCTCAATATACATCCATGCAAACATTTACTTCACACATATTTTATAATTCGAAAAAAGCATATGAACAATATTTATCCTCGTAAGAAATACAAAATTCATAACTACTTTTTTTAATTTGGAGACGAAGTTTTTTTTATTAAATTCTCTTCTTACCTTCTTTTTAAATATTCGTTGTAAATAAATTGTTTGTATGTATATATTGAATTTATATATGTACAAACGTTAATATATGCAATATATGCATATTGTATAACTTATATATTTATATACACTCATATAAACGTATACATACATATTTAAATACTTAAGAATGGAAAAAAATTTTTTTTTAGAATGTGTTTTGAACTACTGAGGTTTTGTTATTGTTGTATTTTTTTTGTTTTTTATTTACCTGATTATACAGTTAACTTAAAGCTAAAAAGCTTAAAAAACAAATCTTCTATCTTGAAAATTCATTCAATTAAATTCCCACGAGTATAATACGAATTTTTTAATGGAATTTTTAAATTATTTATCAGCGACTCTCAAAATTCTGAAAAAGGTACTATTGGTTTAAAAGTTAAATCGATCGATCTCTTGTAAACTTTAACCGCAACAATCAGAATATAAATTAACGGTAAAAATAAAGTTATTTGTAAAAATTTGTAATTTAATTTGTGATTAGTATTATTTATTTATTTTATTTGAACCAAAATAAGGTTTTTACAAAAAATTTGTAAAAGGTACAAATAATGTAAGACTAGCAAAATTTTTGTAACTGAAAAAAATGTCCGCCTTTATTTTGGTATCTATAGACACATGATTTAAAAAAAATTGGTTAATGATTTTTTTAAGTATTAATTTTATTGAATTACTTATGCTTGTTATTTAATTATATGCAACTGTTAGCCTAAAACTATGCAATAACAAGGATTTTATCCATTTGCAATATGCATTAGTTCTCCTTCACCCTTACGATCAAAAATAATAATAGAATAGTATAATTAAATAAATAGAATAAATAGTATTGGTCTATTCTAATAAGAGTATCCTTAATCTATAATGGCCTTAGTAACCGTTGGTTCTAATATATTTCATTGTTCTCCTTCTTTAAAAATTGTAATATTAATAAATAAATAATTATATAAATAAAATAAATGCGCCTTCAAATGTCAAAATCATAAGAAGAATATTCGAAAACTAATCTATCTATATATATAAAAGAGAAAGTTTCTTTGTTAGTTTGTTTCTATGTAGCGAATAGACTCCTAAACTGCCCAGCCGATTTTCATGAAAATTTGTATATAGAGGTTTTTGGGTACGGAAAGAAATTGTGGCTCAAAAATTTTACTCTAACGGACCGCCAAGTTGGGGCTGTGGTGCAAGTATTTAAACTTCTTTGTTCTAAAATGAAAACGGTTTAACTGATTGACTTTAAATTTTGTATACGTGATGCTCTTTGAGAATTGAGTTGACCCTATTAACAGTTTTGGAATTTGTTAATCCATGTCGGGGCGACGGGTGGTCAAAAAAAATTTTGGGTCCAAATTTTGTCCGATTTTACGAAATTCTCCTTTGGCTTAACAGAAAGCCCCCAAAAAAAATTTTGTTGAGTTCCATTAACCCATTGCGGCTTAACAGCTTTTTATGGGTTTTTGCAATACTTTTCTCTAAATTCGAAACGGTTTGACCAATAGACTTAAAATTTTGTATACGCGATGCTCATTAAGAATTGAGTTGACACTATTAACAGTTTTGGAATTTTTTAACCCTTGTCGGGCCCATGGGTGATCAAAAAAAATTTTGGGTCCAAATTTTGTCCGATTTTACGAAATTCTGCTTTGGCTAAAAAGAAAGCCTCAAAAAAATTTTGTTGAGTTCCATTAACCCATTTCGGCCCAACAGCTTAACAAAATAACAAGAAAAACTATTAGGTTGTAAATTATTCTGAAAATTTAAAAAATTTTCAAAATTTCATTGACTTCACAGTTGAATTGTTTCAATTGAAACAATTAATTATAAAAAAATAAATGCATATAATTATATTTTAAACAATTTTTTTTTTTTTTTTAAGTCATAGGTAATTTTAAAATTGGAAAGAACAAATTATAGAATAAAAATATTGAAAATCTCTGACTGTGATTTGAAATCATTTCTATATTAGGTATGGAAAATATTTTAAAGTTGGTCAGAATGGTATTTCATGTTTTTGTAATATTTTTGTTTTTATATATTATTTTATATGATAAAAATAACATTTTTCCCTATTCTTTAATATTTATAATGTATATTGACAAAAAAGATACATTATAATATGTATAACAGATATTTGAATATGAATTATATTTTTGAGTAATATTTCACTCAAAAAAAAAAAAACAGAAAAAAACAATTTGAGTTTCTCTCAAATTAAATAAAATATAAAAGAAAAAAAAAAAAAAATTCTGAGACCATAAATTCTGACTCCTGAGTTGCGTCTGATTGATTTCGTTTATTTAAGAATCAAAAATGTAATGAAATGGAATTTAGAATGGAATTTATATTAATAAAATGTACTTTACGCGACTACTCGAATCGCAATTCTCTTCTTGTTTTTTTTTATAGTATTTTCTCTTTGAACGCTTATTTTTTTATTTTCAATTCTACTGTTATATATATATATAACTTAAGAAGTTAAAATTTAAACCTTAAATTCTAACTTCTAAGCAACCTGTATGTGATACTAAAATTAATAATTGTAGTTATTATTACAGTTAATAGTTATGAATGATAGTAAAAAAAAAAATTTTTAAATAAAATATTTATCTAGTAGAAGATGTAACTTAATTAAATTCTCTTTGAAAAATTTTCCTATATAATATATATGAATATATGAATGAATACATAAAAATTCTATAAAAATTTAAAAAAAAAAAGTATATGTAATATATATATAATAACATTTTATTTATATTTCTATACAATATACTCCCCTATAGCTAATCTTCTATTCTAACCAATATTAAAAATTTAAGTATAGTATAGTAAACATTGAGTTGAGTTTGTTTTTTCATTATACATATTATACATATTCTTTAAGTATGGAGTAATTGAGTGGAAATTGTAAAGTATAATAAAAATAGAGTAGAAAGTAGAGAATTTATATGTAAATGAAAAAAAAAAATAAAGAAGTTTACCGAGAGTCGAGTCGAGTCGAGTCGAGACAAAAATTCGAGTAAAAATAAAATAAAAATATATATACAAAACTATATAGATGATAATATACATATATATATTTATTATTTATACGAAATAATATGTATATTATAAATTTTTTTTTTTCCACTATTTATAAATGAAAATGTTAAAAACAGTTGAGCTAAGAGCAGACACATTTTATACACTCGAACGAACGGAGTTCTGTCGTCGTTGTGTGTCTCTCCTAATAAATATAATTTTTCTTTTTTTTATTTTTAATTTTTAAATTTATTGTTATTGAGTTTAGAAAAAAACATAAATAAATTATAATATATATATACATGATATATATATATATGATGTATTTAAATAATAAAATGATAAACAAATCATTAAAAAATATTTATAGAATTTTAATAAATTAAATTTAAAATAACGCAAAAAATAAAAGTACAGAAGAAGAAAACAACATTTATAGTAAAAAAAAAAAAAAAAAAAAAAAAAAAAAATTTATAGCAAAAAAAAAAAAAAGAAAATTGTTTTGTTTTCTTTTTTTTTTTTTTTAATTTCATTATTTTCTTATTTTTATTGAAAAATTTGTTACCTATTTAATAATAAAAAAATACATAATTTTCAAATATTCAGTGGTTTTTATTTTTCTTTATAATCTGTATATGTATATATATATATATATACCGGATATTAATGTATATGTTTCTAAAATAAAAATAAAGTGTATTGTGGTGATTTGTGTGTTTTGTGTACATACTAATATGTATATATTTATTATACATATATATATTATTTAAAAAGAAGGTTAAATTATATTTTTTCTCAATGACCGGTGTACTCTTTTTTTTTTTTTCTTTTTGTTTTTATTTTATTTACTCTTGAGTTTTTATTAACTAAATCTGATAAATTTTCTAATTAAATATAGTACATTACATTACATTACATTACATATATTAAGATAATTTCTTTTTCAAAGTGATATATATATATACATATATATATAATAACATACTTATATTATAATCTATACGAAAAAAAAAAAAAAAATAAAAACAACAAAGAAAATCAACAAAATAGTCAAAAAAAAATTTTATTTGAATAACAGTTAATATAATTAAAATAAATATTTGTTAATATGTAGCAATTAATAATTAATTAATAATTACATACCTACTCACATGTTAAATGGATTAAATTAAAAAATAAAAAAAAATAATAGAAAAAAAAACACTAATATGTATTTTAGCTGCCTACACAACAACATTTTTGAATTTAATATTACACAAAAGAATGAAATAACAACAGAAATATGGATTAAAATTTTTTTAATTAATAAAATAGAATTTTTTTTAATTAATCAATTTCCATAATTAATAAATTATTTATTAATAAAATTGTGATTAATTTATACAAAATTTCTAAAAGATTCTTAAAATCTTAATTGTATTTTATAAAAATTATTAAAAATTTTACAAAATATTTATTTGAATTGAAATTTTTTTAATTAAAATCAAGTGAATATATTATTTAAAAAAAAAAGTAAATTGTAGATGAAATAAATTAAACAAAATAAAATAAAATCAAAAATAGTGATTGAAAAAATAAAATAGAACAAGAAAAAATAAACAAAAACAAAAGTAATAAGAAAATAATAATACATTTATAACATAATAGTGAAATTAAAATAAAAAAATAACAAAGAAAATAAGAGTAAGATGATGTTGTGCATTATTTATTATTATTAATACTAACATTATTTATTTAATAATATAAATTAACATTAATACCTACATAATAACTTTGTGATTTACTTATTGTTGTATCACAATATTGTCTAAATTATTGTTATACTTAAAAAGGAAAATTTTCTCAAATGACAGGTTAAATTGTAATTGTGAATTGTGATTTTTCAACTGTCAACAAGAAATGTCAAATATGCAATAAATTTTTCTGCAACAGTTTTGAAAAAAAAACATATTTGATATTATCTATATTATGATTTATAATAATAATTTGAAACATTTGAAATAACTAAATAAAATATTTATCAAATTAAGTTTATTATACATAATACATTAACTATAATAAATAATAATGTATAATATAATAAATATAGATAAAATCTAGTTACTTTTCCTTTTAAGTTTGACAATTATTATTTTTGTGGTTAATTTATTTTTTGTTTTTTTTTTTTTTTTGTGCGAATAAACAAAACAAAAGTTTATAAACAAAAATTTAATAAAGTCTATAAACAGTTTATGAATATAATAAAAAAAAAATAGCAACAAATTAATAAATAAAAAAAAATGAAAATCTTATATTTTGTTGTACTCTTCTTCTTCATATAAAATTATTATGTTTTTTTTTATTACGGTATTTAAAAACAACTGCATACAAATACAAAAGTATATTGTGTTTGTGTATAAGAATACTATTGTTGTATGTATCTAAAAGAGAGAATGGAAAAAAAGGAAATACGAGTTTTCTCTTAACTTATGAAATAGAAAAAAAATTTTTTATTAAAATTCTCTCATACTCTCATGGCCCAAATACACATCACATCACATAATAATAAATGCCCATTCATTCCATTCTAGTGAGTTTCGTGTATATAAATGTATTCCCGATTCCCGTCCTGTCGTTTCCCATCGGATTTCAGATGAGTCCCATATGGTAATATATTTCTTTATTTTCTTCCGCTCAGCGTACAGCACAGTTATGTTTTGCTAAAACATATGTAATATAAAATATGTATACTATATACTTTATTATGTTATGTATTTTATTTTATATAAATAGTAGATACATATATACATATTGTGATTTGTTATTGATTACATTTAGTATTTTAGTGTAATACCAAATGTGAAGTTAAATTGCATGTTTACCATATTGTATGAAATTTTTTTTTTTTTTTTTTTGTGATATGACTTGAATGTTTAGTTAATTAATAAATAATTTGTGTATTGCTATGTTTTATTAAATTAACAACTTTAATTAAATATTAAATAAATGAATTCAAGTGTTACCAATCTCTGACAGTGATAATTAATTTTATTTAATTTGTATTAAATTTTCGTTTTAAATTATAACTTTTCGACTTAATTATAAATTAAAATTTTTTTTAATGTTTTATTTAACGTTTAATACCTATAATATGGTTTTTAAAAATTTTAACTTTGGTTATATTATTGATCTTTTTTAGGCTAATAAGTCTGACTATACCATAGTTATAATGTTGGAATACAGGGCAGACATATTGTATTATTCTTATAATTAGAATTGATCTTTAAGAATTTCATATACAATTTAAACATGTGATATTACTGGGCCTTGTAACATGTAGAAACTTCAACTTAAGTTTTCATTCATATATAAAAAATTATATATATAGTATTATAAATATTGGCAATAATTTTATATTTGAAATGTATAGGGTATTTCTATATCAGCGAGTTATATTATTCATTTAAATTGTCTATTGTATTGTTATATTAATGTATATTTTATTGAAAATATTAAATAACATATTAATTAATTATTAATTGCTGAATTTAAATGGTTCGACAACCAGATAATTTTTTTATTTTTTTTTTTTATAACTTCTATTGGATTTCGAACCGTCGGTTACCAGCAATGAATGGTCGGCCCTTTTGCACTTAACAAATGTGCGTCCCAGCCGTTGTATGACTAATAATTTTTTTCTCTTTTGAAATATTTTTCTAATAATTTTTTTTTGGAGCTTAATTTTGTCCTCATGTTTGTTATATCATCAATCTTATTAGCATTTTAAATATGATTTTAAAGAAATTAAGGCTGTAATATATTTAATATTATATTAATTGTAATTGTGAACTATGTTTAGTATTGTTCTATAACCTTTGTTTGTAGGCATTATAGATTATAAAACATAATTTGATATTAAAATTTTGGTCTGTTCTTTTAATTAGGTCACTTTTGTGTCTGTTCTGTCCTTTCATAAGGTTTAAAGAACAGGAGGGTAGATTTCAATAAGAAATATTACATTTTGAATTGATGTTTTGCAAAGATATAGTTGGATATAAATTAAAAATAATTACACAACCTTTTAAGCTTTTTTTATCAATAATATGTAATACATTAAATATACTTATAGTTATTTAAAAAAAATATCAAATATTTTTATTTATATTTTGATTGATCTTCCTTAACTCTTTCCCTCTTCTTTTTAAAACTCTTTCAAAACACAAATACATTAAGTATATGTACTTGTTTTGACATTAATTGTAGGATTTAATTTGTACAAGTGTCCGCAAATTGTTTTGTGAACTTGTCGATTAATTTTTTTACACATATGTTTTTTTCCATTTACTTGTTAATATTTAAATATGTTTTTTGTATATACATATATATTTTTTGTCGTTTATCTTAATCTTTTTATTTGATTTTTTTTTTTTATAATTTTTCTTTATTTTCACTTCAATTTTTTTTTTTTTCACTTTTTGTCTTTCTGTTTTGCTCTCATTTTTTTTCTCAGTTTTTTTTTGTTGTACTTCATGTGGTGTTAAATGATTTACTGTTTGCTCTATTTATTCATTATTTTCTTTTTCTGTTCTTTTTTTCCCATATACACTTATTTTCATTTAAAAATGATATTAACCCGTTTTTCAGTTTTCGTTTTTTTTTTTTTTTTTTGTTATTATTTTTTAAAAATAGAGACGGACAAACATTTCAACAAAAAATAAAAAATTAATTCTGAAAAAACACAAAAGTAAAATTTATTACAAACGAGAGTATAAAAAGGAAACGAAGCGTTACTTATCAGGGGAGAAATTTACATTATTATTAAAAAAAAATAATAAACACGTATTATAAATAATTTTTATTTTTTGTAATCGGCAAATGATTGCCATTGATGTTTTAAAATTTTGCAATTAATTTAATGAATAATGACAGAAACACAGAGGAAGTGTTGATAGGTAGATGCATCTTTTTCTTTAAATAAATAAAATTGTGATGTTTTCGATTAATTCTTCTCCTCATTGCTTTCTTGACAAATATTTATAAATCGATATTTCAGTCCTCTTAATCAATTCACTTATAGGTATAATAAATTTTGTATTTATTTATTGACATAGTATAAATATACAATTTATTTAGTTTATTAAGCACAATATTTAATGTGTAGTCCCGTATTAAATTTTGTTCTACATTTTATTAACGCAAAGATTGATTGTAATTTTATTCTCATTGTCGATGGTCAATGCTCGCAATTGTGTTTTCAATCTTAAGGCGAAAACAAAAAAACAAAATTACTCATCAAAAAATAAAAACAAAATATTAGTACGAGTACTACTTGTTTTTTGAATATAGTCCAAGAATTCATCAAACATATAGTTTATATTTTATAATAAATACAATGTATGTACTTTCATACTTTACTTGTTATAAATTATATGTTTTATAATATAAGTATGTACTATGAATTTAATAAAAATATAAGAATAATAAGATGATAAAATACTACTTTAGTTTAGTTTTGTAGTTGCATTGCAATTGAACTTGTTACGATTAATGAATGAAAACAGAATTATTAGTATTATTGTAGGTATACAATATAATCGATCATATAGTATAAAGTTATTAGGCCACTAGTACGAATAAGTAAAGAGTTAATTAAATCAATTAACAAAATTTTTTGAGTTTAGTTTTTATATAAAAATCCTGAAAATAATAATTTTTTTTTAAGCGCTAAATGTTCAACTGTTAGGCTAATAAGCCTGTCTATACCATAGGTACATGTTGGAACAGGGGGTCATATTATATTCGTGTTATTAGAATTGGTCTTATTAAATTCCATACATACAATTTAAACATGAGATAGTACTAGGCCTTATAACATGTAGAAATGTCTTAGATTTTCAATATTTACAGTTCTATTTTTTGTTTATATTGTAATATTTTGTATTTGAGTTATATGGTATTCTATATCTGCGAGTTATATTATTCAATTAAATTATTTGTTTAAATTGTTATATTAATGTATTTTTTATTAAAGATTTATAATTATTAATTATTGATTATGCCATTAATTTGAACCCAATGGAGAATGGTAGCTGAGTCGAGTCGAAAACCAGAAAGGTTTTCACTTTCACTAGAATTCGAAGCCGGGCCTTTCCGCATGAAAGGTCGGCACTCAACCACTGTGCCAATCAGCTGTGTTTATTTAAGATTCTTTCCCTGTTTATTAAATTTTAAGTTCCTTCCAAAAAAAATTTTAAAAATTGGATTTCGATTATTTTGAATTTTTTCTAATTCATATTTGATCTCTGCCAAATTTCAAACTGACACAATTATTTAAAAACTTTAGGTACATACATATTTTTTTTAAAAGAGTAAAATTACTTAACATTAATTTAAAACCTTGTACTTGTACCCTCATTTGTGTTTTGGGTACTTATATAATCTATATTTATATATTTATTTACAAACATTCCAATATCTCGTACAATGTGATAAAAGAATTAAGCATTTCTTTCCTTATCAGACGTCCCAGATCATACAATTTAGTAATTTTATAAATAATCGAAATTGAACCTGCACGCTCTCGATAAATCTAAATACTCACCCATTTTAACACCGATTCCTCCTACTTATATAATTATTAAGTTTCTTGTATGGTAATGTGTTTAATGAAACTTAAAACATAATAAATAAGATATTAAAATATATTCAGTAAGAGGTTTAAATTTAGATATATTGGTCCCCATTGTATTTTCAGACACTGAAAAATTTGTTTTAACTTTACCACAAAAGTTTTATTAACAAAATTACTTAAATTTAAAAATTTTTATTCAAGTACTTATATTTCAAAAAATTTTCCAAAAAACTTGAAACATTTTCAGTTTCGGTTTTAACATACATTATAACATAATATAGCTAATAATAATAAAAAAATGTGATTATTTTTCATTTCAATAAAATGTTAACGTGCTAATTTTTCAATAAAAGAAAAAAGAAATATTGACTAATTTTGAAATTTGAAAAACAGAAACATTTAAAAAAAAAAAACAAACTTTTCTTTCTCGTTTTTTGTGTATTGTCAGTACAAAAAATGTCATGAGAGCATTTTCTTTGTTAATTGTATGTACACAGTTTGTAATTTGGCATTTATTTGTTTATATTATTTTTTTTATTGTTTTATTTTTCTCCACATCATTTTCTTTAAATTCTCACGAAATGAAAAAAATAAATGATATTCATTATAAAACATTTAGTTTATAATACGCGATCTTTTTGATACTGTTGTTTTTTTTTAAAATCCGTATGACTATATAGTCAAAGGGTATAATAAATTTGGCATTACGTTTGAGACGCAGAGAAGGAGGGGGGGGGGGGGCGTAGATATAGACCCATACACATCAAGTGTATGGGTCGGATCAGAATCGAAAAATAAATCGATTTAGCTATGTATAACTCAAAAAATAAAGGAGCTGGGATTATGAAATTTTCACAAATTCGTTTTTATGCAAAAACCGGAATCGCTATTTAAATCCAGCCATTTTGGTCCACGGGTTCGAGTACCTGCCATATAACTTTTAATTTTATATGAGCATTACTCTATACCTATGGAAGCTGCGTGTGTGAAATTTCGCCAAAAATAGTTTAGTGTAATGGCCAAAGTTACTGCAAAATTTGGTTGGTCTGCTGCAGTGGGTTCGAGTAGCTGCTATAAAACTCCTTCTTTTATAAGATAGCATTACACTACACCTAATAAAGCTGTATGTTTGAAATTTTGGCAAAAGTAAATAACCGGATGATATAATGTTACGTTCATGCGGGTATCCCAGAGTTGACACAGTCTACTCTACTACAATCTTCCTCGTTTTCTTTATTAATTGTGAACTGAGTAAAAAGGTCTACATTATTTCGACAATTCGATTACTATTTATAGTTAGTTCAGCTCCTATGCAGAGCTGGTGATTTTCAAGTATCAGTACCATTCAAGTACCAGTACTGATACAAGAAAAAAAAATAATTATTATTCAAATACTTACTAGTGATACTGGTAAAAATATAAGTACCAGTAAAAATACTGGTACTCTTTAGTATGTATATTTATATCACTGATGGTAATTTTTGAAATAAATACAAAATAAGTACTTAATCAATTCTCTCAATTACCAGATTTCACTATGTAATATTGGTAAATGCTAATTTTTGATATTGGTAAGTTCTGTTTGAAACTGATAGTGATAAGTGTTGGTTCATTCAGGTGGATATACTGGTTTATATTTAAAAAATATTGATGGGAGTATTTGTATACCTGGTACTTATATTTTTTTATGGTACCACAGTTCTAGTATTTGAATTTTACTGAGCATTTTTATTCAAGTATGAGTACTGGTACTGGCTTGTTTTATTTAAATGACAAAATACTCGAAAATTATATTTTAATTTTATTGTTTTAAATATCCTAGAGATGTCAATAACAATTGTCTTTCTTTATTTAGATTTATTCATTTTTTTTTATTTCAAATTTTAATTTTTGCATATATTTTTTATTTTTATATTATTATTAAATTTTTTTTTTTTTTTTTGGGTTATTTTTTATGTATAATTTGTTTAAACGTACATAAATATTTATGTATATATTATTATATATAATATAAATGTTTTTGTATATACATACGTACCTACCTATAAAATATAAGTTGATAATAATATGAAAATATAAAATTATGTTTTTGGAACTCTTATGATTACTGAAAATCCAAAAAAAAAATATTGAAGCATAAAGACAAGTATTTTGTTTATGTTTTTCTTGTTGTTGTTGTTTTTTTCTTTCTTTTTTGACAGGGTGTTTAATTCGAATTTATTTAGTGAGGTGTTATTAAATTTTATGGTTTTTATTTGGATTTTTTATTTCTGTTTTTTTTTTTTTAAATTTTTCTTTGTCCTCTTTATTTTCTCTATTTTTTTTTGTTTTCTTTGTATATTTTGTTTGTTTTTTTTTTTTTTTTGTTTTTATTATTTTTTTTTTTGACGCTAAATAAATTAGCGACCTTGAATGAGTCTATTGCACACACTATGTAATGTGTATGTTTTTTTTTATTTGTTGTTTTTTATTTCGCGATATTTAAGCACGGTAATATATTTTATAAATATGTATATATCAATGTTGTATTACATTATTTATATACCTATATATATATATATATATATATGTTAATATATAAATTGTTTTTATTTTGTTTTTGAGTTTATTTTTTACGATTAAATGAATATTTGAAAAAAGATTTGATTTGTTTTTGTTTTTTTTTTTGGTAGCTACTTGCTAGTGACTTTTAATGGAATTGAAAAAAATTAAAATAAGAATTATCACGATTTAAAATATGAAAAATATGTATAGGTTTAAATGTATGTTATGTATGTTTTAATATACAGTGAAAGCTCTCATAAACGGACACTCATGGTTCTAAAATTTTCGTCCGCTTATGGGAACTGTCCGGTTAAATCTTTATAACTTTTCTTAAATTTTTTATTAATTTTTTTAATATCGTTTTTTCAAGGGCAAAATTATAGTGGTAAAAAAACATAAAAACTAACTAACAAAAGAAATTAGAAATTTCTACAAAAAACTAAACAAAAATTCAATAAATTCAATACAGATTAATATTATTTGTTTAAATTACATACTACTTCCATTCCAGAATTAGTAGTCTTTTCAAAAAATTTGAAATCTTTAAGTGCCGTATTTTTTCCTGGTCAATTTTTAAAACATTATTTTTGAAATGTGTTTCTAAGTTTTTTATAAACTGGAATGCCTCTTTAAATGTTGCAAACTTTTTAAACTATCAATAGTTTGTCAGACTTCATTGTAGTTTTTAATTTCCAATTCTTTAAGAACTGGTGGACTTTACCTAATACGTATGCGTAATAAACCTAATACGTGTTATTTATAAAAAATGGAAAAAATTTTGATTCTTAAGAGAGCAAGTTTGCATTCTTATTAATAATACATACATTACATACTAATACTATCTCTTCTTTGCTCAGAACCTTTTGAAAAATAAGCAATAAAAAGTACCTCTATGTATTAGGCAAACATAATATTATTCAAATCCAATTATGCATGTATTAGATTCTAATATGTAATTCTAATAATTAGAATGCATAGGTACCTAAATAAAAAAAACCTTGCTCATAAATTAAAAGTGTCCGTTTACGAGAGATTTTTTTGAAATTTAACAAATGATTTAAGTGTCCGCGTCCGGTTATTAGAGTGTCCGGTTAAAAGAGTGTGTTTTGTATGAAAAATTTAAAAAAAGAATTGGTTTTGAAAAAACTGTCTGCCTTAAAGAGATGTCCGTATATAAGAACGTCCGGCTAAGAGAACTTTCACTGTATACGGTTAATGATTTGTAAATAAAATATAATATTGATTGCTTAGTTGGTTAGCTAGTTCAAGTTGGATTTTGAATGAATACGATTTGATTTGATTAAAAAAATTAAAATATTTTATAAATAAATTATTATAAAAAGAAATGATAATGATACTATATAATATAATAAAAATACAGTTTCTATAACATCTGGTTATCTTTTTTGTTTTGGTTCCGTTTTAATTTTTTTTTTTCTTTATAAATTAATATTAATTTAAAGACCTATACATAGAATTTAATGGAAAGAATTTAAGGAAGATGGAATTTGTAATCTTGTTTTATTGTTGATATTAAATCTGGGGCACTACGAATTATTTGAACTGAAATTTTTTGAAAATTTATAGAGATTTGTAAATTAATTTAGTTTTTTTTTTTTACTTAAGTTTTATTTTGTCAATTTCTTACAATTTCACGTGGTACTTGTTAGATTAGTAAAGTCATATTGGGTACTAAATGAATTTTAAAGAAGTTACCAGTAATTTTGTGTCAATTAAATTTTATAAGAAAGAAAAAGAGTGTAGGATTTTTTTTTTTTAACAAGAAAGAGTGCACGAACATAATATGAATAATAAACATTATATTGTCATCTAGTTCCTAATTACTTTTTCAAAATTTCAATTTCACAATTTATTAAACTCTAACGCTTATGTATAAAAGAAAATAAAGGTTGTATGGTATTTAGCTACTAATATATACATATTATCATATTAAAAATGAAGTTGTATGACAGCTACTCAAACCGACTTCATTAGATTGACCATATTTTGCACAAAGTTTAGCCATAAAGCTAAACTATTTTTGACAAAACTTTCAGACACCCAGCTTTATTAGGTAAAGAAAAATACTCACATAAAAAACAGGAATTTTATGGCAAATACTCGATCCCATTGCCCAATTAGACTAACCAAAATTTGCCGAAAAACTCAACTACATACTTATTAAATGTAGAGTAATGCTCATTATAAAAAAGAGGTTGAATAGCAACTATCCAAACCCAAAGTGGATGGATTTAAACTGATATTGCATAAAAACGAATTTGCGAATATGTATGTATTTCTATAAGTGCTCGAAGCATGATCAAATTTAAAAAAAAAACAAATCACTAATTACTGTATTAGTCTGAAGTCTGACCTGAAAAGTTCCTTTGACTTTGTTACTATCTATATATTATATAGGTGTATATATTATTGTTGTTTTATATTTTTTAAATTACGATAAATTTAAAAAAAATTTTATTTTTCATTATTTGCACATATTAAAAACAGTTGAATTTTTTGATTTCACATAAAATACAAATTATGTACTCAATATTAACTAATTAAATTAGTATTCAGATGTGATATTTTATGATTTAGATGTTATATAGTGAAAATAAAAAAATAATTAAAAAAAAAAAAAAATAGATTTAAAAAACAAATAATTTTTATAGGTTAGGTAGGTACATACCTACATATCTACATATAAAATTTGATAGAATAAAACAAAAATTCTTGAAATAATAATAATGTTTCAATTAAAATTCTTCTCTCTACTTAATACAATTTTTATACCCGTATATAGTCAAAGGGTATAATAAATTTGCCATTACGTTTGTGACGCAGAGAAGGAGGGAGGAAGGGGAAAGAAATTTCACAAATTCGTTTTTTTGCAATAATGGGAATCACAATTTAAATCCAGCTATTTTGGTCCACGGGTTCGAGTACTTGCCATACAACTTCTTTTTTTATATGAGTATTACTCTGTACTTTTTAAAGCTAGGTGTCTGAAATTTTGCCAAAAGTAGTTTAGTATAATGGCCAAAGGTACTGCAAAATTTGGTTGGTCTACTGCAGAGGGTTCGAGTAGCTGCCATACAACTCCTTCTTTTATACGAACATTACATTACTCTACACCTAATAAAGCTGAATGTTTGAAATTTTGCCAAAATTAATTAACCGGATGATATAATGTATATGTTACGGTCATGCGGGTATCCCAGAGTTGACACAGTCTACTCTACTACACTCTTACTTGTTTTTCTCTTTTAATTTCTTCATTTTATGTGGTTCATTTATTTTCTGTTATTAATACAGTCATTTTCAATTTTGTCATATGTTTGCCAGTTAATTTTTTTCAATATTTTTATTATTTTTTTATTGTTTCAAGTTTTTTAATACAATTTCGTCATTTTGTCTGTTTTCCTTTTTTTTTTGTATCTTAATATTAAATGAAATGTCGCCAAAACAAAGAATAAAAAGATATATGTATTATATTTGTATTCAAATTGTGTAAAAAAAATGTTTTCATTATATATTTATTTGTTTAAAGTAGAAAAAATAAGTAACCGATGTAGGTATAACAGCAAAAAACAGATGTTCGAAAAGCTTAGCCGGCAGACAGTTTGATTAAAACTTAAAAAAAAAAAAAAATTAAATTATTATGCGAGTAGAACACTAATATTTTTTAAGGCTTTATATTAATTGCTATAATTAATAGTACAGTAGGTACCTATACATATATTTTATATGACCTATTATAAGTACATCATTAGATTTCTATATTTCCGTTTCTATATTGGAGCTGCGATAAGTGATAAGAGCATTGATGAGATGAGAGCTCACATGGAGTGTTTATATTAGAGCTTCGATTGTAGTCATAAACTGAATTAAATTTTACCCTTTTTAATTTAAAAATAGTGTTATTTTCTTTTAAAAAAAATTTCATATAATCGGAAAATCCTACAAATTTTTATATTGAATATTGAATTTTAAAATAATATAAATTTAGTTCAATTATAACAATGAATTCAAGCATTTCATTCTATAGGTTGTCTAAAATGAACTTGTTATGTTGGTTTCTGTCATTTTCATTATAAAGAAATGTCAGATAAATTTTTCATTGATCAGACCTCCATAATTATTTGAATTAAATTTTATTTAATTATATTTTATAATTAAAATTATAAAAATTATACGATTTTATCAATTAAAAAAAATATTTATAATTAATTATATTAATAATAATTAATATTATTGCACCAGGTTGAGATTTTGTATAAAAACGGAATAACAAACAAAATAGTATTACTTAAAAAAATAAACTTAAGCTGTAATCGGAAATGTCACACTAAGATTAAATGCAAAAGCAGTTGATCATCTACTACATGTATTTTGACAAACACGACAAAAATGTTTTTGTCGCATTACTTTTAGACTTTTGCAGTAAATATCATGTGACGTTTATCATTTGACGATTATCAAAATAAAAATTGAAAAAAATTTAAATAAAATTTAAAACAAAATTTTTGCATTCATCTACTGAAAATGGAAATTCGACATTTTGCGTAATTATTTCTTTATGTACTTTTTTCCACACTGTTGCTTTGGCTTTTTTACCATCTTGAAACGCTGGTTCGAATTCAAACCTAACGCTTATCAAAAGCTTCACAAAATCAGTGCTCCAGTGTTCTTCGAAGTCATCACTGCAACAGAAAGTTTTAATGTTTTGAAAATTTAATTAAAATTAAATCTAATTAAAATTTTTTATTTACATTTCGGTATCCATTTTGTGCACGTATAAAATTTTTTTAACTAATTTGCAATTTCAAAACATGCAGTTGATGTAAAAATGACATTTCCATTTAGGTGATTTTTGTCTTATTAAATAATCGATTATACTGCTAAAGTAGTAATCGAAGTGTGACATTAAAAACTACGAGACTTAAATCAAAATACTTTTTCGATTAAACTGCAAATGCAGTTTACATTAGTGCGACATTTCCGATTACAGCTTTACAAACGAGCAAAAAATGTTTATTCAAAAATTTTGATCATCGATAAAAGAGTAAAAAACTGAAAAAAAAAGTTTTCTGTGCTCTTATCGTTTATCGATGAACAAAGTGATGCTCCATTATAAACATCTCTATTTAAATCATATCGTATATCGTTCTCTACGCTATGCTCTTATCGACTCTCTTATCACTTATTGCAGCTCCAACATAACCGCACCCTAAGGCCTAACTGCAAAAACATAAGATAACTTAAAAGATAATAAAGTCGTTCGTTTTGCCTTATTAACTTACATCTTTTAGGAGAATATGAAAACGATATTTTATATATAACAATATTAAAATTGCTTGAAAAAAAAAATTCATATATGCAAAAGAATCCTGCTCTGTTAGAGAAATGGGCGCGTAAGTAACTTATTCTACAGCGAAAAATCGTAACTACAATTTTATATTTACAGATATTTTCTTTTTGTTAAGAAACTAATTTGAAATTGCAAAAAGTCGATAAATTAATAATTATTATAATAATCATTCGATATTATAATTAAATTTTCTAAAATTAAAAGTTAAATAAAAATGTAAGTGTGAAAATCGCTCGAATCGTCGAACGCTTCGCGACACTACAGTATTTCTTGAATTTTTTTTTTAAATCAATTGTAAGATTTAACAAAATTTCTTTTAATTATTTAACAATTGATCACTCTAATTTTATAATAATTATTGTTATTTTATAATGATGATGATATCATTATTTGAAAGGGGAATTTAATATTTTTATAATTGCATTAAACAACAAAAAACGTTTACAATAAATTCAATAAAATAATTAAATAAATATTAAGGTCATATACAAAAAAAAAAATTGAAGGTGACTGGTGGTCATCTCTTTATTTTAATCATGAATCATTTTTAAATGTATGTATTAATTTTGAAACAATAAATTTAAAAAAAAAAAAAAAACATTAAAAGAGGATAATAAACTAAATGAAATTAAATAATTTTTTAAATCAAATATAATAATGTTATTTTTTTAAATTTGTAGACCGTGTTAACTTATACTCAAAGTTTCAAAAGCATAAAAAAGTCAGTATTATACTTCGACTAAATACTTAACACATTTATAATATCTAATTAAAATAATATAAAAAAAAATATACATTTAAATATACATTTAATCAATCCCAAATAATAAATTTGCCATAACGTTTGTGCCGCAGAGAAGGAGGGACGTAGATATAGACTCAAGTATATGGATCGGATCAGAATCGAAAAATAAATCGATTTAGCTATGTATGTCCGCCCGTCTGTCCGTCCGTCCGCACGATAACTCAAAAACTAAAGAAGCTAGGATCTTGAAATTTTCGCAATCGCTATTTAAATCCAGCCATTTTCGTTCATGGGTTCGGGTAGCTGCCATACAACTTCTTTTTTTATATGAGTATTACTCTGTACCTATTACAGCTGCGTATCTAAATTTTGCCAAAAGTAGTTTAGTTTTATGGCCAAAGTTACTGCAAAATTTGGTTGATCTACTGCAGTGGGTTCGAGCAGCTGCCATACAAGTTCTTATTTTATATGAGCATTACTCTCTACCTAATGAAGCTGGGTGTCTGAAATTTTGCTAAAAATAGTTTAGTGTGTTGCCCAAAGTTTCTGCAAAATTTGGTTGGTCTACTGTAGAGGGTTCGAGTAGCTGCCATACAACTCCTTCTTTTATAGGAGTATTCCATTACACTTAATAAAGCTGTGTGTTTGAAATTTTGCCAAAAGTAATTAACCGGATGATATAATGTATATGTTATGGTCATACGGGTATCCCAAAGTTGACACAGTCTACTCTACTACACTCTTCCTCGTTTTTTATTAAAACTAAATAAATACAATATTCATTTGTTTTTTTTTAACTTTTGTTTTGAATTCGTACTGATGACGTTAAGAAATTTATAATAATGATGCTAATGATATTGTGATGATTTAATTTTATTTCGTTTCTTTAATTTTAAAAGATTTGAAAAGTAATACAAAAGAGTATCTGTTTTATTTATTTCGTATATTAATATTATATATTATCATAACTGATAATGTTATAATTTAAAACTATCGGGCTATTCAGACCATTTTGGGGTTGGATACTTTTATTAGATTATACCAATACTATTTATTATTTTTATTTAATTATATTATACTATTAATTATATTTGGTCGTAAGAATCTGTTATTTACTCGTACAGGTTGATTTTGTGTTTTTTCTTAACTTTAACGGTCGGCTTACTATACCAACATAGATACTTACTATTAATTTAACATTCTGAAATGTAATAAACAAAAAAAAGAGGGTAAATTCATTCATTCAACTCTGGGATATCCGCACAAACATGATATAAAACGACGAGTATATGATCTGGTTGAAGGAAATCAATTTTTGAAATTTGCGCTTGACAAATAAAATTTTGTGTAAATCTTTCAAAATATTTGGGAACATCTAGATGATTGAATGTACAATGAAAAGATTATATAAATTTTGCATTATAAAACGGGTGCAGCTGGAACCGCTCACTTGATAAGAAATAATCATAAATCGTTGTCAAAAGGAATTAACTTGTAAAATGGTTTTTCAATTTCTATAGCTGAATGGTTATGGTATAAAAAAGAATTTGTGAAAATTTCAGTATTCTATCCTTGTATCTATCGTACGGGACCTTTAGTAACGGAATTCTGATCCAATTCATTTACACTTTAGTTTATGTTTACTACGTCTCCATTACAGTGTTACAAATCATATATCAAATTTAGAACAATTTCTACAAGTTTGTATGGGTATAAATTAAATATGAGCTTTATTGAAAATTTAGTTATTACATTTTAAATATATTTTTTCAAGTTTAACGTTCAAAAAAAGAAATTCTTATAAATAATAAAATATATGGGGTAAAAAGTTCTCTTACGCCTAGTTCTGTAAACTTCTAATTTTTGTAATAAATGCGTTTAATTAAAGCGTTTTAAAATTACAATATTATTTGTTATTTCAATTACTATTTTTTTTTATCAATATCTTATTAAAAAATATTGTAATATTTAACAGTTGGGTGGCAAAGTGGTTGAGTGCCGACCTTTCATGCGAAAGGGCCCGGGTTCAAATTCTAGTGAAAGTGAAAAAAACTTTTCTGGTTTTCGACTCGACTCAGCTACCATTCGACATTGGGTTCAAATTAATGGCAAAATCAATAATTAATAATTATAAATCTTTAATAAAAAAAACTTTAATATAAAAATATAAACAAATGCAAAATATAAATAAATAATTTAATTAAATAATATAACTCGCAGATATAGAATACCATATAAGTAAAATATAAAATATTACAATATAAAACAAAAAATAGAATTGTAAATATTGAAAATCTAAGACGTTTCTACACGTTATAAGGCCTAGTACTATCTCATGTTTAAATTGTATGTGGAATTCAATAAGACCAATTCTAATAAAACGAATATAATATGACCCCCTGTTCCAACATGTATCTATGGTGTAGACAGGCTTATTAGCCTAACAGTTGAACAGTTAGCGCTTAAAAAAATATATATATACCTATATTCTTTTATATAAAATATTTTTAATTAATTCATAATATTTTTCCATATAATAGTTATAAATTATAGAATAAATTGTTAAAGTATCTATCTATCTGATTTTTTTATTCTAAATATTATTAATGTCTTCTATATGTCTATATACTAAGTATATTTAATTTGCAAAAATTTTAATCATATTAAAATCAATTTATGAACTTCAAATAGATATTTATAACAAAAAAGAAAATTAAATATTTTCTTCCTACAGCAGCAACACAACAGTGCCATTAAAATTATTACAAAAAAAAAAAAAAAAAACAGTTAAAATAAAAATGAATTTTACAAATGTGGAAATTTTGTCAAATATAGATAGATTTGTAGGTAGATAGTTAGGTGGTATGTGTACATATAATAATAATATTCTTAATATGAATATCTCTAAATAAAAGTATACATATAGAAAAACATATTAGGCACATATATATATATAAAATTTTTTGTATTGTTGGGGAAGATAGAAACCTTTTACATTCGATAAAGGCTATTCACTTTTTTTTTTAATTAAAAGCAGCAAAAACAAAAAACAAAAAGAAAATTCTCAATAAAGAAAAAAAAAATTTAACTTTTTTTTTCATTTCATATAAAAGTTCTAAAAATATTTTTCAATATAATATATACATATATAGGAATAAAAATAGATATAAATATGTATGCATATATAAAATATATAAACAAAAATGAGCTATAATTATTTAACGAGCTTTGAATATTGAGTAATAATATATGAGTACTTTTTTTTTCTAAATTTTAAAAAATTAAAAACAAAAAGAAAATACCGTTTTTGCATCCAGATCTGAGATTAGATCATTTGAATGCGCGTATTTGTATAAAGGTAAAACAAATTCATTATAATAATCATTATTTTTCCCTTTACTCAATAAAAAAATTTTTGTTTTGCTTTTGTTAACATTCTGTCATGACTTTCTATTTTGAGTGCAATGACATGAAAAGGTTTTTATACTTTTCTATATACGATACACATTTAGTATTAAATGAAGAATTTTTCTTTTTGACTCTCTAGTATTTACTCTTCTATACCTTGTATTTAACTCATGAGTCACAATTTATCTCTTTTTCCCTAGAAAAAAATAGATTTTCTGCTCAATATTGAATAATCACTAATGAGCAGTGCAGGGAACATCAGGAGTGTAGTAGTGAGTAAATAATAAACTGACTAGTGAGCTATGAGTAACTGCTATACATATACTGTTTCTCTATTATCACATTTTCAACTTTCACAGTTATAAGTTTACCAACAACTAATATTACAAATTGCAATCAAAATAAAAAAAAACTTAAAAATCTTTTCAGTTCGGTATAATTATAAAAAAGTATGCGGTTCGGACATATCACATAATCATATAATATAAAACAATATCAGTTTGAGTTAATGTACATTAAATATTAATACAATCTACTATATATGAATTTTAAAGTAATCAGTACTCTGTAATTTCTAACTCTGTAAGTCTTTAGGAGTACCTAACCTATTACTAATTTTACCCTATATAACAATTTAATATATATGTAATTGTTATTTACTATAGAATAAAATATTCTATATAATTATTGGAGTAAATTTTTTCTCTCATTCTTGATTTTTCTATAGAAGTGGGCTTAGTTTTAACTCAAATTGGGAATTTTATTTGTTTTTTTTTTATATATATTCGAATCATATTAGTTTTATATAACAGTTTTTATATGTATGAATTGGTATGCGTTACGAATGTTCTTTTGTTAAAATCTTATTTTTAAATATCTTATTTCTTAAGTGGTAGAATAAAAATGTTATATTATATAATATTAAGAGTGAGTTTTGACTGTAAACTAGATTTATTTGTGCTATTACAATTCACAACACCTTTGTGTTGTGTATTAGATAACACCACACAATTTTTTTATTCTGATTTACAACAGGTAACGGTTTTTTGGTATAGTAAAAATGTTGCCTGTCATAGTAATACTGCCATTTTAGTTTTTACAAAAATACAAATTGATTTGAAAGTGTCAAAAAATCAAATTGGTGACAACAGTTTATAAGAAATATGTTTGTGTATGATGGATTTTCTTTATAGTACCTACAATACTACTTACAATACTACCTACCTACAAAATGTCAATTGATATTTTGTATTAAATAATATTTATTATTTAAGAATGATAATAATGATAGTAATATAAATACTAATATACATATGTAATTTTATTTATATTATTTTTAAAGTAATTTATTATATTTTACCCATTTTAAAATAATTAAATATTTAAAATCACACCTACACAATATCCATAGGTTTTTTTTTTCGATAAAGTTGAATACTTGTTCACATTTTTAATACAAATGGTTAATTCTACTACTGGTTAGGTCTACTGCAGGTAGATAGTGAACTTAGACTAATATCAAGAATTCTGGTCTCCTATGAACTTACAACAGAACTTACTAATTAAAAATTAAAAATAAGGAAAATTCAATTTTTTTTATTGCCTAACGTAAAATAACTGATATAAATATTATTTAATACTAACAATTATATTCAAGACAACTGGTCTTGATGTGTTGTAATGTTCGTGTTGTCAACACTATTGTGAATTGGAATACCTATATTTGCACACAACACAACATAAAAATAATGTTGTGTAGTTTTGACAGTTAATTAGATTGTGTTGGGAATTAGAATAGAGATAGACAACAATATTGTCTATGACAACCATATTTCATGTTGTGTTGTGAATCAGAATAGCACCCTTAATTTTAATATGACGATTTAGGTACTTAGATATATGATAATTGTTTAAATTATTTGAAAATATTTTTCCAAAATTTTGTTAATTATAAAATATTTATTTTGAAAAAATGACAGCTCCATCTTATTAATCATTATATATATTTACTAATTTTTTAGACCTTCCAAATTTTATAATTTATAGAAAAAAAAAAAAGACGATTTTACAAAATTAAAAGATTTTGAACAATCGAGATTATAAGAAAGGAGGATTTGTATGATTGTAACTAATCCTCATAAATTATATATATACATATACATACAAAAATATGTTTCCATTATTTGATTTTATATGCATGAATTTAGTAGAGTATCTAGTTTTAGTTTGTACTCGTATTTTTGTTTTTTTTTTTCTTGTACACAGGTAATGTGCGTGCAAAAATTTTCACCTTTAATTTATAGTTCATACATAAATTATATGATTAATGGAAATGAGGGAAAGAAAAAAAAATTTTAATATATATTTACATACTCTATACATATAAATATTTTATAGGTATACTTTTTTATGCAAATGTATATAATACAAATAATATTTAGTAGCAAACAGATGAGTATTTGTTAATTTTTTGAAGAAAAGCGTAAAAAAAATAACAAAAAACATGAAAAGGTGTGCAACCTTGCTATTTAGTTGTTTTTTTTTTTGTTGTAATTGAAGAGACAAAAAAGTAATTAGTCTTAATATTGAATGTTTAACACTTTAACGGACAAGTTGATATTAAGTAAATATTTTCATATGAATTTAAATTGCATCGTTTTAGGATGATGCAATTGTTTTCTTAAGAGCACATTAAGATTTCTTGTATTTGTAATCTTTTAATGTATATTTGAATTGAGCTTAGCAGTTACGACCCCATAGAAATGCATTTTTTACATTTTATAGGATAAAATATTGTCTTTTGTTTGTGTAATTTTAACTCCTGATTATTCAGTACTGAATTACAACAATTATTTATTTATTTATTTATTTATGTACAGTCCCCTATGACATACAATGTGATAAGTGAGTGAACGAATCACCATTAATTGTCAGATTTAATTTAAGTAACAATATGGTTAATTATTTGCAGAAGTTATTTGATTAAGCTTTAGTATTCCCTAAAAGTCTAAGTCCCTAAAAACAATTAATTCAATTCACAATTGTAAAAGAGTGTAAAGAACTACTTCTATTAACCACTGAAGAGATACTGAAAAAATATTTAAAAGAACTACTTTTAAAAGTGGTGAATTTTTTTTACATCATTCTTATTAATTACAGTAGAAAATAAGTACTTCCAATCAGGTAATGCAAAAGTACTTTTGAAGTACTTCATAATTTAACCTATAAATAAGTACTGGTACTTGCCAGCAGCTTGAAAATTGAGGAAGAAGAGGATAAATAATCAAAGTATGGATATATTTTTACATATGGCTGCAAATAAGAAAATTTCGGAAAAAAACTTAAAATGGCGTCTATTTGTATTGAATATCTATCATTAAAGAAATAAACATTATTATGAAAATCGGTTTTTAATTGGCCTCGTAATATGCAGATTAAATATTATGATAAAATTTGTAATAATATCTTTAGATATTATTTGTCAATTCAAAACAATCAATAAAATTTAAGATAAGATACAAATTAAACTAAAAATTTATTAAACCTATATATATATACAATTTAATTATTTCTTTAAATTATTTAATCTCATTTAATAGGGGTTAATTATAGAATAAGTTTATTGTTAATTTTGTTATAACATCATATTGATAAAAGTTAAATTAATTAAGCAATTATTGTTATAAGAATATTTATTCAAATGGTATACGTACATATACGAGTACATACATTGAAATAAACCACCAGTAAAATAAAATTTGAAAGCAAAATATTAAATTGATTTAGGTATACTTTAAAGATATGCTAATCGCGGAGCATCTGTATTTGTAGAATACTGAATAAATAGTATTTGTACACTATTTGTATATGTTAGAAAAGGGAGAAAAATAAACAAAACACTGAGCTATTTTCTTAAACTATTTCTCTTGTTTTTTTTTGTGAATAAATTAAATTTTTTTTTGTTAAATATGCAATATACTTATAAGTTTTTCTTTGCAATAAATAATCGAGTTTAATAGCGCATTAAATGTATATTTTATCGTAATTATATTTTATATAATTCTTATGGTTGTTGTTTAAGAATGTTCGAAAATGTTGAAAAATTCTTATTTTGATTGGTTTATTTTTTTTTTTATATTTTTTTATTGCGTGCCATCTTTGCAGCATTAATATCAATTAGTGAGTGCGTTTTTTTTTTACTTCATGCTAATGAATCAAATTAAGGAAAGATTATAAGTTAGTTAAGAGTGTTATTGAATATTATTAATAATTATTAATAAATGAAATATAAATTTAATTTATTATCGAATGCTTTTAGACATAATAACATGCCAAAACCTGCGTTCTATTTTTTTTCTATTTACTTCAAAAGGAAAGTCAATTTGAAGAGATTCGTCCATCCAACACTATTGAAATCTTCAGTAGGTTATACAAGAATGATAATATAAAGGGAAACTAAAATTTATTGTTGAATGTAGAATATAAAAGTATTTAGTCGCCTATAGTTTAAAAACAAAGATTTAGTGTTAATTTCCAAAATTACAAATACGTCATAGCTGAATGTATGATCGAATGATAAACTTATGATTGCAATAATTTTTTCAGAATATTAATTTTTGGTTATGTTGGATTTCATTGTTAGACTTCATCATTGACCATGAAAACTATACCTTATATATTTTCAATTTATTTACGTATATCCTATCTTAGTAAGATCTTACTGCATATTTAAATTGTAAATAATTATATTTATTTTGAGGGCCTTACCTAATCAAAAGCGTACGACGTATTTTGAATATTGATTTCATATAAAAAATACCGTTTTTAATTTTGGTATTATTTTTAATTTTTTTTTTCTTTATATTTTGTAAAATGGATTTCGATGATATTGAAGTTTTAGAAGATTTAAATTTAAAAACGTTTTATTTACTTAATATCAACAAAACGTCACCATAACAACATAACAAAAAATAATAACAAAATTGTATACGCTTTGTCAATTTTTAAATTTTAAAAACCCGACGTATGGTACGTCGCGTATTTCGGGAGCTCTCATATAATTATATGTATTTAAAATTATTTTGACAGAAAATATACGCCGTACGTCGTCATTTAGGTAAAGCCCTTAATTCAAATTTTTATTAATACAGACAGATTGAATAACGTTGAGAATTTTTATATGTATTTGTTCCATTTTCATATGGCATTTTTTTTTTAAATAAAAACCTACTTTTTCTAAACAATTTTTTAAACCATTTAATACGAATACAAAAACACTAAACTAAATAAAAGATTAATTTATATAAATGACTAATAAATAGAATACTAAATTTTTCATAACCTTAAGTTGAATGAATTTATAGTAGGGTTAAGTTCCCTATAATCGAACACTTAACGATACTTGCGACTTTAATTAGTCATAAATAATGTGTATATTGACCGAATAACTAGTTTTATATATCAATCGAAAGTAAATTTAATAACCTTTCGAACTAATTAAATTAAATTAAATTATACAAATTATTAATAATTTTATTTAAAAATTACTAAAAAAACGCAAAATTGCCTATAATCGAACACCAGTTGCCTATTTTCGAAAGCAGATATTCCTTTGTTCGAACACAAATTTTTTTAAAGAATTACTATTAAAAATACCATGTTTTCATTTTAAATATTGTTATTTCTTATGAATTCAAACTTTATAAATACAAAGATTAAATAACATAATTTAATTTAATAGTTTTCTGGATCATTTCTTCCGTTTTATTACACGCCTTTGTAATAGTTTCTGGATTACGGTTGAATATTTCCTTATGCCTTATGATATTTCCTAAAAATATCATTTTTGCCTGGCCTGCCGTTGGTAAAAGGGGTAATTCTTTTCTCCTCCCTTACTTTTTTGGACCACATCTTGGAACTCTTCTGGCTTTTGTGAAAAGTGGGTTGGTTACGAAATCTCGCTTTTCTAAAACTCGCGTATCAAAATAACGAGTTTTACAACCAAATAATTTTTTTTTTTAGTAAATTGATTTGGACGGAAAAGAAACTCAAAAAAATAAAGTAAATCTACCAAAAAACATATCAAATAAAAATTTCATAAATAATATTTTTAAAAGCAAAATTTTTGATTTTTGATTTCTTTTTTTAACTTTTTCTAATAAAAAAAGTTCTCGGTATACCTATATATGTATAAAAAAACTAGATTTCTAAAATACCTACATATTAAATTAAAAAAGAAATTGGCTAGAAAAATCGGTCAGCCCGAAACCCCGCTAATTTAATTATTGCTAGATTTTGCATCCAAAACTAGAATCAAAAATTAAGATTAAAGAGTCAGCAAATAATATAATATAATTAAATAAATTATTGGAACCCTCATTTTGTATGCAATTCCAAAATCTCACTGAAATTTTCATATATAAGCATCAAAGCATTTAAAATAATGGGGGACTCCCGCCCCCCAAACCCGAGCAAACTGATTATTTGAAGCCAGATTTTGTACCCAACTTTAAAACCCTTCTAATTTCTCTTCATACATAATAAGTCAACAATAAATTATTTAAATTGTTTTTCCATTTTTTCGCGATAGTTTTAAAAAATTTTGCAAGAAAACGAGATTTCGAACTCTCCCGCTGAAAGCCGCATTTAGCCAAATTCACAAGTTATTCTACAATTCATTTTTCTTCGCTCTGAGTCAGAACTGTATAGTCCATTTTCATTTTCTTATCTTTGTTACCGGAATATGAAAGAGTTTACTGGCGTCCCTAACGTTCAAAAACCCTTCACTGATTTTACCGAAAGCAACCTTCAAAGAATCCTCGCTATATTGCTGAAACATTTTCATTTTGTTTAAAAAATTGTTGTGTAAAACTTAAAATCTGAAGAAAACGTTGTGTTCGAATAAGGGAATCTAAAACTAATTTGGATTGCCTAAATTCGAACGCCGTGTTCGAAATAAGAAATTTTGTGTATTTTAGTTTCCTTTGTTCGAACAGGTCAAAAATATAAACAAATTTTTAATATTTTCCTTTAATTTTTAAGAAAATTCAATAAATAAATATTCCTTTGCATGAATATATAAATTTTTAAACAATTTGCTTCCAGATTTCATAAAAAAACACTATTTTCTGCAACCCTTAAAACTCTTTTTTTATTAGCAATTTCAATGAAAAACGCAGTGTTTAAAAACCAGTTTCAAGTTTTAGCGTTTTGAGAGATAATTAACCTATTTTTTTTTCTGCTTTTTTTGGTAAGGGTAGGGGAAACTTCAACAAATAAATTAAAAAAAAAACCGTTTTAAAATAAGTCAAATTTTGTTATTATACTAGTTTTTTTAAAAAGTGTTCGATTATAGGACATGTTCGAAATTAGGCAACACCACCCTATGTT
>OY720443.1:94221517-94423288 GCA_963082915.1 Dolichopus griseipennis
TGTCTTTCGGTCTTAAAATTTGAAATAATAAAATTAATTTTTTTTAAAGTCTTAAATATTGGAAACTATACTACAATTATTATTTTACTTAGATATAAAAATTGGAACCTTTTATAAAAGTAGTTAGCGAAATATATAACATTTTAGAGAATTTTTACATGAGTGTTATCTTTAAATCCATACATATACTGATGTAACACTCATGTTTTTTTTTACGATATATTCTAATTACGGATATTGTATTATCAAAATACAAAAATTGATAATGCAAAAAGTTTTGTTTCGCACTTATTGTATTTAATTTGCATTCAATTTAATTTATATATTTAAACATATTTAAAAAAAAATACGTAACACTCATGTTTTATTTTTTGTACTTACCATACTCAAAAGTTTTAATTATCGAAATCTTTACTTTTACAAAACAAATTTTTATATCACAATTTATATTAAGATCTAAATAGTTTAAATTTATCTATGCACTATTCTTAAATATTTATATTTAATATTTTATTAGATTTTTGTAATATTCTCTAAAAACGTAACACTCATGTTATGCAGTTGAGACAAAATTAAAATGCAAAAAAAATGACTAATAGGAAAAGACAATAAGATAATTATAAATATGCATAAAATGTAGATAACATAATTATTACGATGTAGTTATTAATTTTTATACCTTAGAACAACAATAAGTTTTTTTTTTATAAAATATATTGAAAATTTTGATGGAGACAAATTATTTTACATGAGAGTAATGTGGGAAGTGTAAAAAGATAAGAGTAAACTGGAATTTAAAATTTTGAAATTTTGTCGTTACATTGTTTTTTTTTATTGAATGCATCAAACTTTACAATTTAACTATAGTTTGTGTGTATAGTTATATATTTTTAGTAATTTATAAAACGATAAACTTGAGAGACACGAAAAAGACGTTTTAATTGGCAATGACCCATGTATATTGTAATACATTTTATATTTGAGTTATATGGTATTTCTGTATCTGTGAGTTATATTATTCAATTAAACAATTTTTATATTTGTTTATATTATGTTAATTTTTATACCCATTCATAGAAATTAATCACGGGTATATTAAAATTGCTCCTACATTTTTAACGCATCTACCTAGAAATGCTAGATTTAGCTTCAAACATATTGTTTTTTGTTGAAAACGGACCAAAGCTTCGGGAAGGTGTCATTAATCTTCAAGATTTTTATAGACAAATCTAAAAGTAGTTGTCGTAGAGGCTGCTGGAACCATAGTACATATATTTGAAACCAATAACACTAGAAGTTTGAAAATTATGATCTGTATGAAATATTATATGGCAAATAATTTTTCAAGTTTTGAAAAATTTGGATCTCATTTTTAGGAAAATACCATACAAAGTTCTCAATCCGATTACTGTGAATTCAATAAAACTACGAGGTTAAAATTAAAAACGGGCAGGTAAAGTAATAGTGCATGTGCGTTGGCGAAGTTTAACATTATTCGAACCAACATTTAGGATTGGCCAATTACTTATTTTAATTGTTTTTGTGGGATGGGCTGGGTCAAATTTTTCTTATTACCTAATTTATTTGTATTTTTTTTTTTTTTTAAATAATATCATCAGGGAATTGATAGTTTATTTTATTTTACAACATCATATTAGTTTATTGAGTGAAATGTATACGATAGAAATAAAAAACGAGTAGTTTCTTTTTTTCACTAAAAATATTTATTTTTAAAAATACCAGTATTTTGTCTACTACATGCAAACTTCCTTGTGAACAAAGTCTTTGAAAGCAAATACTCGTTTTTTTTATTTTGTATTATAGGTTTGAATGGGTATCTTAAAAATTGGCAAGGGCGGCAACTCTTGTTATAATCATATTCTTGTGATTTTTTTTTTGTTTTGTTAAATTGATTAATTATTGGTAATATCAGTAATTTGAACTCGATGGTGAATTGGGAACTCAATAACGAAACTAAATAGATAGTGGAATTCGATTCCAGATCCCTAATGAATAAATTATTTTTAAACAGTAAAAAATCTTTGAAATATATATGTAATTAATATATTAAATAAAAATCTCTTTATTTATATACTTAATACTAAAATAAAAGGAATTAATTTAATTTATAGGTAGTAACTTAAACTTTTTAAAAAACTACGCAATTTTTACTTAACATTGAAATTCACAAACTGAAAAAACCGCATAGTTATTTAAAATACAACAGTGATGACTGGAAAAAGTACAATTTTTTTAAAATGATTAAAAAAAAAACCATAATTACGACAATCTATTGTTTATTGAATGTAAAATTGAAAACTTTGCGTTTTACTTTATCTTTATTTAAATAAGTACATATAACATTTAAAATGTGAAACGTGTATTTTTTTTTCATATATTATATATATATATATATATATATATATATACATTATAATAATATACATTCTGATAAGAAATGTGAACTTAAAAATCAGAATTTTACTATTCATTGTATGAAACTTTATGAACAAATACAATACATATTTTCAAATATAAAATTTGATGTTAGTTTAAAACTGACTTTAAAAATAAACCCGTTCAGTTGATTTATGCACTTTTATTTAAATTAAATGCTATTGTAAATCGATTATTTACTATTTAAATTATATAAATAAATATTAAATAAATTAATGGTTAAAATTTAATTAAATCTAACTAACTATAAGAAAAATGCAACTCTATGAAATATTTAACGTTATTTAATTGTTAATTAATTCATTGATTATTAATTATTTGTTATCTTTATAATGTTGGCAATCAATTAAGAAACTTGAATTAAATTTAGTTAATAAATGTATACATATATATACAATAATTAATATATTTATTCTATAAATATAAAAAAAAGATTTACAATTTGTATTTTCTCGTATAATAATGTTACTGATAAAAGTAATAATCATTTTTTTGTAAATTAAATTAATAAGATACTTTTAATTGTATAATGTTTCCAGTTTTTAAAGGTTTGAAGTCTTTTTACTATCTGATAGAAATTTAATAAAATTTGTCTATTTAATTCTATTGTATACTTTTATAGGGCAAAATTGAATATATGAGACTTAATTATAAAACAAATTAATCTTGACTGGTTCGTTAATGATTAAGGGAGGCATAATAAATAAATCAGAAGTATCTGATTAAAATAAAAAAAAATAATTAGAAAATAAATTCTGATAAGTTTGAAAATTATCTTGTGAGCCAATAACTTTAACTTTCTATTCTGAATAATAATAATTAAATAATTTTGAAATAACGTCAATAATTTTTTTTTTTTTGCAATACGTTCGTAATATTAAATTAGTTTTTATTATATTGATTATTAAAAATTGATGTGACAACATTGAATTTTGTTATTCCATTACTCATTTATAAAAATATTCAAATCGGTATATATAGGATCATATATCATGTATATAATTTACTTATTCTTTAGTATTTTTCAATTTAATAATTTATAATAAAGTAAATTACTCTACAATTATAAATATGAAATTTATTCCAAAATTTCGTGATAATTTTTATACCCGAATGACTATTAATCAAAAAGGTATACTAAATTTGCCATCGGATCTGAATCGAAAAATAAATCGGTCCGCACGATAACTCAAAAAATTTTGGTCCACGGGTCCGAGTACTTGCCATACAACTTCTTTTTTTATATGAGCATTAACTCTGTATTTATTAAAACTGTGTGTCTGAAATTTTACCAAAAGTAGTTTAGTTTTATGGCCAAAGTTTCTGCAAAATTTGGTTTCGAGTAGTTGTCATACAACTTCTTCTTTTATATGAGCATTACTCTACACCTAATGAAGCTGGGTGTCTGAAATTTTGCCAAAAATAGTTTAGTGTAATGGCCAAAGTTTCTTGTTTTATATGAGCATTAGAGTACACCTAATAAAGCTGTAGGTTTGAAATTTTGCCAAAAGGTAATTAACTGGATGATATGTTTATATTACGGTCATACGGATACCCCAGAGTTGACACAGTCTACTTTACTACACTCTTCTTCGTTTTTTTTAATTTTTCAACATTGTATTACTAATTAGAACCATTTTCTTAAAAATTACTAATAATATTCCAATATGTGGGAGAATATGAAATCATTTTAACAACTGTATGTAATTCTAAATAAAAAAAATTACTGTTTGAGTAATAATTTATTTCACAAAAACTAATTAAATTAGAATTCGATGCATGATAATAATAATTTTAATTAACAATACTAAAATTCATTATTTATACACATATTATTTTGCTTCACACTTAATATTGATTTAAAAGTAGAATATTCAACATTAATATTGAGTTTTGAAAAAAATTAAAGATGTGAAAAATTTTTTTATAAATTATTTTCTAAAATAAAATAAAAAAAAATATTTTTTTCAATATATACTTTTATTAAAGTAGTACTAGTCCCCTGAAATATAGAAAATAAAAAATTAAAGGTAGATCTTGGGAATTTGTTACTGTGTTAATATAAAAGTAAATTGCTGGCATAAGAAACAGTTCTTTTAGTGTTTGAAAACTTTTAAGCTTAAAATGTTGAAAATTTTCATTAACCAAAAATTGATGGTAGATCTTTTGCATTTAAAAGTGTTTTAGTATAAAAGTAAATTGCTGAAATGGTTACAGTTCTTTTTTCAGATAGTCTTAATCCTATCCTTAAAAAATAAAAGGAGGATCGAACACATATCTATTTACATCCGAAGCCACTTCTCTAACCACTGAACCATACAATTTTTATAAATTTATGGTCAGATTTCTAATATAAATGTATCACTAACTGACAGAATGAAAAATAAAGCCATAGACACAGGCAAGTTCATTTAAAAGTATATAATAAGTTGAAATGTCTAAGGAAATTAAACTATATTTTTAAAATGTTTTCGTATACTTATGTTTGATTTATAATATTTTGAATGATTCCTGTGCTAGCTGCTATAAACGAACATAGAATAAATAATTACCAAAATTTTATTAATTTACATTTATAATAAAAAATCACATATGATTGTGCAGCATTACTAAAACCATTAGCTACTTATGCCAAATTAAAGGTTCAATACGATATCTCATATATTCAATATTACTTGTTTATATTATATATTTAAAATTAAAATACATTATATTTGTTCGCCAAGGAAGATATGTTGAAAAAAGACTTTCTACTTTTACAGAAGTTGAACCTACATAGCCTCCCTAAAAAGTCATTTATTTAATCACTGTGCTTAATATACCACTATCGATGGACTTGCTAACACATAAAGGGTATCAGGAAGTTGCATAATTCTTTACAATTTTGTTTTCAAAAAAAATCTGTACGTGTATGTGTCGAATCCACCAAAAGGAAATAAGTTAGATTTAGAAAAGTATATATCTAAATATTTTTGTTCAGCGTCACCTCCTGACTCGATTTAGTAATGATCGTCCGTTCTTAAACTCGATAACTCCTTTCGTTCCTAAAATTAAGGATTAATTGAAATTATTGCTTGGTCACCACACACCTCTCAAGATCTAAGAAGCATATTTTCGAAATTAATGACGCTATATATATAAAATAATAATAACATGTTAGTATTATAGTATATGTTAATATAATGTAGTTAAATAAAAATTATATTGGAATAAAATTTCAAAACTGTTGTGTAAAAAAAAAAAAAAAATTAAAAACAAAAATTAGTTAACATTTATTCATATCGTAATGGAATTTATGTTACTGCACACGAATCAAATCAAAAGTAAAATTGTACTTGTATACCTGTTGTATTTATATTTGCATAGAATATATTAATTTTACAAAAAAGAAAATGACATGTATTTAATTAAAAATTAATTAATTCAATATTGATTGATGATTAATTAACAAAAAAATTAAATCATTTTATCGTTGTTAGTTATAAAAATTATTATTTTAACCATACCTTTGCGGCTAATGTACGCTTGTCATGGTCGAGGAGTTTAATTTTTAGTTTTAAATCTAAGTGTACAAGAAGTATATGGCATATATTATAAAGATATTTATATCTCTTAATACTCTCGGAAAGTTATTCAGTTTATATTATCGAAAATGTATATGTAAATATAATAAAGGTTTATGTAAATCTCCTTGTCATTTCTCACAACTAAAATTATATATAAAAGTACTTATTAAAGTAATTGTAATGAAAAATTACTGAAAATAACTTTTGCTAATTGAATACAATATTTTTTATTTAACTTTACTTTTTAGCACATTTTCAAAAAATTTTGTCTATATGGTTTTACTCTGTCAGTCAGTCCATCCGATCGATCGTATGTATAAAAATTAGAAATTTCAACTCCAAATAGATATGCCGAAAAAAATTATTAAATTGAAGAACTTTTTCTGTAACAGCATCCGCTACGGAACTAGAGTCCCCAAAAAGCCAAGAAAAAGCGTTATATTTAAAGTATCATAACAAGTGTTCTGTACAGCGTTGCTATATGGTACTTTAATTTACCGTTATGAAAAACTCAATTTTTGCAAAATTTTTGACTACTCATATTTTGTGAATGGCTTAAGTTAAAAACTTGAAATTTTGGGAGAAATTAGATCTTTAGAAATTAGTAAACGGGCACTGTTTATCAAGAAGTTAAAAATTTTAATTTTGCTATTTTTAAACACCTGTTCACAATTTAATTCCTTGAACGATAAAAGTTTATACAAGCAAAGAGGCGGTTAAATCTTGGAATATTAGTAGAAGTTTCCTCAAAAATGTAGGAACTCATTCCCATTCAAATGCAAATGAAATAAATAAATCAAAATAAAAGTGCTTTTTTAAAAACCCTTGGTTTTTTTCATCAGTTGTTTATTTTTTTTTTTTGGTTTGATATGGAAATTATTTTCAATTTATGAAACCATACATATTGCATTAAAATTGACGTTAATTGAAAAGCGTTTAAAATTATCGCCCAAATGTGTTGTGTAAATTGTATTAAAACAAGTAAAGAAACAGTCAGTCGGTGCAACCGACTTAGAAATACCCTACACCTATTTGGTTCAAATTTAAGGACATATCCATAAGTCATTTTAACACCATAGAAGCTGTTATTAATTTGATCGTAAGTCATAGCACCCCAAATTAACTGTATAATACTAAAAACATTTTCTAATTACACTATCTATTAAAAAATACTACAAATTCTTACTAATTAATCTATTTAAAAATATTAAAAAACAATTATTCCAATTCAATTACAAAATGAAAAAATTCTAATTATTAAATTTTGTGATAAAAAGATAATCAAAGCATAATATATTTATTAATCCAAATTTTTAAAAATTGCAATTATTTTAAATGGTTAGTTTATATACCTAATAGAAAAGCTTATAAACGCAAAATATGCAATAAATAGTATTTCTAAAATACAATTACAAATTTAGACCTTTTCATATAATTCATTTAAATATAAAAATAAATTTTACATAAATGCAGCAAGTACCTTTGAACATAGCTGAACCACTACAATTAAGTCTAGATTTCGGAGACACATAGGACATAGGAAATATATTCTTTGGCTTCGAAATTAAACTCGACCACAACCAATTCCCATGGTACTTTCATTACTAGTAACCTACTGTTAAATTTCATCAAAATACCGGCATTATTTTTTGAGTTATGGTGTTTTTGAGATATATGTTTGTTACTCCTTGAACTTTTCAAGGGTTCCTGAACCCGAAATGATGGTACGATTTCGCCCATATGCAGTCCCGTCATACTTTCAATACTAGTTAACCCTTGTACACAATTGGAACGCTCTATCTTAATTTTAAGTTACTAGTTTTATTAATTTCGATGATAAGCTTTTACACATTGGGGGGTCTAAGAGAGGTTCTGAACCACCACTCCAACTGATCCCAAATTAGGGGGGCACGCAAGAAATAGTAAAGAACACCCTGGGCCAAATTTGAAGCTTCTACATTTGTTTCAAGTTACTATCTTTATTAATTTCGAAAATATGCTTTAAGGTCTTCGGAAATGTGTGGCTGGTCCCCGACCCACTACTCCAATGGGACCCAAATTCACAAGACACTTACGAAATAGGAATTTCATTTGTTTCAAGTTACTATCTTTATTAATTTCGAAAATATGCTTTAAGGTCTTCGGAAATGTGTGGCTGGTCCCCGACCCACTACTCCAATGGGACCCAAATTCACAAGACACTTACGAAATAGGAAGGGACACCCTGATACCAAATTTGGAGGTTCTATCTTCATTGGTTTCGGAATTATGCTCGTTTGGCCTAAATTTGATCAAAAAGTTCTAAGTTCCGAACCCATGGTCCAATCCTCACCGTACTTAATCACCGCCGTAGTTTCGCTGCCAATAACCTACAGCACAAATTTCATGAAGATAGCCTCATTAGTTGTTGAGTTATCGTGATTTTTTATATATGTTCCTTAGCCCTGACATCGATTTAAAGGTCCGGAATCCGAACCGTTGGGCTGATTTCGCCCTTATATAGTCCACGCTGTACTTATAGTACTAGTTAACCCTTGTACACAATTTGAACGGTCTATCCTAATTTTAAGTAACTATTTTTAGTAATTTCGATTATAAGCCTTTAAAACTTGGGAGGTCTGAGAGGGGTACAGAACCACCACTCCAAATGATCCCAAATTAGGGGAACACGCAAGAGATAGTAAAGAACACCCTTGTGGAAAATTGGAAGCTTCTACATTTTTTCAAGTTCTTATCTTTATTAATTTTAAAGATATGCTTTAAGGTCTTCGGAAATGTGTGGCTGGTCCCCGACCCACTACTCCAATGGGACCCAAATTCACAAGACACTTAGGAAATAGGAAGGGACACCCTGATACTAAATTTGGAGGTTCTATCTTCATTGGTTTCGGAATTATGCTCGTTTGGCCTAAATTCGATCAAAAAGGTCTAGGTTCCGAACCCATGCTCCAATCCCGACCTTACGCAATTCCCGAAGTAGTTTCATTACTAGTAACCTACAGCACAAATTTGATGAAGATAGCGTCATTAGTTGTTGAGTTATCGTGATTTTTTATATTTGTTCGTTAGCCCTGAAACCGATTAAAAGGTCCAGAATCCGAACCCATGGGCCGATTTCGCCCATATGCAATCCCCGCCGTACTTTCAGTCCTAGTAACCTACAGTTAAAATTTCATCAAGATAGCTCTATTATTTTTTGAGTTATCGTGCCTACGGACGGACGGACGGACGGACGGACGGACGGACAGACGGACGGACGGACGGACATGGCTATATCGACTCAGGCGGTCACGCTGATCACAAATATATATACTTTTCCATATCTAGCTCGCTTCCTTTAGGTGGTTACAAACACCATACCAAAGTTAATATACCCCTTTACCTATTCTATAGGTGTAGGGTATAAAAAAAAAACAAATTAAAACGATAAAAGTTATATTTATGTTATGGAACAATCGATTTTTAAGACGTCAATCAATGTCCTGACAACTTTTTTTTTTTAATTTTTGCAAATTTAAAAAATAAATAAAAAATTGAAAATACAAAGGTACTTATAAATACTAGAATAAAAATAATAACAAAGAATTATTTTTTTATACCCGTATGACTATATAGTCAAAGGGTATAATAAATTTGCCATTACGTTTGTGACGCAGAGAAGGAAGGGGGGTAGATATAGACTCAAGGGTATGGATACGATCAGAATCGAAAAATAAATCGGTTTAGCTATGTATGTCCGTTCGTCTGTCCATCCATTCGCACGATAATTCAAAAACTAAAGGAGCTAGGATGTTGAAATTTTCGCAAATTTGTTTTTTTGCAATAGCCGTCATCGCTATTTAAATCCAGCATTTTGGTCCATGGGTTCGGGTAGCTGCCATATAACTTCTTTTTTTATATGAGTATTACTCTGTACCTATTAGAGCTGCGTGTCTAAAATTTTGGCAAAAGCAGTTTAGTTTCATGGCCAAAGTTTCTGCAAAATTTGGTTACTACAGTGGGTTCGAGTAGCTGGCATAAAACTTCTTATTTTATGAGCATTACTCTATACCTATTGAAACTGGGTGTCTGAAATTTTGTCAAAAATAGTTTAGTGTAATGGCCAAAGTTTCTGCAAAATTTGGTTGGTCTACTGCAGAGGGTTCGAGTAGCTGCCATACAACTCCTTCTTTTATATGAGAATTACACTGCACCTAATGAAGCTGGTTGTTTGAAATTTTGCCAAAAATAGTTTAGTGTAATGGCCAAAGTTACTGCAAAATTTAGTTGGTCTGCTGCAGAGGGTTCGAGTAGCTGCCATACAACTCCTTCTTTTATATGAGCATTACACTACACCTAATAAAGCTTTATGTTTGAAATTTTGCCAAAAGTAAATAATGTCTATAAATGATATAATGTTTATATAACGGTCATACGGGTATCCCAGAGTTGACACAGTCTACTTTACCACACTCTTCCTCGTTTTTTTTTCAATTTGAACACATTTCAATCAGGCAGGACGGTTCTCAATCTATAATGTGTAATTTAAAGATTAAAAACAACTTCGAAATAAAAAAGTATTAATTGAATTGAAATTAACTTTCTTGTGAAATGAAAAAAAAAATTATCATAACTTGGCAGAATAATTGTGTTTTAAATTGAAATATATTGCATGATTTTAATGGTAAAATAGTGATTTAAAAAAATTAATATATGTACTTATATTTTAAAAAAAAATTATACATTTGTTGCATTTAATGTTCGTTAATTTGTTTAAGTATAATATATGCAAATATATTCTGGTACTTCTAACAAATGCATGAAACCACTTACTGATTTCGTATCTAAGCTCTATCAAAAAGATGATGCACTTCTAGATGTGCTAGAGATTTGCGGTAAAAGGCATGTGACAGAAAAATCAGACAAGAGCTCTATTAGAACTTTATAAAATATATGTGAATTTTATTAATTATACCCGAATATGTGTATCAATACAAAGATCTTGCGAGATTTACAACTTTTTTTCGGTGTCACGGTTCCAGGTCATCCTGTTTGGGCGCGGAACTCGTTTATGAGTCCTTAATATAAAAGCAAGCGATATATAATCATGTAAGGTATCATTGTAAAGATCTTGACGAGTTCAATAACTTTTTTTTGAGGATGATTGTTCCAGGTCGCTCTGCTTGGGTGCTGAGGGAGTTTTTAGGTCCTTACTATAAAAACAGCGATATACCATATTCTAATAAATTCTAAACAAATATTAACACTATATGTGAAAGTCAATTATGTACTATGCGATTAATTTGTTTTTTTACAGAGTAGATTTGTGACTTTAACAAAGAAGATTAATGTTTTTGATATTGACAGCTCTCACATTTTAAAGCATCCCTTGGACGTTGTCATCGTCAAAAATAATTTCACTATTAATTGAATATTCTCTTGTCTAATATAACACTTTAAATAGCATTATAATATGTTCGATTACCGTAGCATAGATATAAAAATATGAGTTAAACAATATGTTAGAAGAGTACAATATAAGATTTATTTTTTTTAATTTATTTTAAATTTCTTTTAATTTTATAAATTTTATCTAAATTTTATAGTGTATATTAAACTCAGTTTTATATTGAAATATTTTAATTTAATGTGGGTTTTTTCTACTCTTACAGTAAATATATACATTTTATTCTTTAAAAAACAAAAACAACAAATATTTAAATTTGAAAATTAAAATTGAAATAAAAAAAAAGAAAGTAAATGTATTTAATATAACTCTATATTAATTAATTGTATATTAAAATTAAACTGTGAATGTTGTGATATTAAAAATTATATACATTTTATTTTAAAATAATAAATTAAATTAAAACTATTTTATTTTATTTATTTTTTTTTGTAAAATTTTTGTAAATTTTAAATTAGATGTTAAAATAAAAAATTAATTAATTATTAATTATAAAAAAAAAAAAAAAATGGCTAAAATTTGGCCTAATTTAAATTTAAAAACCGTTTCATTTTATTAAATAAAATAAAAACTTATAAATAATATATATATACCTATAGAATTAAAAAAAATGTTTAAAAGTGTTTATCTTATGTTTTCGTATATTATATACAATATTAAACAAAAAATGCCAACTAAAATTATAATAAAATAATTTATAATACAAATTTTAATATATAAAATTTAATTTAAAAAAAAAAAAAAAATCGGTTTGAAATAAATTTAATTTTACATTAATATACCAAATATTACATTAAGATTTAATATTTATTAATAAAAAGTCCAAAAAAAAAAAAAAAATATGAATAAAACTAATACAGCTGTTCAACGAAGAGCACCACTTCAACAACAAAGCAAAGGTATAACATATATACATACTATTATTAATTATTAATAATTTTTTTAGTTTTTTGTTTTTTTTTTTTACCTTAAACGTTTTATATTAAATATTAAATGATTACATCTTCTAGCTTATAAAATAAGCGTGATCGGATTATTGCCCACACGAAAAATGCCCACACGAAAATTGCCCACAGAAAATTGCCCACAGATAGTATTGCGCACACGATTAATGTCCACACAGAATAATGCCCACAAGGAATAATGCCCACATAGACAAATGCCCACACGAAAAATTATTTATAAAAAAGAATTGCCGCTTTTTCCAGAATATTTAATATTTTATTTTAAATCACTAATAGATTATCTCCTAGATAGCATATAATTTTTGATTTTTTCTCTATTTATTTTAATTTAATTTTTATATTTAAAATAATTTTTCGTGTGGGCATTTGTATATGTGGGCATTATTCCTTGTGGGCATTATTCTGTGTGGGCATTAATCGTGTGCGCAATACTATCTGTGGGCAATTTTCTGTGGGCAATTTTCGTGTGGGCATTTTTCGTGTGGGCAATAATCATCGAATCAAAATAAGATAGTTTTAAGTCAAAAATTTTTGAATCCTTGATAAATATTCAAATTTGAGATCAATTACTTTAAACTGAAACTAATCATATTCAATTTATTATATTTTTGACATATTTTTGACACATATACACCAATTTATACATTCTATATACATTCCTATAAATATATTTTTCATATATACCCTTAAAATATACATATAATATGGTTAACTGGGAGTTAAAAACTTAATTTAAAATTAATTTTATAAACGAGTGAATTTTACACGAATTCAGAGTAAGCGGCTTTTTTTTTCAGAAATCAAAATGTCAAATATTATTAATATTGAAAATTTTATATATCAATTTTTAAATACTGATTTTTATATCAGTACAATACTCAGTAGCTATTAATTATTTACATTGTATTGTATATTGTGTATTGTATATGTCACGGATTATAACAATAAAATTTAATTTTAAAAAATTAAATAAATAAACAAATAAATTCCAGTTAATTTAATTATTAGTAAATAAATCTTTTCTATACTGAACGCTAATAAATTATTAGAAATATAGTATAGAAATATAAGTATTATACATGGTGTCATGAAATGAGTGAACAGAATATTTATAACAACTATAACAAGTAGTGTAGAAAGTGTTAGTTTAATAATATTTAATTATTATTTTATTTATATATTTCATACATATATATATATATATATATATTTGAGAGCTTCTATAGATAATTAATTCTAAAGCCAAGTACACACGAGAGATTAAAATAGATCGTAGAGCTGTAGATTTTTCTCTAGCGACTTGTTACACGATATACGTATTTTTTGTAAATCGTAGATCTGTGGTAGAGCAATAAATAGAAATAAAATCAGAATATACTTATATACCCATATACTATAAATTATTTGCTGGGCACCCTATATACCACATTTGTTATAATACAATATGTTTATTAAAGGTAGATAAACAAAGTCATATTCTATAATAAAAATCGAATTTGATAATAAAATAATAATTATACATATATGTATAATTTATAAATGTATTATAATTAAGAAATAAAAATTTATATTATTTAAAAAAAAAAGTTTTAATCAATGTGTTTTTAAATTAAAACAATAGAATTTATAACAACTTTTAGTACAGTATTTTATTTAAAAGTTTTATTATGTTTATGTATTTGTAAAAAATGTAATCAAACTATTGATTACAGTGTGTATATCGATTATACTTGTAAACATTGATTAAAAACACTTTTTTGATTAAAGATTATATACCTATAACTCACAGAAACTCAAAATGTCGATTCTCAAAATGTTGATTCCTAAAATGTCCATTTTTTAATTAGTTGGTTTCAAAATCAAAATTATATATATACTTGTATATGCGAGATTTTGAATTTTCGGGTAATCTACAATTGGTTACAAAATCAGACTTTCCCTTTTTTAAAATTATCTATATATATATATATATATATAATATATATATATATATATACTTTGTAAAATTATATATAAATATATATATGTATACATATATATGTATGTATATAAATTAGAAGTGATTTATTTTAAACATATTTTATCCAAGTTGACATTTGGGAGTCCACATTTTGTACAAGTCGACATTTTTAGAGTCTATATTTTGAAAATCGACAAAAATTCACCGACTCTTCTGTAAATTATTCGAAACCATGATTGACTAAAGTAATAAATCATTAAATATTTTATTAACAGAATTTTAAATTACGTTTTTTATTTATATTACATATATTTGTTTAATTTTCAAATAAATTTCTGTTTATTATAATATATTTTATTATTTAAAAAATTGATAAAAAGAATTAATCATTGCAATTATTATTATTTAAGTTGTTTTGGATTGAAGAAATATGTGACGCACATATACGACCATATAATATTATATTATACACAATGTATGATTAATTTAATGAAATTTAGACATTTTTTTTTATCTGCGCTTATTAAAAAATATATTTCTGGCTGATATTACAAGTTTTGAATTTGCTGATAATGTGTGGATGATTTTGTTTATTAAAAATTTGGTAAAGCATTCAAAAATTATTTTTTTTATAAATATGTAGGTATACAAGAGTAGGGTAATCCAGTGTTGCCCTAAAAATTCAAAAATTACGAAAAGTTTTGAAAAAAATTAGCTTAGGTATGAGTTTCACTCTGTTTGTCCGGCCGTTTACAAAACTTTTACATCGTTTACAATAGAGAAAAGAAATTTTTATTAAACGTAGATATTTCAAAAAATTTATTTTATGAAAGAACTTTTCTCTAGCTTCACCCATTATTGGGCTAGAAACCTCAAAAGTGCGGAAAATTCCTATATTTAAATTGTTATTATAACACAGGTTCTATAAGATATATTTTCAATTTGAAAACGTCAAATAATAGCTCTTTTATTTTAATAAGCTTTATATGTAAAACAAATGTATAGAATTGTCATACGGTACTTTAATTTGCTGTTATGCGAAACTGAATTTTTGCAAAATTCTTGAGTCTTATCTTCCAAACGTTTGAGTTTAAGAACTTAAAATTTTGAGAAGAGTTAAATCTTAAAAAAAAAAAAATGAGATAGTTAGGTAGGTAGATGGACGGGGCTGTTGTGAGCTCAAGTAGGCCAGGTTAGGCCCGTTGTGATACCTGGATCTGGATCTCATTCTCCTAAATTTAACCAATTGTAATAAGAGAATTCTGCATGACATCTTTGGAGGGGAATAGTACCCCGTCTTGAGGTTTATCTCGGCTTACATATCTCCTTGTCGATGTCTCATCCATTTTGTCATTCATAATTCTGTTTGTAAGCATGTGATTTATTCATTTTTTGAGTGTAAGGTCAAGATTTAGACAGCCTCGGTAAATATCTCCGGCCTGATATTGATAAAGGTTTCTTCGATGTCCAGAAAAACAAGCATACAAAACCATCCCATATTAATTTCAACTCTTCAGATCATATATGCAATTTAGAATAAAGAATGCAAATTTCACTACTACTTTAAAATAATTTTATATACATATTTATTTTTTAAAATTTTGTAAATGAATCAATTTCAAATGAAATACGAGATTTAAAAGATTTTTGTTGCTTTCTTATTATTTTTATTTTTGTTTATTTTTTTCATTATCAACATGTTGAATTTATATTTAATTTCCATTTTAGGATAAAACAATTTTATATGAATACAAAAATAAAATCATTTTGCTTTAAAGTAAATAAAGAAAAGTCAAATATAGAGAAAAAATGACGTAATATAATTCATTATTTTTTTTTATCAATATTATACATTGTTTTAACTTTTAATTGATTCACATTTTTTTTTATATTTATTTAAAACTAACCAAAGAAATTTCTGTTCCATGAAATATAATTTTAAAATTTTCATATATCTATGAAATACCTATTATTTACTAAATTTTTAAAATTTTATACTTAAACATTCCATTTAAAGTTCAATGTAACTTGAGGTTATATTTGTAAACCTTTTGTAAACTTAAAATAATATTTATTTGAAAAAAGGGTTGCAAAGGCGCAGTCCCGTGTTTATTAAAATTTAATGATAACTCTGTTTAAATAAGATTAAATTTCACAAATTTGTTCTTTATTAACTGTTCATTTTTATAATTTAGTATTTTCAATTAAACCTTATTATGATAAACAATTTGAGTGACATTGGTTTATTAGTGACCCTAAATTTAAAATAGAACAAGTATGTGCCTGCACCTCGAAATTCGAGGAAGAAGGATAAATAATCGGTATTTATATTTTTTTTTACATGGCCGAAAATGAAAATTGGAAAATTTCGGAAAAATATTTAGAGTGTCGCGTGCACTTGTAAAAATGTAACATTTAAAAGAAAATTTCGAAAATCGGTTGGTAATTGGCCTGGTAATATGTACTCAATTTTTTTTTACATATTAAATATTATCATAATATTCTATCAAATTTTGATAAAATGTGCTCATTAGTTTCACTGTTTACAAAAACTTTTACACCGTTTGAAAGGGATAGAACTAAAAAAAATTTAAGAAAACTTGCAGTTAATTGGTAATTCGGCTTGTTAATAATAGTATTTAAAATAAACTAAGTATGCAAATTTATAAAGAACTACTTTTTATGTTGAATTGATGATTTTGATTGATGAATATCACTTCGTTTATGTGTTACAATTTAATTTTGATTGATAGTGTTACAGCAACTACTAAATTCATGTAGCAAGTCACAAATTTTTTAAATGGTTCTGAGTCAGTGAGAAAATGATTTATTTATTGTTATGCTGCGTTATATGAGAGAAATTTCATTCTTTCGTTTTGTTTACATCTTGTTTACATAAAAATGTGAAAAATCGGTGGTGCCCTTCCCTCTTTTGAAAAATTTAAATTATGTTACACAGAATATTTTTTGCTTTCAATATAATAATTGATAACTTCTTATCGGATTTCATATATTCTTCCAATATTTTATGATTTTATTCAATGTTTTTTAATGATATTTCTTATATTCAATTTAAGAATTCTTCAGATAAGCAATTTGATAATTTATATACACATTATAATTTTTGGTGATTTAACTTAATTTTGTGTCAAGTAATTTTTCATTATAAATAAGAATGAAGCTGATTATATGAAGTTTTTAAAATTTTTGCTTATCTAAATATAATAAAAGACAAACTGCTGCTGCTGCTGACCAACGTGCCCTATGTTATGTTAAGTGTTATTCACACATGTAAAATACTTCTACTTACAAATACTTACATTCAAAAGAGAAAGAAAAAATGAAACCGATAAATGTAACAGAAGAAAGAAAAAAAAATCAAAACGTATAAGAAATCTGTTAACAGATAGATACAGAAAATTATAATAAAAACGTTTAAAGAAATTTTTTACATTTCAGTATGTATACTTTTATTTAAATACACTTACAGAACTAATAACTAACTTTAATTTGTAGTTTTTATTTTTTATAAATATAATAAAAGACGCTGCTACTGTTGCAATATGTTAATGTTAAGTGTTATTCACACATGTAACATACTTCTAATAACAAATATTTACAAACAAAAAGAAAGAAAAAATGAAACTTATAAAATGTAAATTATGAACAGAAAAAAAAAAAACCAAACCGTATGAGAAATCTGTTTACAGGTAGATACAGAAAATAAAATATACGTTTTAATAAAAACGTATAAAGAAATTTTTTACACTTTAGTATGCATATTTCTATTTTATTATCACTTACAAAACTAAAACAAACTATTATAATGTTAACTTAATGTTCATTAGGTAACGAATTTCCTTTTATTGATTCAGTAGCGCAATAGCAGGAAAAAAGAATATATATAAAAAGAGAAATTAAAATTATACCTGTCGTCCGACAGGCTTTTTTACTAGTATAATATAATTTTCTACTTCATTTCTAATAAAGTTTGAGATCCAATGGCTTAAATATGGTATTTTAATAATTAATTAGTTAATTAATTCAAATAATTGAAAATAATTGAATTAATGAATTATTTAATTAATTTAAAAAACATAATCTTACCATTTGAAGTTAAATATTTTTTTTCCGAATACTAACCATATTATACCCTACAGTCTACACTTACCTAGGTTTAGAGATATATCAGCTTTAGTGTTTTGATTGTAATCACTAAAAGGAATCAAATTAGGTATGGATATACGTTTTTATTTTCTAAGTCATCATAACATTCTATAAGTCCTATTAATGGTATCCGTTTGTTCGCAAGGTAAAACACCTTTACATCTATTCGAATCGGAGTGAGGTTCGAGTAACTTCCCTACGTGTTCTAAGACTTTACAAGCATGCCTTGAATAAATAAAGACAGTTTTCTATCATGCCTCTTTTATACGTTCCTGAAATTCAAAAATAATTAGAAAGAGAGGGTAGAGGGTAGGGTAGGTTTCCAGTAGTTCTCGAGTAGTTCTCACACGCCTTTCAACACCGAACAAGTATATCTTCGAGTCTATTAATGATTAAAATTTCAAATTTGTTATAGGTCTTATCTGTTCTATGTTCCTAATAATTGAAACTTACTTAGTTCACCATTCTACGTTATTTTATAATTTGATTTAATACTAGCTAATAACCGGTGCGCGTTGCTGCGCCTTTCAATGCAGGTTAAATTTAAGTTGATGTTATTAAAAAAATTTAACACAAAAATTACATATGGGGTAAATTTTAATTTCAAAATGTATAATAAATTAAGCAATTATAAAGCAATTTTTTTCAAAACGATTTTTCTAGGATTATTCTTGCAATTTTTTAAAAAATTTATCAAATTTCACAATAATGCGCAATTCACTTGAAATTATTTGCCAGAAACCCACCATCCTCAACTCAACAACTCAGTTCTCAAAGAAGCATTACGTATAGAAATTTGAATTCAACCGGTCAAACCGTTTCTGATTTAGAGTGAAGTAACTATAAAATCAATAAAAAGCTGTTGGCCCGCAATGGGTAACGGAACTTAACAAAAATTTTTTTTAGACTTTCTTTTTGGCCAAAGCAGTACTTCGCAAAATTTAATTAAATTTGCTTCCAAAATTTTTTTTGACCAACCGTCGGGCCCGCATTTGTTAACAAATTCCAAACCTGTTAATAATGTCAACTCAATTTTCAAGGAGCATAACGCATAAAAATTTGAAGTCAATCGGTTAAACCGTTTTCATTTTAGAATAAAAAGTTTTAAATACTTGCAAGACAGCCCCAACTTGGCGGTCCGTTAGAGCAAAATTTTTAGTCCAGGATTTCTTTCCGTACCCAAGCACCTCTATATACAAATTTTCAAGATAATCGGCTGGGCAGTTTAGGAGTCTATACAATACATACAAACAACTAACAAACAAGTAAACAAATAAACAAACTTTAGTTTTTTAAATGAATTTGCCTGTGTCTATGGCTTTTTATATATATAGATATATATATATATATATATATTTTATTTTATATTTTACTTCTTGTTGTTCATTACTTGTTTCTTTAAGTATTTTTAAACTGTGACGATTCCTTTACCATTTATAAAATATGTATAGGCTAATTTTTGGCCTATAAATTGATAAGTTCAAAAAATTATTATACTCGTATGACTATATAGTCAAAGGGTATAATAAATTTGCCATTACGTTTGTGACGCAGAGAAGGAGGGGGGGTTCACTTATAAAGCGGTATGTTTGAAATTTTGCCAAAAGTAATTAATCGGATGATATAATGTATATGTTACGGTCATACGGGTATCCCAGAGTTGACACAGTCTACTCTACTACACTCTTCCTCGTTTTTCATTAGTTTTAATTAATTTTACATTTAAATAAAAAAAAATAAAAATGCAAACCCATCTTCTATATATATAAAAATGAAAGTTTGTTTATTTGTTTGTTTGTTTGTTTGTATGTTTGTTTGTTTGTAGCGAATAGACTCCGAAACTGCCCAGCCGATTTTCATGAAAATTTGTATATAGGAGTTTTTGGGTACGGAAAGAAATCGTGGCCCAAAAATTTTGCTCTAACGGACCGCCAAGTTGGGGCTGTGGTGCAAGTATTTAAACTTCTTTGTTCTAAAATGAAAACGGTTTGACCGATTGACTTCAAATTTTGTATACGTGTTGCTCTTTGAGAATTGAGTAGACACTATTAACAGTTTTGGAATTTGTTAACCCATGTCGGGCCGACGGGTGGTCAAAAAAAATTTTGGTCCAAATTTTGTCCGATTTTACGAAATTCTGCTTTGGTTTAAAAGAAAGCCCCAAAAAAATTTTTGTTGAGTTCCATTAACCCACTGCGGCCCAACAGCTTTTTATAGGTTTTTTCAATACTTTTCTCTAAATTCGAAACGGTTTGACCGATTGACTTCAAATTTTGTATACGTGATGCTCTTTGAGAATTGAGTACACACTATTAATTGTTTTGGAATTTGTTAACCCATGTCGGGCCGACGGGTGGTTAAAAAAAATTTTGGGCCCAAATTTTGTCCGATTTTACGAAATTCTGCTTTGGGTTAAAAGAAAGCCCCAAAAAAAATTTTGTTGAGTTCCATTAACCCATTGCGGCCCAACAGCTTTTTATAGGTTTTTTCAATACTTTACTCTAAAGTCGAAACGGTTTAACCAATTGACTTCAAATTTTGTATACGTGATGCTCCTTGAGAATTGAGTTGACAATATAAACAGTTTTGGAATTTGTTAACCCATGTTGAGCCGACGGGTGGTAAAAAAAAATTTTGGGTCCAAATTTTGTCCGATTTTACGAATTTCTGCTTTGGCTTTAAAGAAAGCCCCAAAAAAAATTTTATTGTATTGCATTAACCCATTGGGGCTTAACAGCTTTTTATAGGTTTTTTCAATACTTAACTCTAAATTAAAAACGGTTTGACCGATTTTCTTCAAATTTTGTATACGTGCTCCCCTATGAGAATTGAGTTGACACTATTAACAGATTTGGAATTTGTTAACCCATATTTGCCCGACGGTTGGTCAAAATAATTTTGGAAGCTAATATTGTCAAAATTTGCGAAGTACTGATTTGGCTAAAAGGAAAGCCCCAAAAAAATTTTGTTGAGTGATTTGGAAGCAAATTACGTCCAATTTTGCGCAATACTGCTTTGCCCAAAGAGAAAGTGTAGTTCCGTTAACCCAGTGGGGCACAGTGGCTTTTAATAGATTTTTGCGTTACTTAACTCTAAATTAGAAAGGATTTGACTGGTTGACCTCAAATTTTATATGTGTGAAGCAACTTGAAAATGGAATTGAGACTGTTAACAGTCGGTCCTACGATTGGTCAAAAAAATTTTTTTGGAAGTAAATTACGTCAAATTTTGGAAAGTAGATTGTACTGCTTTGAATTACAGAAAGTTTCAAAAAATCCTAGGATAATCCTAGAAAAATCGTTTTAAAAAGATTGCTTTCATACATTTTAAAATTTACATGTGTAAACCGTGTGTAATTTTTGTGTTAACTTTTTGCAGTAACATCATCTTCAATTAAACCTCCATTGAGAGGCGCAGCAACGCGCACCGGGTACTAGCTAGTTTCTAATATTCAAGGATACTTCTTGTCAATTTTTTAAATTTATTTTTTCTGATAATAATATTTACAAGGTTATATACATTTTGATTCAGCTAATTTTTATAAATAAATAAATGATACGAAAAATAATAAAAAAATAAATAAAATTTCTATATATATACATAATAAAGGCGGACATAGCTGTACTTATCTCTTATACCACCACTTATTGTCTTTTATGTATTTTTATAATATAAATTTTTTTTTAATAGAACTGATAACAGCATGAATAAATTACTTCCAACATATCTTGAAATTTAAAAACAATATATTACAATTTTATAATTTTAATTTATTAAATAAAAAATAAACTAATTTATTAAAGTACGTATATACAAAACTTTTGAATGTTAGAAAAACAAGTAGGTAATGAATAAAACCAAGAGTTTTTTTAAAAAGCACATTTTCAAAATTAAAAAATGTTCCATAATATGTTTTGGGTATAAAGAGTATATTATTGAAAAGTGTATAATAAGTTTTTGGAACTCCTAGTAGAAAATCAATATACGCACTTTTCTTTCATTTTGAAAAAGCCTTTTTTATTGCGCAAAACATTTGGGGGACCGTACTAAAAGATTTTGTTAAAAAGCTCATTACCAGTATTGTTACTGGTACTTGTATTTTTTTGAGTCCTAATAACAGTTCCTAAATTTTACTGATTATTTTCAGAGTTAAAATTATATAGGTAAATTTTTTTCAAAATTTTTTGAAAATGTGCCAACATAAACGTTTTTCTTCATTTTAGAATTAATATTAACTAAGAGAATGTCGTAATAAATATCTGCTCGGTATTTTGAGAATTTTGGAAAGTCTATAAAATTTCAATTAAGGTTAAAATTCGAAATTTAAGTAATGTGCTTAAAATAATTAAAAAATTTTCACATCAATTTCGAACAACAACGAATAATAATTATTGATTGTTATAGGCTTTTAATAACTTATTTCTATTTACATGCTTATTTATTATTTATTATCGTTTTTCCAACAAAATTAAATTGACACATTTTTACATTCTCGCGGTTCTCAAAAATTACGTCACATGTCTGGTAGAATTTACAAACTACTACTTCAGCACTTTGCAGAAAAGTTCCGATTTTTTATTTGTAGTTACCTTTCTGTGTCTTTGACCATTTCAGATTTTTTCCATATAAGTTCAATTATTAGTACTTGTAACAACCTTTGTCCTATCAAAGTTTATTTATTTATTTATGAACAATCCCCTACCACATATATAATGAAATAAGTGGGTGATTCATCCTTTCCTTTTCAGGTGGGCGGGTATATATTTTTGATATAATCTTTTGCGATATAAATTACAATTTTAAACAACTGCTAATTGTTTGGTAAAGAAAATTTAGTTGTTAAATATAACAATTAGCAATATTGTTCGTTGTTGTTCATAGTCGACGTGTAAATAATCTCTAAATAAGTAAATTTAAACCTGCGTGAGTTTCAATTATTTTTGTTTTTGTTTTTGCAAAATTTTTCTTAAAATAATTAATCAAAGTGAATAATAAAAATATATATATATATATATACCTACAAAAAAAATTAGATGCATGCACATACATATATTAAAATCAAAAAATATCAATTTGTTATAATAAATTAAATGATATGAAATGACAATTTCTAACATAAATATAAATAATTTAGAATATTTTGTAATAATTTATAGTAGTTATTTAATAAAAAAAAATAAGAATGAATTGAAAATACTAGCTATATTTTTAAAGAACTATGGCTTGAAGTTGAAAGTAATAGAAGTCACCGTCAAATGACACTTTGATTGATTTGTATTTACTTTTTAAAGCACATTCTTAAGCTAAAGACCCAAGTAAATTTTGTTTTTAATTGTATAGCTACTGAAATCCAAAATAAAAATACCTTCTCGATGTTCTAATTTTGAATTCATTTGTATCTATTACAGTACTATATCTTTTAAATAAATATTATTTTTTATATATATACATATTATTATAATAAATAAGACCATACATTTTTAAAAATTTTTTTTAATTAATTTTTAATATTAAAATTATTTATAGAGTTCTCTTCTAGTCACTTTAGAAATTGCGAATTAAGGTCCTGCGAAATAAAGTCCTCGGGGTAAAATTCCCGTTTAATCAGAAATAACGCCCTGCGGTCTTTTTTCTCATAGTAATTGAGTAATAGAGTCCCGGGGTTTTATTTCTCTTTTGAGTTGAACTACGATTTCTGTAAGAAAATAAGCCTCAGGGTGCTGTTTCTCTTGCAATTGAATTTTCGACTTTTTGAGGAACAAAGCCCCGACTTAATATTTGGCATTAAATATGTAGTAAAATCCATTTTTGGAATTTTCAAACCTAAAAAACTTATATATAAGTAAAATATTAGATATAAAACAATACCTATGTATTTAATATTTATATATTTTTCTATTCGAGATTCTATATTATGAAGCATATTTAAGAAGTTTAAAAAATCTAAGTTGATCCTTTTTTCAGAGTATTAATGGAGTAATGTATGCAATACTTTGGTTACAACATCTGGTTTATAAATGTAGTTTGTAGAATAAATGTAGTTTATATGTAAAATTATTATTCGTTTTTTAATTTCGAAAAAAGGGAATACCCCTGATTTCGATTTCAGCTCCAAAATGTGTGCTAATTATTTTTGATATTATAGTTCAAGAAAATCTGTATATATTCGTACCGTCACTGATGTTATATAATTAAAATTAAATTTTTTACTAAAAATATATGACAACAATGCGGTTTTTTCATTTGCAATTTCAATAGAAATGGAAAATAATACCCCGGGCTTTATTTTTTAAAGAAGTCGTAGTTCAACTTAAATCAGAAATAAAACCCTGGACTTTATTTCTCATATTTTGGGAGCTTTATTTCTCAATTACTATGAGAAATAAAACCCCAGGGCGTTATATCTCATTAAATGGGAAATAACAACCCGGGCGGGGGCCTTATTTCGCAGAGCTTTAATTCAGGTAACCGAATGGACATAATGTCCTATACGCATTAAAGTCGAATAGACTATATTTCCGTATATCGAAATTAAATTAAATCGGGAATTAAGTAACAGAAGCCAGGAATTAAGTAATTTTTTTTTTGCTTTTGACTTTATTTCCTTTAGTTTTGTCTAGAATTAAAATCAAAAATTAGCCGATATATACAAAAAACAAAAAATAAAAAAAGACCTATTTTAACGTATATATCAGAAAAAAAAATTTTTTTTTGAAGTTATGACTATAAAATCCTTGCCATCCCTAATTTTTTTTTACTTACATAAATATTAAATTGTGGCATTATCGCTATCCACACTAAAATCAGTATTAAAAGTAAAAACTAATATTTAAGAATTATATTTTAATAATATTTTTCGAAATGACAATAATGCTGAATTCTCAATATTTGCTATATTGGACTTTTCCGTTTCACCTATCCAACATTATTCCCCGGGGCACTATTTCCTTTCACCTAATAATTCTTTTACATAGTTCAATATTATCTTTTAATATTTTAATATTTGTTAAATCCTAATTCCAAGAATTTCCTAATTAGGTTTTTTTTTTAATTATAAACTTGTGTTATTTTAGAACATGTCCTCAGGATTAGTAACAGGAAAATAAAGATGTTAAATGATATACAATTTATTTTAAAACTTATTTTGGATTATATTTTCATTTTATTAATTTTGATTTTGGGATAAAATTTTATTTAAACTAAATATATTTATTTACAAATATATTTATTTATAAATTCTAAGAATTTTACATGTTATTTGTATTTACATATATTAAATTTCACAAATTTAAGATTATGATAAATATGAGTATGCAAAAATTTAAATATTTTATAGAAATAGAGTATAAATAGATTTTTATTTAAAGTTACTTTTTTTTTGTAAAGTACACATATGAATTCATTCAAAATAAAGTTTCAAACTGCTTAATATATAGAAATCCTTGAACAAACCCACGTATCACAAATAGTAATATAAAATAATTCTATATAATAAAATACACTATAATTTTAAAAATTTTTTTTTATTAATTAGGTACCTATTTATTTAATTATTCCTAAAATAGTAGATTTTAATCCTGATTTTCGATACAATTTAAAAAACAAAATTCTGTCAACTAAATCAGATTGCTATCAGATTTTTTTTTCAAAATCATCTCAAAATTGGGTGGTTGAGTTCAGAATTGCATACATATGCGGTTTAATTACAGTATGTTTCATTTCTACATATATACATATAAACTTTACTTCACACTATGAACTAGAACTAGGCTCTTGGAAAAAAACCAGGTTTATGAGTAGTTTGTAGTTAGATTTTTCATATTAAAAAAGATTTCAAAATAAAACAAGATTTTGTAGTCCTAATTAATTTTAAGGGGTAATTACTAGGTTTGCGTAATGGATATTATTGAACGCTTGACTTCGAAAGTATAAAAATGCAAATAAAAAAATTTTATTGAAATAATTTCAAAATTTTAATTTTTTAAATTGTTCATAGGTACATACATTTGCATTTTTAAATTAAATGAAAGCTTTTGCACATATAATGAGACTTTTTCCAAATACATAAAAGTAAAACATTTGCACAAAAGGTAAATAAAATGCATAAATATGTTAATTGTCAAATAATTTCGTATTTGACAAATATGTCAAATTATTTCGTACTTAATTTTTAAAACTGATTGTCGTCACTTGACATGTCATTCGATTTTGTACTGATAATTTATTAATATTCAATACTATTTTTAAGTTTTTAACAAACTATTAGTAGGGACTTTTTAATTTTAAAGAAATAGATATTTGATCGAAAATTCTTAATTTATATTTTACAAAAGTAATAAAGGTTCAATTCATTCATTTATATATTTTTTAATTAAATTAAATATTTTTTTTTTTTTTTTTTTTTAAGCGCTAACTGTTCAACTGTTAGGCTAATAAGCCTGTCTATACCATAGGTACATGTTGGAACAGGGGGTCATATTATATTCGTGTTATTAGAATTGGTCTTATTGAATTCCACATACAATTTAAACGTGAGATAGTACTAGGCCTTATAACATGTAGAAACGTCTTAGATTTTCAATATTTACAATTCTATTATTTGTTTTATATTGTAATATTTTATATTTTACTTATATGGTATGGTATTCTATATCTGCGAGTTATATGATTTAATTAAATTATTTGTTTATATTTTGCATTTGTTTATATTTTTATATTAAAGTATTTTTTATTAAAGATTTATAATTATTAATTATTGATTATGCCATTAATTTGAACCCAATGGCGAATGGTAGCTGAGTTGAGTCGAAAACCAGAAAAGTTTTTTCACTTTCACTATTATTATTTTCAAAATATTATGTATATACCGAATATTATTATCGTATTTTTTTTTTAAATATTTAATATATAAGTAAATATAGTTTTATCTTCATTAATTCAAATAAGGGGTGTTCAAAATTGACGTATCATTTTGATTTTTCCGCAATTTTTTTTCTACCCGGAATTTTTATACGAGATTTCTTTAGGTATATTCTAAATACATTCCGGTAAGTTAATATGGAACGTTATACGAAGGAACAACGTGTTTTTGTTATTACAACATTTTTTGAAAATGGTAAAAGTTTTCAAGATGTAATTAGGAAATTTCGAACAAAATTTGGTAGAGAAAATACTCCAACAAATCGTGCCATCAAGCTGATGGTTGATAAATTTCTAGAAACTGGATCTAGATTTTGTGGGGTTTTGTGAAATCGAAAGTGTACAGCAATAATCCCACAACAATTCAAGAGCTTAAAAAAAACATTATCGAGCAGATTTCAACTATTGAGAACAGTTTATTGAACAACGTGATTCAGAATATTGGTAAAAGAATTGGAAGATTTGATTGACATAATTTTTCATTATTAACCGGAACCTATTTGTAATAAATTAAATTAAAAATATATTTAATATTTAAAAAAAAAAGTCTTTTTTTATTAAAATTAAAATGATACCTCATTTTTGAACACTCTATATAAACTGTTTTTAATATTAGCTTAAAATCTAAACTAAGCATTTTAAAATTTAGTATCTAAAATCTACTATTCATTGGACTTTATTGCATTAAGCTTCTCTTTTATTTGCAAATTAAAAGTAAAGGACTACAATTACAATTTTCAATAATTGGTCATATGTCTTTAATTTAAATGAATTTTGAATGTATGTACTTTCAATATGTATTATATACATGTTTTATATACCCTTTCCTTTTATAGTTAAAAAAAAGTTTTAACATATTATGTAATATATACCGCATATAAATTTCAACTATTCGACTTTTCATCAAACATCTGTTTGTAGTTTTTTTTTTTTGCATAAAAAAAAGTTTGAAAAGTATAACTTTGTATGTTTTTAAATCAATGTTATATGGAGGGTTGTTTTTGAAGGATAAGCATTCAGCAATAAGATATACGAATAATAAAAAATGAAAAAAAAATTAATATAAATTTCAAAGTTGAAAATTTTATTAATTAAATTTAAAGTTCGTATGTAGATTCGGTAACTTATTAAAAAGGAAAATCGTGTTTATTATTTATGTGATAGCTACTGTATGAAACTGATTGAAAGATATAACTCAAAAGAATGTTTTTGGTTTAAACCCTTTTTGATGAACAATTGTATAATAAAGGTTGTGAGATTAATTGTATTTGAAAAGTTCTTTTACAAATAACTTTCTTTCAGTTCAGATTAGTAAAAAGTATATAATTTTTGATTTTTTCTCTATTTATTTTAATTTAATTTTTATATTTAAAATAATTTTTCGTGTGGGCATTTTTCTATGTGGGCATTTGTCTATGTGGGCATTATTCCTTGTGGGCATTATTCTGTGTGGGCATTATTCTATGTGGGCATTAATCGTGTGCGCAATACTATCTGTGGGCAATTTTCTGTGGGCAATTTTCGTGTGGGCATTTTTCGTGTGGGCAATAATCCGATCACGATATATATATATTCTTAAATTAAATAATTTTTTTTTTAAATTTTCTAGAATATAATTATTATCCTGCTGTTTGATTTTTTAATCAATTTTTTTTTTTTTCAATACTTAGTGAAATTTTTACAATTTAAACAAATATAAAAATTTTAATCAATATTACAAAAGCCAATTTAATGTTTATTTAATTTATTTAAAGTTAAGAAATTATCATTTAAAATTGAATTAAGTTGTTAATTACATGACTATATATTTAGTCGTGATCGGATTATTGCCCACACGAAAAAAACAGAATTGCCGCTTTTTCCAGAATATTTAATATTTTATTTTAAATCACTAATAGATTATCTCCTAGATAGAATATAATTTTTGATTTTTTCTCTATTTATTTTAATTTAATTTTTATATTTAAAATAATTTTTCGTGTGGGCATTTTTCTATGTGGGCATTTGTCTATGTGGGCATTATTCTGTGTGGGCATTTTTCGTGTGGGCAATAATCATCGAATCATATATATATATATTTTTTTTAATTAAACCGCTGTTGTTTTTAACAGTGGTTTTATTTTAATAAACTGTTTATAATCATAACCACAAAATTTTTGATGAAAATAAAATTTTGTATCTTCGGATTAAAAACTGTTTAAATTGTTTTGCATATATAAAAAATTTGAATATATTAAAATTTAAACTCAAAATATATCTTTAACATTTTAATTCAAAAAAAAATATCTTGCAAATTTTAACTAACTTGTTGCCCTATTAGTGTCCCTATGTATGTATTTCTGTTTTTGTTTCGTAATTAATTAAAAATTGGTCATACATTAATTATAAATGACCTGGATCCTATTGCACCAGCATTTTTTCTCGCACCAAAACTATATTCGATTCAATTCAATTATCAAAAAATGATTTTCAAGTAGTGATAACTGGTTGATGCAATAAAGTCCAGTTTAAAACTTTTGTTTTTGTATAATAATATATTATTTAATATTAAAACACATAATTTCAAATGCTAATTTTAAGTGATATTGAAATACTCTTTCTATGATTACTTATAAACTTTTAATTAAAATAGAAAAAATTCCGATACGAATTTAAATTCTAATCCAATGTATATGAATGAGTAATAGACGTATAAAACTTTTTCAATGAAAAACTTAAAAAAACAAGGATCAATATTGTCAATTACTATTAAAACGTGTAAAATATCCTTATATAGTCATTAAAATGTAACTTTTTTACGAATTGACACATTTAAAGGCTTCTCAATTATTTAGTATATAAGATTGAAATATGTAAGATTTTATGTGATGCTAAAATGTTAATTGCAAATTAATGATCAGATTGGATTATAATTGACCTTGTTATTACATCATATTCTATTAAAACTTGGCCTTACTTATTCTAATTTAAATAACCTAACCTAATTAAAAACAATTTGATTTAAATATTTACTTTAGGCTAATTTTTCTTTTTAGTCAAAGCTAATCTTTAAATATTGATTATTGTCCGGTATTGACATTATCGTATTTAAGATTTTTTTCGTTTATCTCGTTCGGGTATTAATATGCGGACTATGCATGTGGTCCGCATATTTTAGAATCGAAGTAGAGAGTTAAAGAGTGGGGTGACTATAGAGCCTTTGAGCATAGTCTGTCTAATGTACTTTGTATTGTGGTAGAATGTATGGGATATTGAAGCATTTTCTGAAGTATTTTGTGATCTATTATAAAGATTTCTAATCAATTTTAATTAGACTTTGTCTTTTTACATTGGTACACACTCTTAAACACTTTCTTTCGAATTTTCGTCATGTTTCCATTAAGCTTGCTTTAATGTTGTACGTTGAGCCATATTCATGCACCAGAGATTTTTAAATAAATAAATTTTTTTAAATTTCTGTTGCATATATTTTAGGCGCCGAAATAAGAAATCCAATATTGATTTATATTGTACATACCTAAATTTATATTTATTAAAAAAATTTTTAATTTTAAATGCTGAATTTAATTTTGTTTTTTTTTTTTTGTTTACTCAATTTTAACCTCTAAAATTTATTTCATAATAATATGTACATAAAAAAAAATGACTGACGTGTTAATAACCTTTTTACAATTATTATTATGAATAAGATAATGTATACAAAAAAAAAAAAAAAGAGATGACAATAACATTTAATTTTAGGAATATTATAGTAGTAGAAATATTTTATTTTCTTTCAAGCAATAATAAAAGCATAATTAACATTAGTCAAGAAATATGTATTTTTCTCTAAATCATTCCAGAATAAATTGATGAAGGAAAAGAATTGTAATAATTAAAAAATATGATTTTGATATATGGTAGACCCAATAGGTACCTATGTACCTAGTGTTTTCTTCATTATCAAATTTTATTATCTATATAGTTATTTATAGTCGTTACTTTTCTCATATTTTTTTTTTTTTTTTTTTTTACGAGGGAATGGAACGCTCGAAAGCCACCCATTGAAATTTTGCGGTATTTCGTTGGGTAGTGTGCGATTTTAACGCACCAAAACCACACCCTTTTTGAACCAAACTTTAGGAAGGAACCTGTGATACAAATGTACAGTTTGGTTACAGGGATGGGATATGAAAGGATTTTGGGATTGTCGGAGGATATTTGGGAATTTTGGATTATGGTGGATGGGGAAAATTTGGAGGGATATTTAGGAGAAAGATGTTAATATTCTTCTTAAATTTATTTAGGTTGTATATCAAAGATCATTAATAACTATGAATTTAATTTGTAATGCGCAGTTGTAAAACATTTTTTTATTTAGAAATTCAAATTGAAAGCCTAATACCTCAATCAATCCAAAACCATATTTAACGATTATATTATTAAATATAATAAAGATTTATTAAATATATTTACTTAATAATATAAATGAATACAGATTACAATATAAAAAAATTGTCTAATATAATTCAATCTTAACTGTATAACAAACACATAGTATAATTACGAAATAGTCTAAAGGAAAAGTATCTTTATTTGTTAACTAAAATATAACGAACATTGACTGCTTTATATGACGGTTTTTATTTTTTTTTTTTCATAAATTGATTGTGCATTATTTTTATGGGAATTTCTCGTGCTAGAGAAACGTGATCTCACATTATATAGACTCCATAAAATTAATAATAATTTCGATTTACGATACTTTTTCTGTTTATTTGTTTTTTTATTTTTTTTCGGAACGATTTTTTATGCTAATAAAAATTTACTTACTGATTAATTAATAAAACAAAAAAAAAATGTTAAACTGTAGAAAAATAAAATTTTTAAGCAACCCGACCAAAATTATGAGGGCAGAAAATATACAGAGTAAAATATAAAATGTTATTGAAAAAATATAAAAATGCCTGAAAAAAAAAAAAATAAATTTGAATTCAATTAATTAAAACTTTGTTTGTTTTAAATGTTAAGAGACATTAAATGTACATATATTAAAATAATTACATACTTACTGATAAAATTTAAAAAATTGATAATGTATATGAATACTTACTATTTTTCATTTTTTTGTTATTTTTTAGATTCACCAGCAAATCGCGCAGCACAACAGATGAAGAAAGCGGCCGAGCAACAAAAAAAGAATATCGAAGAGTCTGATGAGAACATAGCAAATACTTCAAATACTGGTGGTAGTAGTGGTGGTTCTGGTGGCCAAACAACTCAAGGTAGTGGTAATAAAGATGAAGATGATATTTATGAATTTAAAAGTACGCCAAAAGATTCATCGTCTGGTAGTGGAAGTGAAGATAATAAACTAGATAATAGGAAAAATGATAAACGTTCAACATCTGAGGAAAAAACTTCGGAGGATACAACGACTGGTACAGGTTGTAATAATACTGGAAATATTTCTGTCGCTTCAAATTCTAGTAATGTTACTACTGCTAATTCGACAGGTACATCATCAAGTGCTGGTAGTGGTGGTCCTGGTGTTGGTGGTTGTACTGGTGTAAGTAGTACTGCTGGCAGCAATAATAATCCTGGTGTTAGCAGTGGTATTGGTAGCGGTGGTAGTGTTAGTGGCAGTGGCAGTAGCAGCAGTAGCGGTGGTGGACCAACAAAGCGTTCATATTCCGATATCGAAGGACATGACGATACAAGTACTGATGGCGATGAAATTAAAAAGAAAAAACGTAAAGATACTGGTGATAGTACAAAAGAATCAAATAAACAAGGTGTAAGCGGTCGAGGTGCACAATCTCAAAGACAAGATAAAAGTGTTAAACAATCTAGTGGTTCTGGTAAATCAACTGGGAATCTTACAGGTAAAACATCAAATAGTTTAGATCGCAAAAGTCCGTGTGCAAGTCCAAAACCTGCAACAACAAATAAAAATACTGATAGTGAAAACGAAACAGAAGATAATAAGGGTTCAGATAGTTTTGGCAATAATGGTGGTCCAAAAGTTCCACCTTTAAAAATTGTTATACCGCAACAAAATAGTTCTGGTGATAATGAAAGTGGTTCACGTAATGGTAAAAATAATTCAACACGTAATCATCCAGCATTACCGTATGTTGTTGCTTCATCATCTAATAGTAATGATAGTGTAGCAGCAGATCGTGAAAGTGCATCGTCAAGATGTGCTAGTCCTGCTGATAGTACTGGTAAAAATAGCACTTCTAGTTTAGCTGTCGGAGATGAGAAACCAAACACAAAAGCAACAAGTGAAGAGCGTGCCCAGCAACGAGTGTTACGTAGTTCACATCGTGGCGGAGGTCAAGGTGTTGATAGAGGTTCAAATAATTCATCACCTCAGCTACAAAGTAGTTCACCATCTCCAGCTGCGCCAAATGAAAAGGAAGATAGTTCCAATATTAGTTCTAGTAATAGTAATGCAATTGGGCCAACTGCTAATAGTGGGACAAATTCTAGTAATACAAATACAAATAAAAATCAAACAAATACAAATAATCCTAGTCCAGCAAATAATACTTCAACAACACAAAACTCTCAAACTGAATCCGAAACAAATACGGGTAATGTGCCAAGTCCATCTGCCTCATCAACTTCATCAACATCAAAAGAAGTAACTCAAACAAATGTTGAATTACATCCACGTAAACGTAAGATAAGAGCAAATAAACAAGATGATTCGTCAAGTAAAACATCAAATACTCAATCAAATCAAGCTAATTCTAGTGAATCAACATCAACTGTCAATGAAATCCATCCACATGATCATCCATTTACAAATTGTTATCAAATGTATTTGAATATAAGAAAGCAAATTGAGAAAAAACATAAATCTTTAATGCCTATACAACCTCGTCCACCACAAGGTTTTAAAGATTATCTTTTAAATCGAAAAACATATGCTTTAGCTGGTAAAACTTCAATAGAACCAACTATTGAACATCCACTTAATTTACCAACTCAAATGAAAGATTTATTTACAACACAAGAAAAAGAACGCTATAAGCTAAAAATGCAACATGTTGTTGAAAGAGAGAAATTAGGACTTACAGTAGAACAAGAAATTTTACGTGTTCATGCAAAAGCCGCACGTAGTTTAGCATGTCAATCTTTACCATTATCGGCTTGTACGATATTAAAAGATGAAGAAGTTTATAATATGATAACACCAGAACAGGAAGAAAAAGATCGTAATGCTAGATCTCGTTACAATGGAAGACTGTTTCTTAGTTGGTTACAAGATGTTGATGATAAATGGGAAAAAATCAAGGTAGGCTTATAGAATATTTTATATTTTAGGTTTTAATTATGTCATTACATTTAACGTCATAATTTTTTATTTTAGGAATCAATGCTTCTGAGACATCATAACGAAGCTGAAAGTCTTCATGCTGTTCAGAAAATGGATTGGGAATGGTTAATGAAAGAGCATTCGCTTTGTGATTATAAATCACAACCTGTTATTGATGAATCTCATGTACCAATGGTACATGTTAGTGATGATTTCGATTTATTGCCGGCTTAATGAATATTATTTAAAATGCAAGTTATGCATTCATTATAAATTAAGTTTAATTTTAGTTATTGATTTTATCATTTTTAAAAATAAATGGTATAGAAGTAAAGACTTTAAAAGCATTTCTTTTAAAAAAGAAATTTTTTGTGATTTCCTAATTTTTAAATGGAAGATGAATAAAGAATAAAAATAAAATATTTGAATATATAAAAAAAAAGTATTCATAAAATAAATGTATAATGTAAAATTAAAAAAAAAATGTTTTGTGTTTTGTTAACTTCTTTCGTATCATTTAATTAAATATATATTAATGTGGGATTATAAAAACAATTTTTAAATAAATACTATTAGGAAAAACATTTTTCTAAACACAGTAAAGAAACAAGGAAATTATTCAATTTTCGAAATTTAATTCAAATTAATTTAATTGTTTACCGCTTAAGCTTCTAGTTCTAGAAAAAAATGTTTTTTGGTATTTATTTATTTCGAGCTTAAATCAATATTTACAAAACAAGATATAAAAAACTTAAAAATAATTTAAAAATCAATTACGCTTCTACACATGTTGCTGAATCCCACGCTTTTGCATTTACTTGTTTTAATATAGCGGTTAATCCTTTTCCCGGACCACATTCAAATGTTCGAGGAAAATGTTTACCTTGTGCCCTTTCATATAGTATATGTAATGTTTGCTCCCATTTTACTGGTTTAACAATCTAAGAATATCGTTGCAAAATAAAAAAAAAATTTTGTATTACACAAATTAAAAATTACCTGAGTAGGAAGTTGCTTAAAAATATGTTTTGCATGTTTATATGGTTTTCCATCAACATTTGAATGTATATTTATTAATGGATCTTCAATTTTTATTTTTTTTAATGCCTTTCTAAATGGTTCTACCGCTGGTTCCATTAATGGTGTATGAAATGCTCCATTAACAGCTAAACGTTTCATACGTTTTATTTTAAATAATTTTGAATTGGCTTCTAAATACCGAAGAGCTTCTACGTGACCCGCAATTATTTTGCTATGAGGATATAAATAATTTGACACTCGGCAATATGGATTTTCAATTCCTTTATCAAGACACCATTGTGTTGCTTTTTCACATGCTTTACCTAATTCACAATCAGGTCCAAACAATACCTTAAACCGAATAAATTTTAAATTATTAAAATATATATTAATTAAAAGAAAACATACAGATGCCATTCCACCTTGGTATTCCTCACAAGCAACTTGCATTGCTTCAGCCCTTATTTGTACTAATTTTAAACCTTTATCAAATGAAATCGATCCACCAAAAACTAAAGCTGTTATTTCTCCCAAACTAAAACCAGCTGTTGCAACACAGTTTTCTATTGCTTGTGGTCTTTCTTCTTTTAATTTTTCAACGGCTGCTAATGATGAGACCATTACAGCTGGTTGGCAATGAATTGTTTTATCCAATTCTGATTTAGGACCTTCTAAGCATAATTTCAATAAATCATATTTTAAAACGTGATTCGCTAATTCAAATATATCTCTTGAGCCGGGACATTTAAGAAGATTGTGCGCCATTCCAACATATTGTGAACCCTGCCCCGGAAACATTATTATAGAACACTCTCTAGGATCTGTTACAGGTCTTGGTGCTTTTGTTTGTTGATCTCTTCGTAAAACAGTACCATCAGCATATGGTAAAGTTGACCATTCATCTTCTGGATTTTTTGGTTTTATATCTGTTCCAACTACAGCAGTTTCTAACAGTGATTTTATTTTAGATGGATTATCGCAATTATTTTGTAAAGTTTTATGTATATTTCGAAAAAATAAACGATACATTTTTGTATCAAGTGGTTAATTGCAATATGCAACCTTAAAATAAACAAAATTTAAAATTAAATAAAGTAATAATTGAGTAATTCAAATTGTAAACAAAACATTTGATAATTATAAAAGGTTATGTTTCTGTCAAAAATGTCTACAAAATAATTTTTTTAATATAAGCTCTACAGAGTACAGAGTGATGTGATTGAAGGGATTGAAATCATTGAAATGTGGTGAGGTTCAATTTGGATAATGAATTTAATCCTATCTTTCATATATTCCATATAATAAAATATGGAAACACAAAAAAATAGGTAGAGTGGATTAATAATAGTTAACATCGTTTATAATTTTTTTTTTAAATCTATTTTTACTTTGGAATTGGTTTTATTTATATTTTGTTGGTGTGAAAGTTTTACTTGCTAATAAATATCTTTAACAATAAGCGCTTACGCAGGAAAAATTTGTTTTTCTTTTATTATTTACCAAATGTCAATTCACAATTTTCAAATGAATAAACATAACATATGTTATAAACATATGTTTTAAATCGGCAGCCTTTTTTTTTAATTTAATAATTAGTGAAATGGATTCAGACATACACGAAACAATTCCAAATAAAATAAATCTAAATGAAAATGAAGAAAGTGATACAGATAATGAGGAATTTTATTTTGAATCTGATCATTTAGCATTACGAGGTAATACTGATTATACATCTGTGCTTCGTACTTTGATCGTTTTAGAAGCACAAAGAATACAAGCAATTAAAGGTAATACATTTTGATGTTTAAAATATCCAGTTCTATTTTCTAAATTTTGGGATTCTTTTTAAGATTTAGAGAAATTAAATGAGCTTCGAAAACAGGCGCTTGAAGATCCAATAAATTTTGTCCAGTCGCTTACTAAAAATGAAATCGAATTTCCAAAATCAATTCAAATTGCTGAGGTAAGAATTAACCCACTTTCCAAAGATAATAAAAAAATAATTTATATATATTAAGATTCCATCAATTGATTTCGAGAAATATAATGTAAACTTTCCCGATATTAATAATTCACGTTCAAAAGCTGATAATAACACAATTGATACCTCTGAATTAATTTTTAAAGAAGACAAATGTGATACATTTAATCAGGTAAAAACTTTTTATATTAAAAGTAGAATGAGTATTTAAAAGATTACTAAATATTAGCATTGGAGTACAGAAGAACAAAGAAGACTTGAAGAATTATTAGTTGAATATCCACCAGAGCAATTTGAAATGCGTCGTTTTGCAAAAATATCACGAGCTCTTGGTAATCGTACAACAAAACAAGTGGCAAGTCGTGTACAAAAATTTTTTAAAAAATTGCATGCAGCTGGTTTACCAATACCTGGTCGTATTCCAAAAGCACGAAATATGACGAAAGTATCGAAATTTAGTAAAATAACATTTCGACCATCAACATTTTTTCCATCATACAATGTTCCTGTTTGTATACCCGAAGATGATGATATGACTGAAACTGATCTAAAATTTAATACAATGTCTACAAATACAAGTGTTAAGTCATTTGATAAATATTGTACACCAAATCAATTATCAAATTTTAATGAATTTGATGTAGATAATTTTGAAAGTGACGAGGAAAAAACCTTTGAAAATAATCAACATAATGATCAAATCAAAATTTTAAAACTATTACAACGTGTTAAAAATGATAAGGAAAAGGATATTACAGAACGTTCAGAAAGTATTCATTATAATTATAAATGTAATTATTGTTCAGAAGAACCAATAATGGGTACAAGATGGCACTGTCATATTTGTACACAACAATCAATTGATTTTTGTTCAGATTGTTTAATATCACAAGTAATGTCATCTAATCCACATTCTATTAATCACAAATTTAGAGGTATAAGAGTTTCAAATGAACAGCAATTTGGTGAAGGAGATGGTGATGATCATTCAGAATATGGTGATGGAAACTTACAAGATGGAACTTTTGATAAGGATTATTTATTATCAAAATTTTCTAAAGATCAAAAATATAATTATTTAGATCCAAATTTTATATCCTAACAATTAATTAAATATTTTCTAGTTCTTTATACAATTTTTGTATTCAATTAAAAATCTCATCAATATCTACATTTTACTTGAAGAAAAATGCATGTGAAATAGAATTTAATAGAGGAGGTTAAATTTAATTATTAAAACTATGGTTCAACATTTTTAATAAACTTATATTCAATATTTAGAAAACATTTACTAAATAAAAATTATTAATTTTTGCTTACAAATTATATATGTATACAAAGTTCAAAAATATAAACCTATTGTCACATTGTCGAAATCCAAAAAATCGGATCCATTAATTTAGTTATGGTATAGTACTATTCTAATTTTATGCAGAAATTCAATTTGAATGCAGGGTGTATAATTCATTCGATGTTGAATTTTTTTTAATATGTATATTATAATTTTTATATATTGTAGACATTTTAAGCGCACTGTTGATGAACCATGATGAACGAAATTTAAGGAAATTTAAGTAAAGAAATTTAAATCGAAAACATACTCTCAATCTATAAAATGTAAAAAAAAATTTAAATAGATAGAAATCCCAAGTATAGTTATAAATTTACAAATGTGTTTGATACAAATCGATCACAAACTAGATTAAACTTTTAAATTTAATTAAATAATTATTTTTTAAATAAAATTTAAAAAAAAAAAATAAAATATTTTTATTTCTAAGCCCTATGTCATTAGTCCTTCAGAGTTTTAAGAGTCAAAATTGACAAAAATCAAATATTATTTAAAATTTATTGTAGTATTCCTCTTTTAAAACTGACAACCTTAATCAAATTAAAAAAATTTTCGAAATAGCAACTTTATTTACTCACCCAAAAATTTAAATTTGTTTTGCAAGCACTTTTTTTAAAAAAACAATATCTTACAATTCATTCAAATTTCAATAAAAACTACCCGGCAAACAAAAAATATTAGCAGCAAATTTCCATAAAAAAATTTATACAAAAATATTTTTTTTGTATAAGCTCAGGCCAATTTTTTTTTAATTAAAATAATTTTGCATAAATTTAGGCTGAACATTATTTTCAAATATAAGTCAGAGTCTTCTATTGAGAAATTTAATTTTAGTACTAAACATTTTGTACTATGGTAGAAACATCCATTGCACATTTTAATACTTCACCCAAGACCCAATTTTTTTTTTGGAAAATTTCCTTGCTGATAAATTTCGTAAAAAATGAGATTTTAAAACTAAATTTGACGTTTTTAACCAAATTTTTTTTTCTTTTTGAACTGTCAATTGAAATGTCAAAAATTACAAGTTGGTTTTAAGTTTTGTTATTTTTAATATTAGGATAAATGGAAAATAACAGAATCAAGTATTTAAATTTTTAATGCTTTAGAAATAGAAACGTGTAGTAATTATTATGTGTTTATGTATATTCATATATATATATTTATAATAAAATAAAAATATTTAATTCGTAATATAAGGGGGGACAAGACTTTAAATTAAAAATAAAACAAATAAAACAAAAGTAAATAAATGTAAAAAAAAAACATTTATTTTAAAATAAATTCTAAAAAAAATTTATATAGAAATCAAAATGTCAGAATTAGTAATTGTTACTCTATATACGATGCGATTATACCTACCTAGGTAGTGAAAAATATAAGTATTATTCAGAGATCATGATATTTTATATTTATCTGTATATCATAAAAAATTTCGAGTCTAGTCTAGCATAAGCTTAACAGCTCTCAGTCCAGTTCTAATATTTACATCATAAATTGCTATGTGTATATTTTTACATAGCTAAAAATGAAAATTGAAATATTTCGGAAAAATATTTAGAATTTAAAAAAAAAGAGATAAATATATCAAAATAGATTTGTACTTTGGACTTGTAATAATATGTATTCAATTTTTTCGACTTACAAATTAAATATTATTATATAAAAATGAATCAGGTTTTTTACCTTTAAAAGAGCATGAAAATTTAAAATAAAAAAACTGTTTTTAATATAATTTTTTTTTTTTTTATATATAAAAAATATATTACTTAAATATTATATATAACATATTTCTATTTCTATTTCATTAAAATAATTTGTGATTTTACAAAACAATTTTAATATTAACTATAAAACTTTTTCTTCATCTGAAGGCACAACTTGAAATAGCATTTGTATTAAATATGATACTTTTTCTAAAAGAAAATAAAAGTTTTTATAAATTAATTATATAAATTTTTGAATTTATAAAAAAAAAAACATAATCAAAAAAAAAAATCTCTTAAACTTACCTATAAAAAATGGTTTCTTTTTCATGTATACTGTTGGTATATAAACTATAAATCCACTTAATAAGAAACCAATTGCAAATACAAATTTTAATGATGGTTCATCTATAACTGGAACTGTTGATAAAAATATTGCAACACCAATTGTAAATATTGGTATTATTAATGGAACTTTATATGGGCGATCTAAATTTGGTTTGGTACGTCTTAATACAAGTAAACAAATAACAGCTGAACCATAAAAGAACCATATTAAAAATGATGCAAATTCAATTAATGTTTCAATATCACCAACTAATATAAATATTAATGATATTAAACCTTGTAATGCTACAGCTGGTGCTGGTGTATTACGTTTAATATGAATATATGACATTGGTTCATAAAATTGTCCTTCACGACTAGCAACAAAACATAATCTTGTTACACCAAATTGTATACTTAAAGCGCAACCAAATGTTGATAATGCTACACCTAAAGGTATTAAAAATGAAAATGGTCCAAGAACTTTTTCACCAAATGATACAGCAACAGCTTTTGATTCAATCATTTCGGTTGGTGTTAAAACTGTCATATAAGCGCAATTCATAAATACATATAATGCTGTTATTATAGGTACTGCAATTACAATTGATCTCGGAATGTTTCTGTACAAAAATACAATTAAAATTAATTTATTAATATATAATTTTTTATTTTTTTTTTTACTTTTCAGGATTTTTAATTTCTTCAGTTACAGTTGTTACACTTGACCATCCATCATATGCCCATAAACCATTATAAAATGCTAATGCAATTAAACCTGGACTTGTGTTTGTACCTTCAAATCCACTACTTAAATTTTTTGTATTACCAATCGCTATTTCATATATACCGCCACCAATCACAATAAAACATGCAATCACCTTACAAAAACTAAAGATATTGTTGATATGGAGATATAGTTTTACACTAACTAAATTAATATATGTTATAATACCTTAAAAAAAAAAATAAAATAAAAAACATGTTTAGAAATTTATTTATACATAAATATGTTTTTTTTTTTGTTTTTAATATGAATGTAATTATTTTGATTTGCAATACCTAAAGCTAAAAGTGCTATTAATTTAATTGTTTGCATATGATCCGTTTCAGACATTTTATCTAATCCAATTAAATGACCGAATGGTTGTACTGAATATTCAGCAAATGTTAATACGATAACTGCTACTTCTGCTGGTCTTAATACTACAACATATACCCAAGCACATATAAATGCTGGTAATGGTCCCCAAAATTTATGCTGTTCTTTAAATGTTTCTATTAAATAAGCATATTCAGCACCAGATCTTGGTACTGCTGTTCCTAATTCAGCAAAACATAATGCACCTATTAATGATATAAAACCGCATAATGCCCAAACAACTAAACACATTCCTACACTACCCGAATATCTTTAAATATAAAAAGACATATCAAATAAGATAAAGATATAATTTATTTGTTATATTGGTCTTACTTAAGTGCTGATGCTGGTGATACAAAAATTCCAGATCCAATCATAACACTAACTAAAATAAAAATAAAAAAAAAAAAAAAAATGGATTAAAATAAATTAAAATTTATAATTACTATGTATTTATACACTTACTAATAATATTAACTGCTGATAATAATCCAAGATTTCTTTGTAAACCTACTGATTTTTGGGGTTTTAAATCACCTTTTTCTAAATTTCCCATTTTGATTTCCTATTATTTTTTTTATTTTTATATTGTACAAAAATCGATTTTTATTATAAATATTTCCTAATTTTTTATTTAATGTTTTAATTCTCCTCCGTTTTTGTTTAATGTGTTTCAAAAGATTTGTGTCAGCAATCATGGATTCGAAAAAAAATCATTTAAAATATAATGTAACATAATTGATATGGTATTTTTCTGCATTTACTGGTTCTTGGGATTTAAAAAAACTCCATTATTTCAATTGTTTCCAAATTAATCTGAAATTGACAAAGTAAAATAAAAACATATTTTGTATAATTGTATAATTTATGTGCAATATTTAAAGGTCAATAATAAAAATACAAAATGCAATTATATAAAACTCTTAAACTATATGTAAAGTGAAAAATTTTGTTTCAACACCTCAATCATATAGTCCACAATAGTTATAGAACTATTGCACGTGTAATATTTTAGACAAAATGGATCAGTAATTTAGAAAATTTGTAAAAATTAGCTTTATAAAGCTTACTTAACTTTTTGGTTTATTATCTGACTTGGTAAGAAGAGCTTTCTGATCCTTATATTATGAAACAATTTTTCATTATTGATGTAAGACCTAATCTTATAATATATGCGAGCCATGGTCTGCCTATAGCGATAGGACTAGTCTCAAAGCTTTACATTTGATCTAAAATGGAGTATAATTAATATCACATTTGGCATGAAGCACTTTATTAGTTTACTTTGCAAAAATTTTTAAATCACACGGCTAATAATCGAACGCACATTCCATGTAACCTTAACTTCTCTAACCTATTTGTACTATCACTTTTCTATAAATAGCCATTTTTTTTTTAAAACTGTATTTATTCTTCTTTCTAGACAATTACAATGCAACACCAGAGTAGCATTATATATTCCAGAGAGGTTAATATTCATTTATGGTAGAACAACAAAAATATCAAATATGTTGCTATAAATTATTCTTCTCCGGGATAGTAAAGTTTTATCTATTTCCCGCCAATTCTAGTACCCCATAGTATTCTAATATTATTCTAGTAGTATATTCTAGAGACTAAGTTCTAGAGTTGGTGGTTTAAATGAGTGAAAGCATCAAAATTGTAAGAGGTAAACGTTATTGCTTTCTAGTGTTTTTTGAAGGTTTCCATCACCATCGGGAAGGCAAAACTTTTAGAAGTATAGCTTCTTTCACTAAAGATATTTTAACGTGACATAATTTGTGTATATTTTATACTACACGTGTAACTAAAATTTCTGAATCATATAAATCTTCAAAAGAAAATTAAAAAGAAAATCAATAGAAAAACAATAACAACAACAAAAAAAAAATAAATATGAAAATTTAAAAGAAGAATAGTAGTAAATATGGAAAATTCCAATTTTTTATGGTTTCATTCATAATTATTGTTGCGCGATTTTTTTTTTTAAATTTGTGTTAATTGTGATAGTGTTGATAACATTTTAAAAAAAAAATTGGTACTTTTAAGTTTTAAAATAATTATTAAGTTAAATCGGAAAATTTTTTATAATGTTTTCAAACAATTAAAATTTTTTCAATTGACTTTATGAATATTATAACTGATTATAATCACATTTATACTATATGTAGTCCCTTCTCATTAATCGAAAGCTATATTTCTTCTTTTAATTTAAGTGCAAAATTTTTATATTAACAAGTTCCTCTAAATACGATTGGATGCTCTTTCTTCTTTTGGGAACTGGAATGTTTTTTTTTAATTACAAGTTCATGTAATTCATGATTCATCACTTAACATTATAGGAGGCAATAAATATGCAATTTTGCGAAATCATTCAATGAGAAGTAGGACGTCAGCATTTTATGTATCATAAGTAATAACTTCGCAAAGTTTAAGAGAAAAGACTCCAGGGTGTTATTTCTCTTTCAATTTACCTTGGAACTTTTTAAGAACAGTCCCGGAGATGTTAAATTTATATTTGATGGTGTTTTATTTCTCAATTACATGTGAGAAATAAGTCCCCATGTGGAAATGGGGAATGGAATGCAATTAACACAAACAATTGGGTGTTAATTTTCATATATATGTATATAAATATACATATATGTATATAAATATCATGTTGTGGAAGGATCTTAGAGTGAGATTCAAAAATCGGGTGGATAATGTCCTTTTCCAGACTTTTGAAATCAACTTTTAAATATCTCCTACTTCACAATCTAACATGTGCAAAAGCCTTTTTAAGTGTTATTTTTCTTTCGATTCAATTTTCGAATTCTTATGAAATAAAACCCTGGGGCTTTATTTCGCTTGTCTTAATATAATAGCTTCTGCTTGTTAATTAATAAAGAACAAAGAGTTTTTAAATTATTATAACTATAACATGAGAACTTCTAAATTAATTAAAAAAAATTTTGATAAAAACTGGTCTTTTTACGATATCAGAATTGTTAACAAATAACATGAGCTCACAGTATATATATATATATATCACAATATTGTGCAAATCAAAAAAAAAAAAACAAATATATATACATACATATATAAGTTATAGATTTTTAATTAGTTTATATTTATCATAAAAACTGTTTAGTTAGCTAAAAACGAGGAAGACCGTTTATTAAGACTTATTATTTATTAAAATTCTACTATAGTTTTGGAAATAATTAATTGTATGACGAATTCTACAAAATTTTTTCCCGAGTAAAGAAATAGAAACATAAGTTTTGCAATAAAACTTTATCGCCTTTGAAAAAATTTAAGTGGTCAAACTTGATGATGAGATTAAGGGAATTTTGTATATTAAAATTAACTACCGCATTGTAACACTGATCTTAATCTAATCAAATTAATCTGAAAGCATTACCGTAAAACTTATATGTGACAAACTCTAATGTTACAAAGTTTCTGATAGATAAATACATGAGTCTATTTGAGCCGTTTATTCTGGAAACCAAATTTTACAAATGTTGGCTTTTAATTATATTCTCATATAAAATAAGTAATGTGGTAACTAACCAAACCCCTTTTATAATACCTTACAAAATAAAAGTTTTGGAACTTTGAATCAATCGAATATTAGTTTTAAAATTTAAGTAAATATGTGCTTCAATTATGAATTTAAATAAGAAGTTAGTCATGAAATCGGTTATACAAAATTCTTTGAAAAACTTTTTCATAAATCGCTTTCAAACCCGCGCTTCTTAACGTATTGAAACCACAATTTTGTATCAAAATCTAAATCTTATCTTTTGTTTTCTTCATACATAATGCATATGTTAGTAACAAAGTATTCAGTGAAATAATTGGGCCTCTAGCCTCAAAACTCAAATTTGGCCTTCCACTAAACAAATGATTGGAATCATATAACTGAGATAACAACAATTAAATTCCTCTAATTATTTTTATACCCGAATGACTATTAGTCAAAAGGGTATACAAATTTTACCATTACGTTAGTGACGCAGAGAAGGAGGGGTTGTAGATATAAACTCAAGTCTATGGATGGGATCAGAATCGAAAAATAAATCGATTTAGCTATGAATGTCCATCCGCCGGTCCGCACGATAACTCAAAAAATAAAGGAGCTAGGATTATTAAGCGGTAGCCGTCATCGTTATTAAAATGCAGCCATTTTGATCCACGGGTTTCAGTACCTGCCATACAACTTCTTTTTTTAAATGAGCATTTCTCTGTACCTATTTCAGCTGGGTGTCTGAAATTTTGCCAAAAATAGTTCAGTTTTATGGCCAAAGTTTCTGCAAAATTTGGTTGGTCTACTGCAGAGGGTTCGAGTAGCTGCCATTAAGCTTCATATTTCACATAAGTATTACTTTATATATAATAAAGCTGTATGTTTGAAATTTTGCCAAAAGTAATTAACCAGATGATATAATATTTATATTACGGTCATACGGTATCCCAGAGCTAACACAGTCTAGTCTACTACACTCTTCCTCGTTTTTGGAGATTTTAAATTTATAAGATTTTGTCTTTGGAGAATTTGTACGAATTTCTTAAATGGGCATGAGTTTATTTTTTATATGTCTGATAATATTTATTTAAATTAGAATTCAAAAATAAACAAGTAATGATAAAAAACCAAGGGTTTTTAAAAAAGCACATTTTCAAAATAATATACCGTTTCATACTAAGTATTTTATCGGAATATAATGTTCAAGCTTCAATATTAACGTTTAAGGAAATATATACGTTGGTGACTAAGTTACTGCTTACTTATAAAAAAAGTAAATATTTTATTTGAAAGTTCTAATAGCCCTTCAATGGGGAAGGTTGCCAAATTTCTCAAGGACCTAACTTCTGTAAAAAATTTATAAAGTTTATGAAACCAGCTATCGTTTGCCGTTTTCAGATTGAAAATATATTTAACAGAACTCTTGTTATAACCATTATAGCCCCGTAACAGGTGGGGCTACAGAAAAAAATTCTTCTACGAAATTATTTTTTTTGCAAAAACTACCCATGGTTAAAATTTCTTTACTCTATTTCAAACGGTGTAAAAGTTTTTGTAAACATACGGACAGAGGGACGGACGGACAGACGGACGGACAGAGTGAAGCTATATAGGCACATTTTTACAAAATTTTTTGAAAATGTGCTAAAAAGACCATCCTTCACATATGCAATTTTTTTTTAAATTATCATGTGCATCGGTTGCGACTTGTTCTGTCACAAAATTGCCGGTCGCGGCTCAATTATTTATTTATAAATATAAAGATATAATAATTTGATTACGAATATCGCTTTAATTTTGAGCGGTTCACGTCATTAGTTTTAAATATTATGAATTTCTTAAAATATTTTTTTTTTAGTCACAATGTTAATCGAATCTATATATAAAAATTAACAACTATTTAAGTCTTTAAGTAATAGAATTTGAAAATGGAACAGGTAACAATAATAATTATTAATCAAAAAATAAATAAAGGCTATATAATATAAATGATATTAATCATTTTCATTAAAAATAATTGATACAATGTTAATATAATTATAATAAATATAATTTAATAAAAATTAATTAAAAAAATAACGTTTATTAATTGTTATATTATATATGTTAGGTAATATTATTAGTAAGATAAAATTAAAACTAATTTAGTTAAATCAACATTATATACTATGTTACAACAGCAAACATAATTGAAAGATAAGAAATTAAAATACAATTTAATTCAAATAATATTTATAGATAGTGCAATTTAAATGTCAATCAATATACACACTTATAAATGGGTATTAGTCAAGTTGTTATAATGTCAATTAAAACATATTTAAGTAATAAGGACAAGATTGATAACGTTAAATTGGAGTTGAATTTAAATTGTAATTATTTTATTGCCTTTGATAAAAAAAACAATTTTTGTTTTTTCAAAAAATCCAGGCACTCAAGGTATAAAGTAAAATAAAACTATTATAATCTACGTTCGAAAAATTAAACTATAACTGCTAAACCTTAAAAAAAATTACCTTTATGTAATTTTTTGAACTAATAAAGTGCTTCGGAAACTCTAATATGAAACGAAAAATTTTCGAACTAATAAAGTCGAAAAATTTAAATGAATAAGCTTCAATAATCAATTGAGGAGTTAGTAATAAAATTTCCAAATTTCCATTAAAACAGATTTTGTGTACTTCTCTTCTGAGCTAATTTCTATATGCATGTCAAACATCTAAATATAGAACATTATATCTTAGAAACTGAAAGTAAAAATTGGAACTCATCCTTCTTCTTTGTGTTTGTGTTGTATTATTGATCGTACTAATTTCTTAGATCTTGCCCTATATTTAAATTTTTAATTTTATATATCGTTATATGCATTTTATTGGAGCCATAAGATAAGAGCCAATCAAAAAAGGACTCCAAAATAAAGTTTAAAAGTGTTATTTTTCTATCTTAAAGTTTATATATCTTATTTCTATTCCAAATAATTTCCGATATATTGAGAAATAAAGCCCTGAAGTTTTAATTCTCTTACGTAGATGATATTCTGGAGCAATCATAGAGGTAGATTTAAAAAAAAAATAGAAGTCGCTTTTTCAAAATTTTACATGCCACTTTAAAATCTGTCCTAATTCAGAATCTCACATATACATACATAAATAATTTGAAAAGAGCAATACTTTGTTTTCGAATGCAATTCCATAATTCTTCCTAGTTTTTTTTTAGAAACTTTTCCTTTATTCTAAAACCTCTGGTATTAAAATAAAACTCCGAGGTTTATATCTCAAAAAGTCAAAAGTTAAATTGAAAAAGAAATTACATATTTCTCAAATTTTGCGGTGTTATTACATCATATGAGAAATAAGATCCTACAATGTAATTTTTCGTAGGGCCTTACTTCAAGGATCCATTTAATTTAATTAAAATACATATTAAAGAATCTTAAAAGCTATTGTAAAAGCATCTAACTTCAACCTCCAGTCCTACAATTCTTTATGTAGTTCGATCTATCAATTTCATCTGAAACTACATAACATTGTTAAATCGTTTAAGTTATGGTTTCCTATAAAAAATTTTTACATTTTCTTTTCTAATTTTTCTACTTTAATTTGAATTTAAGTTTTATTTTTGAAATTTTTGAAATGTATATATGATATTTTTATGATTTATTAATTAATTAAAGACATTTTAATTATAATTTAATTACTATTTATTATCAATTATATGATTAAATTTTTTATTAACAAATATTAGTTGAACAAAAAAAGATCAAATATTAACCCTTTCAACTATCAGATTAAAATATAAATTTTTTCAATTATACTTTAAATTTTTGTAAACTAAGTCCTAATAAAATCTTTACCTTTAATAATGTTAAACCCAAGGAATAGAAATCTTCATCAGAAGTATAAAGAATTTAGAACTAACAAGATTTCATAAAAACAATTATTATGTGAGAATTTGTTGAGTTCCAACCACACCATTAAATTGTTCCAGAATCAAAAGTCCCCCAAAGGTTTATAAATTAAAAAATAAACCAAAATAACCCAGGAGATTATAACTGAAATGAGTGAGTCAAAAGTTTCCCGAGAAATATTCAGTAAATATTTTTATATTCAGTATAAACGCAATTAAGTATATCCGAAATTTATAAGTTCAAAAATGGTTATCACATATTGTAACCAACTTAAAAATTGCTGGTAATACAAAATGTCTGATTCTGAAAAATGGAACAATAAAGGTTTTTTGTAATGAAATTTAATAGGCTTAATATAATATCGATTATGGAATCTCGCATATAGTCAAATATATAAATACTTATTATTTTACATGTATTATTTTTCTAATAAACTTTAATGTTACCGGATTAATGTGACCTCTGAGCACAAAGAGCGGAAATGATAGAGAAGTTTATAACGAACAAAAAGGTATACTGGAGAGAAAAGTCTATTTCTACCGGATAATTTCGTAGAAATAACAATATCTTCGCCCCTGTTAAATACAGCCCCTGGCAAGTATAGTTATATTATTTTATGTAGCTATATGAACAAATATTTTTATAACAAAATTCTAATTAAGTATATGGTTATATTTAGACAATTTTCTTGTAAACGGTAAGAGATATGACAAAAATGTGACCTCTGAGTTCCGGACACCCTATATACTTAACATATAAAGTTCAGAATAGAATTTCAGAAATTTTATCATGTAATAAAAATAAATTTTGAAAATTTTTGATTTTCAAATTCAACCCTATTTCTTATTGCAACCCTATTGCAGTTTAAAACTTAATCACATTTTTGAAATTATAATGGGGAATTATCTTATAATTTTGTAGAGAACTTTGGATTCATTCATCAGAGCTATAATTTCCTAGAAATTTTTGGCTTATATTTTGAGTCATAAGTGCTAAGGGGCATTAATTGGATATTTGTTGATTATAACATAATATAAAAAATAAGATTATAAGATAACGGTTAATGTTATTGGCATATTGGACAAAATAAAAACGTAGAAAGAAGAGAACAAAATATTTAAAAAAAAAAAAATTGATCAATGTGTTTATTACTTATTACAATTACTTATTGATAATAAAAACCGTTAAATTATACAATTAACAAAACATTTAAATTGTAGCATCAAAAAACAGTAAAAAAAAAATTACATATAAAATACATATTAAACAATCTTCAACAAACTACTATTGTTGTACTACTTATAAATAAATATGACTGATAATTTTCAGCACGTGCTATTAATTGACGAACTTACCTTACAACAATATTAAAAAAAAAATAAAAAAGAAGAAAAAATCACAGTCAAATCAATTATTATTGTAGTTTTTGTACCCGCAAATTAATACAAAATGTTATGTTCCGAAAAAACAAATTCATTATACCAGTACCACACAACGGCCTGATAAATGTACAAGGCACTGTTTAAAATTATTTCGAAGAAAAAAAAAATATTTGTGACTAATAAAATTTAATTGATCACAGTTCAAAAAAGTCACAAAAATTTTTTTGGAATTTAAATAGATTTTTTTTTTGCTTCAAAGCTTTTTTTTAACTTTGTATTTGTATTTAGAAGAATGTATATATTATAGCTTTTTAATAATAAACAGTCGCTTTCGATTATGCTGTTAATTGGAGGCGTGTAAATATTTTTTTTTTTAAATTGATTTTGACTTCTGAACTTAAATCATTAGAAATTTAATATGACACAACAATTTATATGTTTATTAATATTATTTTATATACTAATTAATTAAATTAGTTAGTATATTGCTAATAACTAGCACTAGCATATAAGGCTTTCGACTTCGACTATATTAATTTATAAGTAATATTTTATTTTGTTTATATGGTATATTTTATATTTTACTATACAATTTATATTTGGTCACCATGGAGATTTGTAAAGAAAAAAAAATTTTCAATTAAATATTTCATGACTTGTACGGGAATCGAAACCGTAAACCTCCCGGTTAATAAGCCAAATTTTCCCAATATTTTGTTTATTATATTTATAATTATAAAAAGGTGTTCACCTACTACACCAACAAGACCCACATTTTAGAAATTTTATATCTTAACTATATCAATGAGTACTTTTACGAATCTGTGTAACAATGCTTTAATTTTTTCGTGTACGAATCTGCGGCGCTAGTGCAATTGAGCCATCAGTAACAAAACAATTATTTCTAAAAAGAAAGGCCGAAGGAAGTTGTTAAGGGAAGAGCTAAGGCCGTGGCGAAGAATGACTCGAAAAGGAGTGTGCATAGGCTAAAAGGCTGACAAGAATATAAAAAATTGTATGAAACATGTTGAAAATATTCGGATTTTACAGTCGGCTACAAACTTCAAATCTGCCGCAAAATTTCGCTTTTGGCGTTATTTCCCCTTGCTTTTTTTTTCATTTACTTCGATTTAAACAAATCGTTAAATAATTAAAAAACCCAAGCTTAACTAGGTTGTTGTGTTATACTCGTAGTTGAAGATAAAATTCATTGAAAAATATTTCAATAAAAAATATACATAACTAAATAGTTAATACTTAACCTATTATTAAAATGCCAATTATAAATTGATAATATTTGTTATATTTTTGTCACGTGCTAGTTAAATATATAGTAAGATTCGTGTATTGATTATGTAAAAAAGGTTTTGTTGATTCATACATTTTGAAAAAATTTAATAAATATTTGACTTTTGAAATCAGACAAATAATATAATACTATAGCTTAAGATACTAAATAATATATGTACTTTAATACATTGTAATACAATATATTAAAACTAGTATTAAAAATATTAAATTAAATTCTTAAGTTGCAATAAAAGAATTAATAGAAACTTTTATAAATTTAAAAGAAAATTGATTAAGATTAATTCATTTAAAACTGTAATAAACTTGAATCATTTTTTAAATTTTATTAAAATATTTAGTGTAAATATTAAATTAAAATATTTTTAAAAAATAAACTAAGGCATGTAATAATAGTCTCAAATACAGATCTTGCGACTCGGAAGTTATTTAAAAAAAGCTAGTCCCCGATTGTGCTATGTAAACTAGAAAAGGACATAATAATAAAATAAGATGATACCGAAAAGTTGTTTGAGGACTATTTTTTGGGGTTTTTAAGGTTTATTGCCACAAATACTTAAATTCTAATACGAAATGGATGAGCACCTTTTTAAAATTATGTTCGACTTTTGCGTCCCAAGATATTGGGACATTTTGAATAACAAAAAGATTAATTTTATTTGAAAAAAATCAAATAAAGAAATTGATCGTTGTAATCACCTATTTAATTAAAGTAATTAATTCCTAAATGATGTTTGTAAAAATTTTTAATATATATATTATATTGTTGACCAATTAGCGCTTAAAAAAAAACCAAAAATTAATTCCTTTTTTCATGGACTTATACAAGTATATATTTAAATTACAGCTTAATTTATAATGATTATCGAATTAAATACGATATTTATGTATATATAGATTCAAGTGTATGTATCATTTCAGAATCTAAGTTCAAATTGATTAATCTATACGTATATCGATCTGTTCGTTCGTTTGCCCATCAACACGATTACTGAAAAAACAAATTACGAAAGACCTTAATCTTATAATTTAGCAATATAAGTACATATACTCTAATATAGACTTTGAACCAGATAAGATAAGATAAGATAAGATATGGTGAATGACATCGATTCTAGCATTTTGAGTAATTCATATAGTACGTTAATCCAATTTATATTCATATTATGTTTATGCGTTTAGAAAACTAATTATATTATTAAAAAAATGTATCACTAACTGACAGAATGAAAAATAAAGCCATAGACACAGGCAAGTTCAATTAAAAGTATATAATAAAATTGAATTTAAGCCATGAACACTTTTTTATAAAATTTTAAGTTGTTATATATAACATTGGGAGGTGCGTTAAAAGTCTCCGAATCACCACTGCAATTGATTACAAATTTCAAGAACACAAGGGAAAATGAGAAGAAACACCCTTGAACCAAAATTGACAGTTCTATCTCTATTTCAAGTTAATTATTTTTTTTATTTTCTTGGGTGGTATATGTAAGATACCTGAATTACCACTCCAAATAATTTAAATTTCGGAAAAGAAGAAAAATGAGAAGGAACATCCTTGCATCAAATTTGAAGATTGTATTTTTCGGATATTTGCTCGTTTGGCCTTGGTTCGACCAAAGCTTCCAGAATCCAAACCCATGGTTCGATTTCGTTCATTTGTCTAAATTTGTTTAAATTATTTAACATAATTTTTGTCTGAGTTATCGTGTTTACAAATCAACGGACGCACCGACATCGCTAAATCGACTGAAGAGATGGCGCGTGGTTAGAAATACCGTACCAAAAATAAAAATACCCCTGTACTTATTTTAGGTGTTGGGTATGGTAAGAATTTTTTACAATCTCTAAATTTAAATAACCGTCATTTGACAAAACTAAAAACTTCAAATAATTAAAGCAATTATTGAAAAATTTTGTTGAAAGTGTTAAGCTAAGTATATAAAAGCATTTTTAAAAGTCTGGGAATATAAATTTATTGAACTACATAATACATCTGTTCATACATATATTTTTTGTACAAACACACGTTTGTCAACAATTAAAAAACAAAAAAAAAAACAATAAAAAAACAATTAATATGTATGCCCAAAATAAAAGTACAATTTAATAAAACAAAAATTTCAAGGTGAAATTTCCGTCTTAAAAAAAATTCAAACCTTTTGTTCAATTGATTCTTAAATTCCTTGAATGTCTATTATATTTAGTCTGACAAATTTCAAGTTTTTATTTCAAATAATTTTTAAATATTAACTTTTATTAATTTTTATTCCTGCTTACAATAAGATATCATACTAGTATAGTGTTTTAGAATATAGAGATAACACTTTGAACACATTTAGTTCCCATAAAATTAAAATAATAATGATAAATCTGTAAGTGCTATTCATATTCTTAAATTTAACCATATAAAAAACACTCTAGTAAACATCATTCTGCCGTTGTTCTCTCTAATATACTAAATTCATTGATATATTGAACTTTTATTAGAACTAAAATTCATTACCGAAGCCAATCTGAACTTTGAACTTTAAAAAGCAAAGAAACGTCAAACGTCAAACAGTTAATTATATTGTGAATGAATAATTGCTTTATGTAAATAACTCAAAAAAAGGTAAAATTAAATTAAATTCTATGTTTTGTAGAGCCTGAACAATAAAAATTTGTTGTTAATTATGCTTATGTTTTATATTATAAACGTTAGGACAATTTCAATAATATATATCGGGTATTTTTATAAAATTCTAAAATGAATGTAAACTAAGGTATATAGAGCAACAAAATGGAATATCCATACAATACATAATAAATGTTGAATTGTCGGCACAGCCTCTACAAATTCCATTTGAGTATAATTAATTAAATTCGCAGTGAAATTAATAAAGTACAAAAAATAGGGCCAAATTGTTAAGATGTTGTCGATTTAAATTTCTTGGAAATAATTTTGAAAAAATTTCTTTTATTTGGATTTCTTTAGAAATTCACTAAATATCAAAAGGAAATAATAAAAGACAATTAAAATGTCGAACAATTAAAATCATATTCGTTCATTTAACGGATGTATGAAATCATGTGAAATTCAACTAAATGTGGTGTTTTAAATTTAGTAATAAAAGATTCTATATATTTTATAAATTGAGTGTTTATTAAGAGTGAATTGAAACTTTTAACTCTATGTTTAACAATCCTTGAAATTCCTTTGAAAAATTCTAACGGTTAATTATAATTTAGAAAGAATAATTTATGGAAACGGATGTTTAAATTAAAATTTTTCTAAAAGTTTAAACTTACTTTCTTCATTAATTTTTTTAATGAATATCTTGTATATTATTGGCTGTGAGTTGAAATAAATTCAATGACTTTTTCTCTTGAACAATTTTAAAGTAATAACAGAGAAATAACTGAGTGGTAATTTGCACAGTAAGATCGTTTAAAATTAAATTTTGAAATTTTTAGGTGATATATAAAATGTCATCAAGGAAACGGTTTTAAACTTTGACATTAAAGCTATAATGTAGGAGTCCCGAACCAAACAACATTGATCATCGAAAAAAATTTGAGCAGTCAATTCATGTTCCAAAAACATGCACCTTCAGTTGTTGGGAGTGGTATGAGAAGTGAGCTTAAAATTAAAAATTCTTATATTTTTATTGGTATAATTCTACTGCAAACTTAGTGAGCTCACAATTTTTAACTCTAATCTTTCTGGAACTTTAGATTTTTATGTCGTATCGTCCAGGAGTTTTTGCCTAACAAAAAGAATTGTTTTGAGGGAATATTCATTTGCTGTTATTATTATATAAATTAAAGTAAAGCTTTTAATAACATATAAATAAAAAAAGCTTTGTACAATACCTTTAAATATTATAATAATATGTGTAATGTGACCTATATTTAAATGTAAATTAACTTCAGCTATGTTGTTGTTTATTTTTAAGAATAAACTATTTTAATTACTAATAAAATTATAAAATGAATCATTGTATGGAAAACCCCTTTCAATATTATTTCAAGACATATTTTTTATACCCGTATGACTATATAGTCCAAGGGTATAATAAATTTGCCATTACGTTTGTGACGCAGAGAAGGAGGGGGGGTAGATATAGACTCAAGTGTATGGATCGGATCAGAATCGAAAAATAAATCGATTTAGCTATGTATGTCCGTCCGTCCGTCCGTCCGTCCGTCCGTCTGTCCGTCCGTCATCACGATAACTCAAAAAGTAAAGGAGCTAGGATTATGAAATTTTCACAAATTCGTTTTTTCGCAATAGCCGTCATCGCTATTTAAATCCAGCCAGTTTCGTTCATGGGTTCGGGTAGCTGCCATACAACTTCTTTTTATACCCGTGCATACATATATGACATCGGGTATATTAGATTTGCTCCTCCGTTTGTAACGCATCGATCTAGACGAGCTAGATATAGTGTCAAGGGTACGTATCGGCTCAGAATCGAAAAATTAGTCGATCTAGCTATGTGTGTCTGTCCGTCCGTCCGTCCGTCCGTCCGTCCGTCCGTCCCTCCGTCCGTCCGTCCGTCCGTCCGTCTGTGTGTCAGCACGATAACTCAAAAACTAAAAGAGCTACAGTTTTGAAATTTTCACAAAATATTTTTCAATCAATTTCTAGGTTCCCTATTTTTTTTGGTTAAGATCGGACCAAAACTTCGGGTAGCTCTCGAACAACTAACTTTTTTAACTCCCATATTTTCATATAAAAATTTGAAATATATCTGCACATCTTGTATAACATGAATTTATATGAATTTTGTTTTTGTTTGTTTTTTTTTTTGTTTTTTTGTTTTTTGAAGATAAAGAATTTTTCAAGTAACGATTTCATACGATTTAAATGATGCGTAAAATTTTTAAAAAAATTTTAGATTTGGACTTTGTACTTTGAGATTTATGAATTAAAATGAAAAAATATTATGAATATGATGATAATTTTTGATCATGATGATCTGATCATTATATGAGTATGATTATAATATGATGCTTATTTTTCTTGGTTTTAATATAAGTATTTGTGAATTAAAAATTAATTATAAGAGATGGAATTGAAAAATTAGAGCAAGAGTTTTGAAATTCACACAAAACATTTTTGGGACATTTTTTAGGTTCCCTATTTTTTTTGGTTAAGACCAGATCAAGGTTTCGGGAGCTGCCACACAACCTATTTAAATCAATATGAATTTCTTCAAAAGTAATTATACCAGGAAGATGAAAATTACACACGGTTAGTTTTATAATGAATCAAGAACTTATATGAAGTTTCAAAATGTTACGGCCCCATTTTCGGGGGGCTGCTATACAACTTCTTTGCACCAATATGAATTTCTTGGAAACTGATAATACTACGAGGATAAAAATTACACACTGTTAGTTATATAATGAATCGAGCACTTACATGAAGTTTCAAAATGTTACGGACCCGTTTTCGGGCAGCTGCCATACAAAGTAATCAATTCGATAACTGTGAATCTAATGAAGCTACGAGGTTAAAATCAAAACTGGGCAGATAAAGTAATAGGGCAAGTTAGTTGGCAAAGTTGGACATCACTCGGACCAACTTTTAGGGCGGGCTATTTTTTTTTTTTTTTGTTTTTAAGCAAAAATTATGGTAGTATAATGGAATTAAAAATTTAATTTTTTTTTTAAGCTAAAATTATGGGATAAAAAGGTAAATTTTTTTTTAACTATTTTACTTTCTTATATTTTTTTTGTAATATTTATAATAGCATAGAGGAAATAAATAACGGTTAGTGGGTATGCACGGGTATCTAAAAGTTGACAAGGGCAACTATAATCTTCCTCGTTTTATATGAGTATTACTCTGTACCTATTACAGCTGCGTATCTAAATTTTGCCAAAAGTAGTTTAGTTTTATGGCCAAAGTTACTGCAAAATTTGGTTGGTCTACTGCAAAGGGTTCGAGTAGCTGCCATACAACTCCTTCTTTTATATGAGCTTTACACTACACCTGATGAAGCTGGGTGTCTGAAATTTTGCAAAAAATAGTTTAGTGTAATGGCCAAAGTTACTGCAAAATTTAGTTGGTCTACTGCTGAGGGTTCGAGTAGCTGCCATACAACTCCTTCTTTTATATGAGCATTACTCTACACCTAATAAAGCTGAATGTTTGAAATTTTGCCAAAAGTAATTAACCGGATGATATAATGTATATGTTACGGTCATACGGGTATCCCAGAGTTGACACAGTTTACTCTACTACACTCTTCCTCGTTTAATTTGATAATAATAAATTAAAATAAAAACTGTTGTGTGTTGTTGTTGTAAATTTACAAAAATATTTTTTATTTTAAATAAATAGTATTGCTGCCACATTTGAAACGGAAAAACATGCTTTACTTCCTTATCATCTTGTTTTTCAAAAACGGACAGTCAGTAAATGAATTAAAATTTTTTAAAAAGTTAAAAATATTCTTAACCAACTTAAGACCTAATAAAATATACCTATATATATTTTTTTTAATTTTTTTAAAATATAATTCTATAAACCTAATTACAACCTTAAAATTTAACAATTTTTAACGGAGTTCGAATTTTGACATTTTTCAAATTTCTTGATGAAATGTCACTCTTAAAAAATTTAAAAATATAACTAGTATTATAATTTGTAGCATATATGAGTAGTTTACCTTTTTTATACCCGTATGACTATATAGTCCAAGGGTATACTAAATTTGCCATTACGTTTGTGACGCAGAGAAGGAGGGGGGGTAGATATAGACTCAAGTGTATGGATCGGATCAGAATCGAAAAATAAATCGATTTAGCTATGTATGTCCGTCCGTCCGTCCGTCCGTCTGTCCGTCCGTCTGTCCGTCCGTCTGTCCGTCCGTCTGTCCGTCCGTCACCACGATAACTCAAAAACTAAAGGAGCTAGGATCTTGAAATTTTCGCAAATTCGTTTTTTTGCAGTAGCCGTCATCGCTATTTAAATCCAGCCATTTTGGTCCATGGGTTCGGGTAGCTGCCATACAACTTCTTTTTTTATGTGAGAATTACTCTGTACCTATTACAGCTGCGTGTCTGAAATTTTGCCAAAAGTAGTTTAGTTTTATGGCCAAAGTTTCTGCAAAATTTGGTTGGTCTAGTAGAGTGGGTTCGAGTAGCTGCCATACAACTTCTTATTTTATATGAGCATTACTCTCCACCTAATGAAGCTGGGTGTCTGAATTTTTGCCAACAATTGTTTAGTGTAATGGCCAAAGTTTCTGCAAAATTTGGTTGGTCTGCTGCAGAGGGTTCGAGTAGCTGCCATACAACTCCTTATTTTATATGAGCATTTCTCTCCACCTAATGAAGCTGGGTGTCTGAATTTTTGCCAAAAATTGTTTAGTGTAATGGCCAAAGTTTCTGCAAAATTTGGTTGGTCTACGACAGAGGGTTCGAGTAGCTGCCATACAACTCTTTATTTTATATGAGTATTCCACTACACTTAATAAAGCCAAAAGTAATTAACCGGATGATATAATGTATATGTTACGGTCATACGGGTATCCCAGAGTTGACACAGTCTACTCTACTACACTCTTCCTCGTTATAATTTAGTTTTAGTTTATCTTTCACACGTATATAAATATATAATTTATTTAAATATTAATTGAATGCACAAAGTAATATATATTTTTATACTAAAATGTAAATTGAAATGACAAAGAATATATACATATACATAATTCTAATTTTGATAAATTATTTTATATTGTTATATTATTAATCAATTGAAAAAATTGACAGGCATTATTATTTGAAGAAAGAATCAAACATATACAACTAGAAATAGAATGTCTGTAATATTTTTCTCAATAAACAAGTAAGGAAAAAAACCAAGGGTTTTTAAAAAGCTCATTTTCAAAATTATATACGATTTCTTACTGAATATTTCATCATTTATTTTAATAAAAATATATATAAAAATAAATGATAATATTAATTTAATTATTTCATTAATTTATTAATTATATGACTAATAATTATTTGACCATTTCAAATTTAAGAAAAACCTTTAACATATGTTGAAACATGATGCTGTAAATTTTGTATATTTGTAAAAAAAAAATTGAACAGGTTTTCAAGTTACAGGTGTTTAAAAATAGCAAATTTTAAATTTTCGAGCCCTTATAGCTCCTAAACAGGGGGTTTGACTAAAAAATTTTGTTAACCGACTCCTACTAATTTCGGAGGACCTAACTTCTCCCAAAAATTCAAGACGCTAGTTTGTACCGTTTAGAAGATATGTGTGGCCAAAAATTTTGCAAAAATTGAGTTTTGCATAATTGTAAATTTTAGTACCGTATGGCGACCGTAAACATTTGCTCTTAATTATTTATAAAGCTTAATAATACCCAACAGAACTCTTGTTATAACAATTTAAAAATAGGGCTTCCAACTTTTGGGGCTGTAGCTCCGTAACGGGTGGGGCTACAGAAAAAAATTCTTCTACGAAATTTTTTTTTTCGTAATATCTACCCGTGTTTAAAATTTCTTAACTCTATTTCGAACGGTGTAAAAGTTTTTGTAAACATACGGACAGACAGACAGACAGACGGACGGACGGACAGACGGACAGAGTGAAACTATATAGGCACATTTTTACAAAAATTTTTGAAAATGTGTTAAAAATGAAAAATTATAGTTCATTGTTCAGTAATTAAATATAGTAATATTAATTTAATTTTTTGGATTGGCTAAAAAGTGCAATATTTTGTTTATTTTAGAGAATTAATCTGGATTTCGTTGTATGTTCGATTAGCCGAAAAAAATTTATGTACTTTATAGCAATATTGTTACTGTTTGGATTTTCCAGATTTGGAGTAAAATTTTTGACCCTATTGAACTTACATACCAAAAGTTTTTGAAAAAGCACATTTTCACAAATAAACAATATTCAATAATAAGTTTTAGGTAAAGAGTATATTTTTAACTTTCCAAAAGAAATAAGAGGTTAAGAATTTTTGCAAAATTTAACTTTTGCATAACGATAATTTAAAACACTGTATGCCAACTCCATAAATTTATGTTATACTTATTTATAAAAAGCAATCTGTAACACTTTGCCGACATTTCATTCGAGTGGCTTGGGTTCGATTCCCAGTAAAAATAAAAAAAACTTTTATCTGGTTTTCGACTCAATTTAGCTACCATTTTCCATTAGATTCAAATTATTGGCGTAACCAAAAACAAATAACTCTATATCTCTAATTAAAAATACATAACAACATTAACAAATACAAAATATAAACAAATAATTTAATTGAATAATATAACTAACACTGGCCATAGCAGAGGATTGGTCATGCGAGTAAATTGACTTTGGCCTCGAGTTGTGAAAGAGTTTCCATTGATTTCCTAATTTGGTCACAGTATAGTTGCGGAAAAATTAAGTTGAAATATTATTTTGAGTTTAACAATAAATTTATTTAAACCAGAGATTTATAAAAAATAGCAGAAGGTTATGCTTCAGTGGAACGCAGTTTCAGTGTGTTAAAAAGGGTTAAATATTTTAACAGATCTGCAATGATCCAAGAACGGTTGAATGGGCTATCAATTTTACATTTTAATTCAGACATTGCACAAAATATTGACTTTACTTAATTTTTAATTATTAAAACATAAAACATTTTGTTAACACTAAAGCTCAAAAAGCTTATTTGTAATAATTAACAAACGAGAGGTCTCATAGGCCCCCTTTGAGCTTTGCAAACTTCTGCTCACATACACAGGAATACCTTATAATTCAAATATAAAACTATTACATAAACAAAATGAATTCAATATATTCTATCTATTTGAAAATCTAAGATGTTTTTCTACAGGTTTAAGGTCTTGTACTATCCCATGTTTAAATAATATGTGATAATCATTAAGATCAATTCTAATAATAAGAATATAATATGTTTCTCCTGTTGTAACATATACCTATGGTATAGACATATTTATTAACGTAAAAATTAAATAGTTACCTTTAAATTTTTCATTATAAAATTGGCGATACTGTTGCAGATGTAAGTTTCTGGATTACTGAGTATGCTCTTCAATATAAGAAACCTCTTAATAAATTATATATATTTCACGAATTTCAAGGTTTTCAATATGGTTTCAGTGCCATATCTGTACACGTTTTTTAATGAAAGGTAATTTTTCAATATTATTTTTAAAATTTTAAACTTTTGCGATAATGTCAATGTTTGTTCCGTAAAAGTCTATTGAGACACTCGAACAACGATAAGAAAACTATAGGTAAATGTCAAGTCATCTGGCAACACTAATTAAAAATAATAGTAAACAAAAATTTACAGTCTTTTGCTAGTCGAAAACGAAATAAGCACATATACAATTTTCTAAATATTTACATTTAAATTTTAATATTATTACATTTTGCTATTTACTAAGCCTTGATTTATGTATTAAGAACATGAATTCTATAGAACTAGTGTAATTAATAACTAGTGTAAGTCTACACCTCAAATTCGAGGAAGAAGGATAAATAATCAGTATGCATATAATTTTACATATAGCTGAAAATTAAAATTGGAAAATTTCAGAAAAATATTAAGAATGGTATGCGTTCTATCATCTATCAAAAAACTATGAAAATCGGTTAGCTAGTTGCCTTGGTAACGTGTATTCAAAACAAGGGTAGATATTAAAAATGAATGAAACTGCACAATAGATTAGTTTTAAATGAATGAACTTTAAAAAAATAATATTTTATTTTTAATAAATATGAATATAATTTAATGATATTATTCCTACTAAAATTGACCTACTTTTAATTCTTTTATTAGCAAGTAAATAATAGTTTTTTTTTTTGTTAGAAAAGTATGAGAATAATATGTTTGTTAAGATATTTTAAGCAAATATAATAAAATCTAAAAAATTTTTTTGGTAAACAGAATATTTATAAGATACAAATATATATAAAAAGCATTAATTTAATTTATTATATATTTTTTTTTATTTTTTTATTTATATAAAATATAAGTGTATTATGGATCATTCCAATCAGTCTAAGTTAATTTATTTTAATAAATGGCTAAAAACATTTCCTTGGGCTTATTAAAAATTATTTAACGAATGAATTTACTGTATTTAGAAGTTCAAGGCAAGGTATAGAAAATACATATAATTATTTTTAACTAATCTGTACATATTTAATAAATAATAACCAAGTAACTCATTGGCATCTAAATATTCTAATGTAAATTAAATATACAAATATATAAAAAATAAACATATTACATATAACAAAAATATAAAACAAATATAATATTGTTGATGAAAATTTAGACAATTTTACATATGCAATAAAAGCGAGTGTTTAATCACGTACAAATTAAATTAGAACTTATGTAAATTAAATTTAAATATTTAAACAAATTTTTTTCTTCAAATAAAATTCTCTATAAGTTTTTTAATTACTTTGTATCAATAATCGAGTGGAAGACATTTTAAACAAGTGATGAAAAAAACCAAGGGTTTTTAAAAAAGCAAATTTTCAAAATTATAATAGTGTTTCATTCTGGGCATTTTATCATTTATTTTTATAAAAATAAATAATAATATTATAATTTAATTATTTCATAATTTCAATATTAATTATGAATAATAATGAAATCAATATTTAGAATATAATCCTAACGCATCCAAAAAAACTTTTTAACAAGTGCGAAAAATAATGTTGGAGCTTCACGTTTAATTTTGGAAAAATATACACTGGTGAATAAGTTACTGATTTATAAAAACAGGGAGTTTTAATTTTTAGCCCTAATAGCCTTTCTTCAATGGAGAAGGTTCCCAAATTTTTACTAAGCAAGTTTATGATGATTCTCCAGGATCTTAATCCGAGGAAGTTTTAACTGACTCCAATAATTTCTGTAGGAGTCCCTAACTTGAACCGTTCAGAAGGTATGTGGGTCCAAAAAATTTTGCATGGTATTTTTTTGGTATGGCAACCCTATACATTTTCCTTTAAAAAATTTATAAAGCTTATAAAAACAGCTGTCTTTTACCGTTTTCAGATTAGTGTAATGGCCAAAGTTTCTGCAAAATTTGGTTAGTCTAATGTCTACAGAGGGTTCGAGGTGCTCCCATACAACTCCTTCTTTTATATGAGTATTACATTACACTTAATAAAGCTGTATGTTTGAATTTTTGCCAAAAGTAATTAACCGGATGATATAATGTATATGTTACAGTCATACGGGTATCCCAGAGTTGACACAGTCTACTCTACTACACTCTGCCTCGTTTTTATTAAAATTTTATTAAAATTGCGCTCTGTTAAAATTTAAATAAATAGAATTTATTCAGATTATCAAATATTTATTTTTAATTATAATTATATTTATTTACAAAAATTTATAATAAATTCAATATTAAGATGATAATATTTTATATTATGACAAAGCCAAACACATAATGTTGTAGGTATGTACTAGATTATTTCAGTAATTCCTAGATGCTGTTTAATATTGTTTATTATATACATTGACTAAAAGTGATTGAATCTAAATCTATATTTTTATTTAGATTGATTGAATTTTTTAATCTAGTCTAAAATTCAATTCGTTAAATTGTATCTTCATTATAAAAACAAGATTGAAATATAAAAGGGTCTAGGGCCAAATTAATGAACTACAGAATGCAGTGAATTGATTGAAACTAGAAGTTTTACACAGAAAACGATTTTTTAAGTTTTAGTTAATTTTCAGTTCTGGCACTTTAGTTCATTTAGTTATTACATATAGCCTATATAAATAATAAAAATTCGTCTATAATTTTAAAGTGACTACACAATTTTTGACGCCTTAAAATAGCTTAAAAAATAAAATCTTTTATTTGAAATAATTTTGTGATAAAACAAACGAAGATAACAAAAAAAAATTCCTTCCATTCCAATTTTTTATTTTAGAAAATGAGTGATACGACGATATGATTTTAATTCTCATTTAGGTGAGAAAAAATAAAAAGTTGACATTTAGATGCAAAGAGTGAGTCTTTAAGCCATTATGGCATTAAGTCGAATGGCCTTAAGTCACGTCCCCTTATTAAATGTTACAACTTCAATTAGAAATAAGTTTATGAAGTTTTAAATGCGTTATTATACTTACGCTTATTGTAGGTATAAAAAGATTAACTTTGAAATTTTCAAGATAAATATTTACTGATAAAGATTTGCTGAGATTATAGCATAAATAAATAATTATATATACATATATATTGTAAAATAAATAGCTTCAATGGAAAAATAGTTACAGATAAAATTTTGTTTTATACAAAATTTAAAGTTTTAGTTGTCAAAAAAAAAAATATTATTATATTTGATTAAAAAAACTTATATCAACAAATTAACAAAAATTAACGTTCTTATATTATCTTATCAATTTTTATGTACTTGTAAGATAACTTTAAAAAATTCAAAAAAACTGCCATAAAAAATATTTTAGTTAAATATACCTATTATATTAAAAATATTTCCAAATTTTATATGACGATTTTATAACAATTTAATAAAATATAAGAAATTGTTATAGCAAAATTTAAAAAATTATAATTATTAGAAACTTATAATATAAATATTGTAATATTATGTAGCAAATAATTTACAAATATAAATTAAATAAACTCAAATTCCTAATACTTTTATAGTATATATATACATATTTTATTAATATATTTGGCTAGAATGAGGTGTAACAAACGCATTCAATTAAATGTGTTTAATTTTAAAAAAAATAAAATATTAATGTTTTGTTGGATGTGTTTTATTTTAGAAAATAAAATATCCAAAATTATCAAAACAAAAATTTGATGAAATAAAATTTATTTATTAGTTTATGAATTAATTCATTTCAGCTTTAAAAATCACAAATGATTTTCTGGAAATTTTAAATAAATAGTAAAACATTTTGTAAATAAAAATTAAGAAGACTATGCTTCATGAATATTTGTGTAGTAAGTCTTAATTATTCGCTTTGATGCATTGCTGGCTTTGCTTAAGCAAATAAACCAAGCAATGTGTCAAAGTTTCCCTTAACTCTCCCACATCTCGCTCTTAACTCTTCCTCATCTATCCCTCATCCCTTCATGTTTCCCTCATAATCTTTTAAATATTTTACTATTTAAAAAAAAATTAAAAATGGAAAAAAATGGTGTCAAGTTTGGGCAAGTGGCTTCGGGTATGCAAATACCTGAGTTCAATGCACCATACAAGGAAAACAAAAAAAAATTTTTTAAAAGTAAATTAGGTATATTCAAAAAATTCCAAATAAAATTTATAATTTGCATTTGATAATGCAAAACTCAATTCAAAAATCAATATTTATTTAATACAATTTTACGTACATATAAATAGATACATTATTTAGCATGTTGAGTACATTATAGAATGTTAGCAACAAACAAGAATTTCAATTTGAATCTAAACACTTCAATTTGAATATATATACAAAACATTAATAAATGGAGAAATAGACCTATTATTGAAACAAAATAAACCTATAAAAAAATTTAAAATCTTTCATTAATTTATTTAATTTAAGCAAGTACGCACTTATTAAAAAATATTAATTGAAATTAAAAAAAAAATTATATCAAGAAGGGATTAGAACTAACGACCCTAACATTTTATAAGCACGAAACATATAAAAAGTAGACTAACTAACTTATTCATCTTCAAGTTTTTAAGATACAAGAAGAAATTATATGAGTCATTTATTTATTTTTTGTGTATCTATTGCTAGAATCGAAGCATAATATGCGTTATATAAAATGTAACGGTTGCAATTTTATTTAAATATAGGATTTTTTTTTTAAATTTACGGGGGCTGTAGCTTCATCACTCTCTAAAATTAAGGAAAATATTTTGACACATGTTGAAATATAATGTTGGAGCTTTGAATTTTGTAAATATATTATTAAAAACAACTTTTAAACAAGTAGGTATTCCCTTTGAAAATGTTTAAAAATAGCAAAATTTAAATTTTCCACAATTTTCAAGCAGCAGCGTTTAAACGGGGGCGTGATAAAAACTGCCGTATTTTAAAAACTTTAGGTGCAAAATGTAATTTAAAGATTTTTTACTCAAAAAGTAAAAATGTAACGATTTCTTAGGTTTTACACTAATCGCCTTTTTCACCTCTAAAGTGAATCTTCTTAAAAAAACTTAGGAACAGTAAAATGATATAAGAATTAAGTTCCGAAGAAAGATTTAGAATTAAATAAAAAAATTTAGTACCATATAGCTTTAAGGTAAATTTAAGAGTAAAATAATATTTGGCAAAAATATCTATCTTGATTGTCTTATATTATTAATATTTTGTTGATTTTATTAAATATACATTTTAAATTTTTGTACATTTTTACTGGTAATTTTGATTTCTGTGGTAAAAAAAATTAATTCATTTATGAGGCACATCCAATGTGTTAAGTGTATGAATCTGGCTTTTCTTTTCAGATGTGGCATTTAAATTTATTTTATATTATGATATAAACTATTACAATATCAGTTTTATTATATTTTATTTGATATGATCTGATCTGAACAGGATTTGAACCCTTGAATTTTGATTTGAAAAGCCGTCACTTTAACCATTGATCTATCGATCAGATATGAGGTTTTAAAAATCCGATTAAAAATAAAAATAAAAATGGTATTAATTTATTATGGAGTAATATAATAAATTCAATAAATTTATAAATTACTAAAACTTAGATAATTTAACACATGGTTTTTATTTTTTTTTTAATTAAAATTTTGTTTTCAGAGAAAATAAAATTTCTAATTATTTTATGCCTGATTATCTCTAATTATTTCTACGTCTAATCGTATTTTTTACGTCGAATTAGTGAATTCCGAACGAAAATGTTAATACTTTTACATAGCTTTTCCCCCCTCTAAAACAAAAATTTATTGTTTAAATATTAATTAGTAATTTGTTTTTTTGTTTGTTTTTTAAATATGTTTTCTTATATTTAAAATTTAAGTTACATTTTATTATAAATTTTTATATAAAATTTGTATAAGATTTAATTAATGAAAATACTAAAAAAAATTTAACAATTTAATATATATATATCGTGTAAATATATATTTTTATATAATTATGACGATCTATTTGAAAAAATATTTTTGATCAAGTGTATTCGCACGACTTTTAAGAAAACCAGTTAAAATAAATGCAATAATATAAACAATATTTAAAATGAATTAATTATTTACCAAATAAAAAAACTATTTATAAATAAGTAACAAAATAAATTTTAATAGTAACAATTAACATAATAATAACAATGAAATAAATTCTTGAAATATAAAAATTATTTCTTCATACTTTAGTTAAAGATAGATTAAGAACCGATTGAAATATCTTAAAATTTTTCTAAATCTAAAAAAAAATTAAAATTAATAATATAAATTAAACTTTAAGTAGGAAATATTTTATTATTTATCAAATATTAATCAAATATATATACATAATCATAAAAATGTATATATTAACTTATATCTATTCTTTTGGAATTAAAAGATTCAAGGTAATCGGCTAATTTTTGTTTGTTAAAGCTTTTTATTGCAAAAAAAAAAGCATAGAAATAAATAATAACAAAAAAAAAAAAAAACTACAAGATATAAGATACAGAACTAAAGTTTAACATTTAAGAGCGAATATAAACAATAATTAATGTAATAAATAAATATTTATATAAAAGAGTGAAATTAAAAAAATTGGCGGGAAAATAGATTTTCTATAAAACGTTATATTCGTTATATTGTTACTTGAATTTTCTTGAATTTAATAACGAATTTTTTTTTTAACTATTTTTTTTTTTTCAAATTAAACAACACTTAAATTGTAAATTGAAAATTTTACAACTAATCCCACTAAAACTTGTTGTATAATTTATAGCTTTTGTAAATAAAATTATTATTCTATATTATAACAATATAAAAATTGCAAATTCTGCATAATTTAATTGTAATATTTTTAAAAACAAGCTTGATTATCTTTTAATATACCTAGCAAATTGTATACATATATAAATGTTTTTTTTTTTCGAAATTAAGTTCTCAATTGAAGTTGCAAGGTTATCTATTATATGTTTTTTTATTCAAAATTTTAATAATATTTAACACGAATTTAGGTGTATTCAGAATATAAATCTTGTTCTTTATTTAATTTTAATTTAAATTATCAATTGTTTGTTTTTTTGTACTTAATTTAATTTTTTTTTTTGTTTTTTAATATTACCTTGAAAAATTAAAATGATGTCGTTAACCGTTCAGAATTTAGGTACAAATAAATAAAAAATTATTATTAATTAATTTTTTTTTTTTGTAATTACAGTTTCGCTTTTTTTTTAATTATTTATTTAAATATTGATAACTTATTTTAAAGTTATTGGTTATATATACGTATATATAAAATATTTAATAATAATTGATTTATTTCTTTATCAAAATTAATTAATTAAATTTATTTTTTTCTAGAAGAAACATAACACAAAATATATTTTATGATAATAACACTACCACACTGTAATAAAGTTAAACGTTAACTGAAATTCAAATTGTAATTTTACATTTATATGAAAAATAAAAAATAAGTAAAAAAAAAAAAAATTATCATTAGAGAGATATCATTATTATATATTATTATTATTTTAAATGTAGAATAAATTATTTTATGAAAAACAAGAATCTAAAATATTTTTAATTGGTAGATATAATAAAGTTTTATTTATTTCAAACACTATACATACCTACTCGTAAATAAACAATATCTTACCGATTCTTTTTGTTTATTTTGGACATGTGTTGTTAAACTGTCAAAATGGTCTTGTCATATGCATAGATATACATTATATATAGATATAAATTTATAAAAACTGCAAATAAAAGAGAAATTTGTGATAGAGAGAGAGAGGGAGAGAGAGAGATAGGGCAAAAAGAGATTAAAAAACCAAAATGATAAAATATTTGGTAAAAAAAAAAAAAAACAAATTAATTGGGAAAAACATAAGTTTTTCATTTACTCATTTAAACTTTTAAAAATTAACTTATTTTTAATTATTTTAATAATTTCTGTTTTTTTTTTTTTAACGAATTTCCGTTTCCGAACTTCCGAAATTTTTCAATAAAAACCTCTTGTTTTTTTTTTTTGATAATATTGATGTTTATTCTTAATTACTGTGATGAGTTAGAGAATATATGATAACTTGTAATTATGATTATTAATAAAAATTAATTAGTATCTATTATAGTTATTTATTATAATGTTTGTGTGTCGTTAAAAATTTTTAATTCTTTTCTAGAAACAGAGAGAGAGAGAAAGAGAAAAAAAAACACAATAAACAAATTTGACAGTCGTTTTTAAATAAAATAATTCAATTTTTTTAGTTTTAAATTTTAATTAACAGGTTCGATAATACTATTAAAAACTGTCCTTAAAAGTATATTATACAGTAGTATTTAATTTCTTTGGGTTATTTATATTATAACCTATTTAATATAAAATTATTTAAAAAATATTATATCTTTGTGTAATAATAACTATTAACCGTGTTAATTTGCGTTACAACTTAGGGAATACAGAAGTTTAAATTTTAGGTTTAATTTAGCATTAGTTTGTGAAGTTTTTGGATTCTTTTTTTTTTTAAAAAAATGTGGTCATATAGTTTTTCTGTGTCCGGATGATTACAATACTTTAACCGTTACGAAACTACAGTCCTCGAAAACTATACACAGGATCCCAAACTAAAAATTCGCTTTGTTTAATGTGAACTCCAGCATTATGTTTTAATTTGTGTCACAATTTGTCTTATAATAAGGGGCTTCCTTAAAACTGAAGTGTTTTGTGTCTCTTGATTTTTTAACATTTTGGCCTACATTATAAAGTTCTATAAGAAAATATTGAAATTTTAAAATTTTCAAATATTTAAATTTCAAAATCAATAAGGGCAAGTATAGATCATTCATAATCAGCATATGGTTTTTTTCAGATAGAAATTCGAACCCTTGCCCTAATCAAGGGCAATTATAACTTTATATTTTTTAATTTTTAAAAAACTTAAAAATAATCAATTTCTAAAAATTCGTAACTTAGGCCTCTATGTATATTTTTCAAGGTTAAAAGTTAATATGAGATCTAATCAACATAGAATCTAATATTTATATGTAATTACATAGGGCTTTTATTTTAAGTATGGCTATTTAGATATGGTATGGTTAACTAGTATTCATAATTGGTATTATATTAAATATGTATTAATTTTTTACCCAAAACTTAGTACGGAACATTGAATAGTTTTGGTAATATGTATGACATTTTTAAAAACACTTAATTTTTTTCATTACTTTTTTGTTTTTCAATACTTTTGTTGTTCATTTTGTCGCTAACTGTATATGATTTTATTTTTAAGATAAAATTAAGTGAATGGACATTTAATTGCAGCGCAAAAAATTTACTTTGTAAATTTATTGAATGTAGTAAAACAATGTAAATTTTAATTACTTTATTTGAAAAGTTTTTCAAAAAAAAAGTTAAATATATTATGTATTATTACTAGTTATTTTAATTATAGTATATATTATATACTCATATAAAGTTTTTAGTAAGAAATTAAAAGTTTTAAAAATAAAATATTATTATCACTCAAATAGTGATTTTTAACAAAAAAAAAGTTTAAGATGATGAAAACAATTAAATTGAGGGTATAAGAAAATCAGTTTTAATTTTCAGTAAACTTATATGAAGGGTTTAAAAAAATTAAAAAGTATAAATTTTATTAACTTTTCTTTTGGAGGATTTATTAAAAAGGGGACATGAGTTCTATAAGATTTTTCTATATACTGAAAAAGATTTAATAATAACTAATTTTTAATTCAAATATTTTTTTACGTTTTGCAGAAATAAAATAAATGTATAATGAAAATATAATGTGATAAATTATAATCTTCAAATAGAGTTTATTATTTATTTATTTGTTTTATTAATGTTACATATATCATAAATGATACTGCAATATTTTTAAAACCATCGGTTACTGAAACCATTACAGTTTGGATACTATTATTATTATTTATTTATTTGTAAGGCCAATTTTATTATTATTAGATTATACCATAGTATTGGTATTATTATAACATCTGAGCGAGGACTCCGTAACCCGTCGTTTGACATCCCAGATACTTAATCACTTCGCCACCGAAGCCCCCAAATAGAATTCAAACTAATTACTTCATTGGAACATTTGAAAAAGAAACGTTATATAAATTAGTTATTGTTTATTACTGATTATCTAGTTTTTTTTCTTCTTATTCTAAATGTAAACAGGTGTTCGTATAATGTTCGACTCCTGAAATTTTAATGTGGATATAAAAAATATTTTGGTTTTTTCAAACTATTTGCTTCGTCAAATTAATTTGTCAACAAATATTTTGAACATACAGTGTAATTGAAATATGAACAATCCTTCAAAAAGTTAGAGATTTTTAATTCAAAAATTTTAATTAATATTACTAAAGTTCTTACAAAAAATTATAATACTTACTTAATTTTTCAAATCAAATCTCTTTTATATATAGTTTTATATATTCTTCTTAAATTAAATTATAATTTATTAAAATATTAACTATATTTAAAATCGAATATTTTTTTTATTAATGCAACATATATATATTTATTTCTTATTATCACTTTTATTACATATAACACTTCTATTTTAAAAATTTAATATTATAATTTATTTATTTTTTTTTTTAATTTATTAAGTAATTATTACTAAATTAATTTATATTTTTTTTCCAACAACATATAATAAATATATATATATATATGTATATATATATTTTTTAAATATTTCTTTGTTAAAACTTCTTTCGTAAAATTAAAATTTTTTTTTTATCAAATCTGTTATTGGGGCGTAAGATTTTTGAACTTCAATTTTTACGAAAGAACACAATTTTTGCTTTTTATTATATGCATATTTTTAAAATATCTTTATTTTTTGTACTAAATTGTACAAAAGATTTTGTGAAGATTTTAAAATATTACGCATTTTATTTTGCAACAATGTCTTACTTATTGATAAATAATTTTCTAAAGTAAAATAAAATGTATAATATACACAATACGTCTTCTCTGATTCTATTTTTGAACTGTTAAAAAAAATTAAAATTAAAAATGTTTTTAAGTAGATTTTTAAATATTTTGTTTGTTTATATGAAATATAAAATATATACATATATATAAACACAAATACCTTTATACATTAGATCTATATTCTTTTAAAATATTCTACTTACATATTATGTATACAGTGTTGAGGGTACTCTACTCACTGTTCAATCTAAATTACCCATACAATACAATACACTTTCATATTATATATATATAAAGCAGTGTTGGGATGGACATATTTTAAAATGTACCAAATTATAGAAAAAAAATGTACCAAATGAGACGAAAATGTATCAAAAATAAACAATTTCATTTATTTATTATATATAAATTCAAATAATATAAAAAAAAACATAAACAGGAGAACACATCTTCAGTCTTGTGTCTCAAAACAAAAAAATCACATAAGTAACTAAAAATAAGTTTAACATAAAATAATATCGACAAAAATTAATAAATTCATATACATATTTGATAAATTGTTTTCATAATGATATTTTAATCTGAATCGGAATCAGAATCAGATTGATTTAGATTTTTCTTAAAAACACTAGTCGGAAATTTGTAATTGGAGCAATCTGCTTTACTGCTTTTTAATAAACTTTTCGTTTCTAACAAAGAAGATACTGTATTTAACTTTAATCTGTTTCTAATCAGTGTTTTATTTAAATTTAAAGATGAAAATACGCGCTCTACGTTAGCTGAGGAGTGTGAAATCGAAAGCAGACCTTTTGCAATTCGAGAAATATTTGAAAACATCGGTTCATCTAAACTATTCTTTATTTGTCCAATTTTATACCAAAATTCAGTAATGCATAAATCTTTAAATTTTTTTATATCATCGAGCTCTGCTAATGCACGATATTCATTATTGATTTTTTCTGCTAGTACCATCTCATCCACCGGAAACAGAGTTCGTACAATTGGTAAAACAGAATTCGTTGCTCCAGAAACAACTGCATTTGGTGTAAATTTTGGAATAAAATTGAGAACCAAATCTTCTAAGTTAATTTTCCTTTTGAAAGTTTCACAAAACTTAATATAATAATTTTTAACATTAATTAAAAAAATTTCACGTTCAGCGTTTGAAAAATGTTTATCTATTAAAAATTCCTCAACTTGGACACCGCAGTAGATGTCGTTGATAGGCAGATGATTGTTTTTGAAATCCATGTCTTTCATACTTGTGTTATCTAAATACTGTTTTGAAACTAAATTTCGACCAATCATATTAAATAAATACTTCATCTTAGAAATATATACATGAACTTGAACACCCTCACATTGCATTTCCACGTTAACTGCATTTATTATTTCCAACACATATGACAAAAATATAAAATAAACTTTTATATTATGATCAGCAAGAGCGTCTGAAATTTGTTTTATATTCTCGTTGCCATAAGCTTCATCAAAATTTTGTAGATTGAAATAATATTGTAACGGGCTCCATTGCTCCAATAAACGATCAACAACTGCCTTTCTTGACAGCCATCGTGTTACACTAAGTCGTAAAATTGCGTGTAAAGGAGCTCCAAAAGATTCTTGGAATTCTGCAAAGTGTTCTTTCCGATTAGGGCTATGACAAAAATGATGATTAATAAGATGCATAACTTTGTCAATTATATTTGGCAATTGAGAATGTGCTACATTTGCAATTAAACTAAGGTTATGACATATGCAACCATGAATATAAATATTTGGTATCAATTCTTTTAATCTGGCTTGTACGCCATTTTTGGCCCCCATCATTACCGCACAATTGTCAGCAGTAAATGATATTAAATTTGAAATTTTTATTTTATTTTGATTCAAAAATTCTATTAAAGATTCATAAATGCCAGCTGCTGTTGTATTTGTTAATGCAATAAGACCCAAAAATCTATCTTTTACTTCATCACAATCAAAAACTCTAACAATAACTGCTAAATTTTTAACAGAACCAACGTCAGTTGTTTCATCGATTATTAACGAATAATAATTTTTTTCAGTCAAAGTAACAATTTGTTTCTTATTTTCTGGAGCTATTATATTTGTCAGAATATTCTTTCCTTTCTTACGGTTTATGGAAAAATTTGTTATTATTTTGGAGTCTGGAATCGCAGATTTTAAACACTTTTGTAAATGGTCTAAAGCTGAAAATGCCAGATTGTGTTCAGCTACAAATAACGCAAGCGTTATTTCTAAATTTCTACTGCTTTTTATTTCTGGCGTTAAATCTTTAACAAATGCAGAAATTTTTGGAGTAAATTTGGCTACTTTTATTAATTTAATATGTCGCAAACTTTCTTCATGTCTAGCAATATGAGAGGCACCACCAGTAAATTTTGATTCGCAAACAGAGCATATTTTATTATTATCGCTACCGATGGTTAGCCAAGGATATTTTTCTTTCCAAATTTGTCTGAAATTACGATCACCGTCATTCGATAAATTTGTTTTTTTTATTGGAGGAACGTATTCTATGTTTTCAATTTCAACCTCATTCTGAGACACACTTGTTGTTTGCTCGCTTTCCAATTCCAATTCAACGACATCGGTCTGTTGCTGTTCAACAAAAACAACTCCCTCTGTAATTATAGGTTTCTTTTTCACAATCCAACTAAAATAAAATACAAAAAATAAAATAATCCAAAAAAATAAAATAAACTCTCAATTCAATATAGCTATAAATTTATTGTTTTAAACTTACCTTTCTAAACTCATTTTGAATTTTAAAAAAGCACAATAACACACCACGAACTTAGATAGTTAATTATTTTCGAGCGACAAAAACAACTTCCTCTGTAATTCTAGGTTTCTTTTCCACAATCCAACTAAAATAAAATCCAAAAAATAAAACAATCCAAAAAAATAAAATAAACTTTCAATTCAATATAGCTATAAATTTATTGTTTTAAACTTACCTTGCTAAACTCATTTTGAATTTTAAAAAAACACAATAACACACCACCAACATATGGCCTTTTTAAACGCAAAAATAGCAAAAATAGTAACAAGCTTACAACCCAATAAACATAATATGTTGATCGACATAATTTTACAATGGAACTAAGAGAAGTGGAACGGAATTATTATATTAATATTATAATAGTTTGAAAAATTCGATATTTGAAAAAAATAATAGGAAAATCTACTGAATTTTTTCATATTTCGCATAAAATTAATAAAATGTACCAAAAAACCATTTTTTGGGCCAAACCGTACAATGTATTTTGAATAATGAAAATGTATCAAAAATGATACAAAAATACGCTTCAGACCAACCATGATATAAAGAATGAAATATATTTAGTTTGTAAAATAAAATTAAAACCAAGAGAATAAATTATTTTGTTTTCTAACAGAGAGCAAATACGTATCGATTCAGTATTCAGTTGACGCGCGGTCGGTATATAATATTTTTTAAAAAAAAATAATTCTCTTTAAAAAATAAAACCCACCTGGAACGAAATGAAAGCTTTTAGAAAAAACTGAATAAAGTTTAAAAATGGTTAAAAATTACATGGTTAAAATAAGATTATTAATATAAGATTATATTGTAATAAAATATCCATATTAAAGCAATTTGGTTTTTTTAAGAATTCAGATAAAAAAGAAATGAAAATACAAAGGATTTCTAAAAACTCTCATTTCCAAAATTAAATAATTTGCCATAATGAGTTTTGAATGAAGAATATATTGAAAAATATATTTGTTAAAACTTCACAGAACTTTTCTTAGAATTTTATTTTGTATATCACGTTCTTTAGTTTTAAGAAAATTTTGTATAACTTAGGAAAGCTTCGTATTTAAAAAGCTGTGTTAAAATATAATTTGGACAGGTATTCAAAAAACAGATGTTCAAAAAGAGAATAATTCAAATTTTTAACATATTTTACAGCTTCTAAAATATATTAGGGTGGGCGACAAAAAATTATTTTGTTAAATGATTCATTTTTATTTCCAAAGAATTAATATATCGAAAATTCAAAGTTTTTTACACTTAAACATCTTACAATATAGGTGCTGAAATTTTCCAAAAATTGAGTTTGAAAAAAAAAAAACACAAATCTTACAAATAAAAAAAAATCGTTATTCTCGGGTTTTCCTTTTCTCTTTTTTATAATCACCGCATACAGCATTGTCTTTGCTTAAAAGATTTTTATTGAAGCGAATTTTCTTTTTAAGAACAACAAAATAACCAAATAATTATATAAATTTTTAAAAAAAAAATTATGAAATTTGAATTTTAAATGTACCTGAAATTATTATACAAAATAACAAATTAATAAAATGTGTACATAGGACTGAAAAATTGTCTAAAAAACTTTGTTTTAAGTTTACTACTTGCAACAAATATTACAGTTAATTAGAGTTTGCCAAAAAATATGCAATGTTTTTTTTTTTAATAAATATAAAAAAAAATTTTCTCAGTTGTCTGTTTATTTGTAAATTAGAATTTTAACCCAGCTTTTCTAAGTTATAGAATTTAAATAAATATAGTGCGGGTTAGATTTCCGTAAAGGTCTTTATATTATGAATTAAAAAAAATTATTGATATAATTATTTTTACGAAACCCCCTTGGTGACCAAATTTCCTTAAGCATGGAAAATGTCGAAAATTATTGTAGTAAAAAAACCTGGCAAGGAATCAACTAATCCAAGTACATACAGACTAAGTAGTTTAATACCAAGCGTAAATGAGGTTTTCGAAAAACTGATTAGGATTTAGACCCAAACATGCCATTACAAAATTAACCTCAGATATTTGTTGGTTCATAAACAAACACTTTGGGGTAGAAGCATGTTCCCATAGGGGCACCAATTATAATAATAATATCGTAAAACATTAGTGCTTAATTGAAAAATTACGAAAATTCGAAAGAAAGTGTATAAGAGTTTGTACCAATAATATAAACAGAAAACCCGAGTTCGAATACAAGCATTTTTACTGCAATAAATACTTGTACAAGTTAGTTAAAATCATTAGAATAGACAATTTTATAATAAAATTGGTTAGAAATCACAATGAAAGAGGATAAAACACTGCAGAAAATTGTTTAATATCTAATATTTTCTACGGAGGATATTAGAAATGATTTTCTCACAAGCTTTATAACCCTCGAGCATTTTATCTTTCTGGACAAAAATGGCTATATTCAAGACTTTAATCATGTCCCCCTATTATATCATTATAGGCTAGATGAAAACTCATAAAATATAACCTGGGCGATATTAACGGAACACACCTGAGATAAGATATGTGAATACCAGACATAGATGAAATACTAAAAAAAGATAATTGGTCATTGATAAACGCTTAAGATTAATACAAAATAAAAAGAATAAAATTATTAGTATTAAGTATTTGATACAAATTGTTTTTAATTAAGTTTTTTTAATATTTATGAATATATATTTATGAAGTTAATTCTTAAAATAAAAATAATATATCGCCTTAAATTAATATAATAATTTAAATAATTAATAAGTAAAAACTTACGAGACCCGTTATTGTTAAATTTTTCTAGGTTAAGATATTTGTAAGATTTATAAAAAAATAGAAAGTTTAAAGTTAAAACTAAAAAAATAATAAACCCAAATATAATTTAAATATAAATTATATAACAACATAAACAATATAAATAATATTATTTATAAATTTATAGAAAGTATGGGGAAGTAGGATGCACCACGCATCGCAAGGACTAGATGTAGGGATGTAATATGATATCCTCCATATAAAACAATAACACCATCAACAACAACAACAGCAAGAACGATTTCAAAAATTTAATAAGTTAAATTAAATTTGAAAAATCAAATAAAAATCTACTTTATATATACGAATTTGAAATTTAATAAGACAAAAAATTCGTATTAAACAACAAAACAACACCGAAAGGTTGATTCCCACTATTCCGACACAGTGATGACGTCGTACAGTTTTTATTGATTCCCGGTAAATTTATCGAAAACGAGTTTATCGAAAGCGAGTTTATCGAAAACGAGTTTATCGAATGATCAATTGATCGAAAGACGAGTTTATCGAAAAATATTATTTTTAAGGAACTTACGAATTTTGGATTTTATCTCAAAAAAGCATGTCTCTTTTAAAAAAATTAAAAACTTTTAAATATTTTATTTATATGCAGAAATTTTAAATATTTTATTTATATATGTACATAATATTTATATTATAATTTTAAAAATTTAATATGAAAGATTGTGAGCAATCGATCGTAAATGATCATTTTCATACTGCTGTTTTAGTCCAGATGATTGTATTTTACGCCAAATAAATTGATTAAAATGAAAAAACCAACCACAATGCCTGGATAGTGGAAATTCTCGTTGAAATGCGTTGATCATTGCGACTTCAAAATCCGTCATTATAGTTTGAGGATTACAATGACCAGTTAATTCTTTTACTGCTTTCAAAAAACTTACATATGTTTCCTCTCGTTTATTTGGGAGGAGACCAAATACTAATGGAATTGATCTATTAAATTCCAATCCATGAATAGTATATAATTGTTCAAATAATAGAGGAACGGTTTTAAAAGTACCATCACCGTGCCAATGAAAAGAACGCCGAAAAATATCCAAAATATCCAAATTTGAAAATTAATATGGGGTCGTCATCCTCAGCTCCAGAATCATATAAAAGAAATTTTTCATTTTTGTTTGTTTTTGTATACATATTCATCACTGAATACAATATCACTCCTTGATAGAATAAACATCCATTTAAAAACAATTTCTGTTTTCCTTTTTCACTAATAAAGAATTGTAAATCCATTTTCAAATTAATTTTTTAATAATTTAAATTATTATCACTAATAACAGCACTACTTGATAACTGAATATATATTAAATTCAAAAATATAAAAACCCTTTCTTATTAACACAAAATCAAAAAATGCATAAATGAAGGGAATTTCTCACAATTAATGAAAACCTGCGGAAAAACCGTTGCAGGTTATTCTTAGGAAAAATTTTCAGTGTTTTTTATCTTAAACCTCATTATTTCAGTATTTTTTGCCAACCCTTTTTTCAATATTTTTTACCTAAAACGAATTTTTTGCAACAAATGCTATTATAAACACATTTTAAGTTTCTGCTTATAAAGAAAAAACTTGAAAGTTTTTAATTCCTTAAAAATAATATTTTTCGATAAACTCGTCATTCGATCAATTGATCATTCGGTAAACTCGTTTTCGATAAACTCGCTTTCGATAAACTCGTTTTCGATAAACTCGTCGGCTACCGTTTTTATTTATCTAAGCATTTCATATGAGTATATTTATATTCAACGACAAATACAACGTCATCATTGTCCGACGTCGTCCATAGATATTTTTTTATTTTGCGATCCGACGCTTTGATCTTGGTGTAGGTTCAATGTGTAGGTCCAATATTCATAATATACTTAATATATCCTCTCCCATTAATATTACATACTATCATAAATGATAATGAAATATTTTAAGTCCATTTGTACTATATTATACAGACATGTTACGTGTCGATGCTTATAACTATATAAAGTTAGTATGCATTTTAATATTTTATATTTAACTAGCTAATACCCGGTGCGCGTTGCTGCGCCTCTCAATGGAGGTTTAATTGAATTTGATGTCACTGCAAAAAGTTAACACAAAACTTACACACGGTTTACACATGTAAATTTTAAAATGTGTGAAAGCAATTTTTTTAAAACGATTTTTCTAGGATTATTCTAGTAATTTTTGAAACTTTCTGTAATTCAAAGCAGTACGAACTACTTTCCACATTTTGACGTAATTTACTTCCAAAAAAATTTTTTGAAAAATCGCAGGACCGACTGTTAACAGACTCAACTCCATTTTCAAGTTGCTTCACACATATAAAATTTGGAGTAAACCGGTCAAATCGTTTCTAATTTAGAGTTAAGTAACGCAAAAATCTATTAAAAGCCACTGTGCCCCACTTGGTTAACGGAACTACACTTTCTCTTTGGGCAAAGCAGTATTGCGCAAAATTGGACGTAATTTTTGTTCCAAATCACTCAACAAAATTTTTTTGAGGCTTTCTTTTTAGCCAAAGCAGTACTTGCAAATTTTGACAATATTATCTTCCAAAATTATTTTGACCGACATGGGTTAACAAATTCCAAATCTGTTAATAGTGTCAACTCAATTCTCACAGGGGAGCACGTATATAAAATTTAAAGAAAATCGGTCAAACCGTTTTTAATTTAGAGTTAAGTATTGAAAAAACCTATAAAAAGCTGTTGGCCCCAATGGGTTAATGCAAGTCAAGAAAATTTTTTTGTGGGTTTTCTTTTTAGCCAAAGCAGAATTTCATAAAATCAGACAAAATTCGGACCCAAAATTTTTTTTGACACCCCGTCGGCCCAACATGGGTTAATAAATTCCAAAACTGTTAATAGTGTCAACTCAATTCTCAAGGAGCATCACGTATACAAAATTTGAAGTCAATCGGTCAAACCGTTTCGTATTTAGAGTAAAATATTGAAAAAAACCTATAATAAGCTGTTGGCCGCAATGGGTTAATGGAACTCAAAAAAATTTTTTTTGGGACTTTTTTTTAAGCCAAAGCAGAATATCGTAAAATCGGACAAAATTTGGACCCAAAATTTTTTTTGACCACCCGTCGGCCCTACATGGGTTAACAAATTCCAAAACTGTCAATAGTGTCTACTCAATTCTCAAAGAGCATCACGTATACAAAATTTGAAGTCAATCGGTCAAACCGTTTCGAATTTAGAGTAAAGTATTTAAAAAACCTATAAAAAGCTGTTGGGCCGCAATGGGTTAATGGAACTCAACAAAAATTTTTTTGGGGCTTTCTTTTAAACCAAAGCAGAATTTCGTAAAATCGGACAAAATTTGGACCCAAAATTTTTTTTGACCACCCGTCGGCCCGACATGGGTTAACAAATTCCAAAACTGTTAATAGTGTCTACTCAATTCTCAAAGAGCATCACGTATACAAAATTTGAAGTCAATCGGTCAAACCGTTTTCATTTTAGAACAAAGAAGTTTAAATACTTGCACCACAGCCCCAACTTGTCGGTCCGTTAGAGCAAAATTTTTGGGCCACGATTTCTTTCCGTACCCAAAAACCCCTATATACAAATTTTCATGAAAATCGGCTGGGCAGTTTAGGAGTCTATTCGCTACATACAAACAAACAAACAAACAAACAAACAAACAAACAAACAAACATACACACAAACATTCCCTTTTATATATATAGATAATTGTATCATAAAAAACTTTTTTACAAAAATAACCTAATAAATAATAAAATTATACAAAAGAAAATTTTAAAATATTTCTATTACCTACATATATTTTACTGCATATTTTATTAAGTCAATCTAAATTTTATAATAAAAACAATAAAATTAATTTAAAACTTCATCCTAAAATTATGCAATTTTATAAAAATGTTAACTTCAATACGAAATTATGGAAAATTCCTGAAAAAAGTAATTTTCATTACAATTCCCTATTACAATCATATATAATATAATAATATTGAATGAAATATGAAAATATAAAATATTTGAAATATTAAAAAGTAAAAAAATAATATAAAAATTTTATTCGGCAAGAAAGAGTATTAAATTTAAATATTGTATTATTCATGTATTCTGCAGACTTGGATCTAATTAATTACATTTTGTAATCAATTACACCTCAAATTACATTTAGAAGTAATTGTAATTGAATTTTTAACAATTACAATTACATGTAATTTGTAGTTGTAGTTTTTCAATTTCAATTACATGTAATTTGTATGCTATACTAAAAGTATTTGATCGCTCAAATACTTTTAGCATAGTCGAATACTTACTCAAACATCCTAATAATGTTTCTCCACAATTTAAAAACGTTGATTTTCTAAATTTGATGTTATGTGTAAAGCTTTCTGAGTATCTTTTTATAAAATTATTAAAAGACCATTAATTCATAGGTTTTAAATTTATAATATAGAAAAAAATTTCATGTTATTAATTCCTCCATTAAAGTTTTAATTTAAATTCTAAGAAATTGGTTACAAAATAAATATTTTGAATACGAGAATTTTAATCTACAAAAATTTAATTTTTCAAATATGTACAAACCTTCTGAATTATTTTCACCGAAAACAAATACATGAATTATATTTTTATTTGAAGAATTGGCATTATTATTATCAATTGAATATAATTTATATCTGGTGCAATATTCAATAAATATGTCTTCCATATCTTTTCTTGTACCAGAAAAGTATGGTGCCATAACTTTAAACCAATTCAATTTTATAGAGGGATGCGACATTAAATTTAATATTTCGATCATTCTCCATGTTAAACATCATTTTCTGCTTAAGATAATGTAGTTAAGATAGATTTATTTTAAGGTTAAAAGAAGTAATACAATCGATATCTAAACATGTATTTTGATTATTTTTATTTCAATTACTTTTTTTCATTAAATATAATTGTAATTGAAGTATTTTCATTACAATTACATATACTTGTAATTTGAAAATTTTCAATTACAATTACATTTAATTTGTAATTGAAGTCTTACAATTACAATTATATGTAATTGTAATGGAAATATTTCAATTACAGTTACTTTTAATTTATAATTGAAAAAACTATAATTAAAATTACAAGTAATTGTAATTGAAATCTTTATTCTTTTGTAATTTACCCAAGTCTGGTATACTTGTATTCAATATTCATTGCATTTTTAACTTCTAACAAAATTTGTAAGACTATTAAATAATGGTGACGTGACACGAAGTCCCATGGGCAAAAGTCCAATTAGGATCTTTGAGTTTTTGAAATGAGTAAATATTTACATATAGTTCAAAAATAAAAAGGTCAAAAGTCACATGGAAAATTAATGACAAAATCAAATATAATACTTTATTTCAATAATGAGGAGTACATTAAAAAGACTTTGCTCACAGGTTTCATTGCCCCTGAGCATTTTATCTTTTTCGAACAAAAAAGTTACATCCAAAGCCAAAACCATATCCCTCTATTATATTACTATAATAGAAGGGCTACATGCAAGGTTATAGATTTTTATCCGGGCAATATTAACGGAGTAAATTTAAAATATGATATGTCCATACCAGAAAAAGACAAATCATTAAACAAAAACTATTGGTGGTTAGATAACTCAAATTAATTAGCATTAAGTAATATATACAATACATTTTTAGCTAAGTTAAGCATTTTAAGTTAGATTAAGTTAGGCTAAGGTTTTATATTAAAAAAAAAAAATAGAAATTTGGTTTTAATACTCTAAATTTTCCAAAAATGGTTATTAAAAAAATTGCTAAATTGCAATACTACTTAGATATTTAGGAATAAACTAATTAATAAAATTAACAATAAAGACTATAGGTTAAGTTTAAATGTTAATTGAATTATTATTATTATTATTATTATTATTAATATATTTGTAACAAACGCATTCAATTAAATGTGTTTTGTTGGATGTGTTCAATTATAAAAAAATAAAATATTAATGTTTTGTTGAATGTGTTTTATTTTAGAAAATAAAATATCATGAATTATCATAAGCAGTCCAAAAAATATTTTATTTATTTTTAAGAAAAAAAAAAAAACAAAAACAAAAATAAATAAAATTTTTTTATGAATTTAAATTATTTTAAATGCATAAATTTGTTCATTTACGTTTTTAAAACTCACAGAACATTTTCTGGAAATTTTATATAAATAGTAAAACATTTTGTTAATAAAAATTAAGAAAACTATGCTTAGCAAGAAAATTGTGTAGTAAGTCTTAATTATTTTCAGTGAATATCTGAAATAACCAATGTACGCTTTGTTGCATTGCTTGTATTGAAAAGCAAATAAACCAAGCAATGCAATCAAAGTATTTTCAAAGTTCGCTCAAAGTTCCATCATCTCTCTCTCATCCCTGCATCTTTCCCTCATAATTCCTTTTAATTATTTTTTCTATTTAAAAAAAGCTAAAAATGAAAAAAATGGTGTAGAGGTTGGCAAAGTGGCTTCGGGTGTACAATACTTGAGATCGATGCACCAAGCCAGCAGTCAGCACCATAGAAGCACCAATTTTACGTACATATAAATATGTACATTTTAGCATGTTGGGTAGGTACATTGTAGAATGTTAGCAACAAACAAATACTTCGATTTGAATCTAAGCAATGGTTGTGAAAACTAAGTAAAGCAATATTTTTTAAAAATATGTATACAAAATATTAATAGATGGAGTTACGGTTGCGATTTCATTTAAGAATGTGGTATTGATATACAATAAATGTATGTATCTGTATATATTTAAATTAGAAATAGTTCTTAATTAGAAAAAGTTCTTGTTTCAATTGACCTTCCGTCATTCTGTGACGGGCCAACAGCTAGTATAAATATATTTTTCTAAACTTTTATAAGCTAAGATAATTTAAAAATTTTAAAAAGGGTAAAATAAAGTTTGATAAAAAAAAAAAAAAAAAAGAAATAGAAAAAAAACGAGGAAGAGTGTAGTAGAGTAGACTGTGTCAACTCTGGGATACCCGTATGACCGTAACATATACATTATATCATCCGGTTAATTACTATTGGCAAAATTTCAAACATTCAGCTTTATTAGGTGTAGAGTAATGCTTATATAAAAGAAGGAGTTGTATGGAAGCTACTCGAACCCTTTGCAGTAGGCCAACCAAATTTTGCAGTAACTTTGGCCATTACACTAAACTATTTTTGGCAAAATTTCAGACACCTAACTTCAATAGGTATAGAGTAATGCTCATATAAAATAAGAAGTTGTATGGCAGCTACTCGAACCCTTTGTAGCAGCAGACCAACCAAATTTTGCAGTAACTTTGGCCAATACACTAAACTATTTTTGGCAAAATTTCAGACACCCAGCATTAATAGGTATAGAGTAATGCTCATATAAAACAGGAAGTTGTATGGCAGCTATTCGAACTCACTGCAACAGACCAACCAAATTTTGCAGAAACTTTGGCCATAAAACTAAACTACTTTTTCCAAAATTGCAGATACGTAGCTGTAATAGGTACAGAGAAATACTCATATAAAAAAAGAAGTTGTATGGCAGCCACCCGAACCCATGGACCAAAATGGCTGGATTTAAATAGCGATGACGGCTATTGCAAAAAAACGAATTTGCGAAAATTTCAAGATTCTAGCTCCTTTAGTTTTTGAGTTATCGTGCGGACGGACGGACGGACAGACGGACGGACGGACGGACGGACAGACGGACGGACGGACAGGCGGACGGACGGACGGACATACATAGCTAAATCGATTTTATTTTCGATTCTGATCCGATCCATACACTTGAGTCTATATCTACCCCCCCTCCTTCTCTGCGTCACAAACGTAATGGCAAATTTATTATACCCTTTGACTATATAGTCTTACGGGTATAAAGAGCAAGAGAAAAAGTATGAACTGTATTTTTTAATAAAATTGTTATTTCACTTTTGCATTTATATTCTCTGGTGGGGCTATTTGTCAACATATGCCACACTTATTATATACCGTTGGAATAATTAAAACGGTATAATAACACAATATAGTGTTTTTGAAAATTGCATACCCCTATAATTATTTTAAAAATTTTGAATTTTTTTTTTTCCAAATTTCAACGTCAAATTGCAATATCTCAAAAATGGTAGCACCGATTCAGATAAAACATTCTTCATTCATGTAATCCACTATATAAGTTACTGAGATTTAAAGGGAATGAGCATTTATTGTATTGACGAGAGTGAACAATGTATTACAAACGCCTAAGTCCCAAAGGCGTTTGAAAAGCTTAGATGCTTTAGTTATTGGCCTAACTTAAATAAGTAAAATTTTTAAAATGGTAATAACAAGTTTTGCATGAAAAGTATATAAAACCAGAATGAACATATGTGTATATAAAAGCTACGCCTCTTCTAGTTGGACTTAAATGAAAGCTAGGCTTAAATAAATTTCAATATTTATTTTTAGTTTTCATTATTTGGCTTTTACTAAATTTTTAAGATTACTTAACTCTGTTTCTAGCCAACCTAAGAAAATTTTGTAAAATATATTTGAAAGCTTAAGTGCTCTTTTAAACAAGTATCTATTTATTTTCGATCTTTTTCAGTTTCAAAAGTGCGGGTTTCTAAAAATAAAAAGGTTAAAATTTAAACAACTTTTTTTTTTGTGAAAAACTACATTTTTTTTCTAGCTACTCATAAGTATATGTGCAGTGGTATATAGCAATGCACTTGATTAGGAACACCCTGTATATAAAAACCAATATTCTGTGAATAGGGAAAACCCTGATGGGTATTACAAAAATATGTGTGAGTTTTTAAATTAGGAGAGATTTTAGAATTGGATACAAAATCAGGTATTCAATAACTTGTTTAGCGGGAAGATAATATTAACATTCTTTCGTTTCAATAAAACGACACTACGTCAGATTACACATCACCTAAATAAGTGCAAGCTTTTTGGAAACACTTCAAAAAACTGTTAAAGCAGGTTAATTGTAAATGTTGCAATATAAATATACATTTAAATTATTTTCTTTATACCCGTATGACTATATAGTCAAAGGGTATAATAAATTTGCCATTACGTTTGTGACGCAGAGAAGGAGGGGGGGTAAATATAGACTCAAGTGTATGGATCGGTTCAGAATCGAAAAAAAAATCGATTTAGCTATGTATGTCCGTCCGTCCGTCTGTCCGTCCGCACGATAACTCAAAAACTAAAGGAGCTAGGATCTTGAAATTTTCGCAAATTCGTTTTTTTGCAATAGCCGTCATCGCTATTTAAATCCAGCCATTTTGGTCCATGGGTTCGGGTGGCTGCCATACAACTTCTTTTTTTATGTGAGTATTTCTCTGTACCTATTACAGCTACGTGTCTGCAATTTTGGCAAAAGTAGTTTAGTGTAATGGCCAAAGTTACTGCAAAATTTGGTTGGTCTACTGCAAAGGGTTCGAGTAGCTGCCATACAACTTCTTATTTTATATGAGCATTACTCTATACCTATTGAAGTTGCGTGTCTGAAATTTGGCCAAAAATAGTTTAGTGTAATGGCCAAAGTTACTGCAAAATTTGGTTGGTCTACTGCAAGGGGTTCGAGTAGCTGCCATACAACTTCTTATTTTATATGAGCATTACTCTATACCTATTGAAGTTGGGTGTCTGAAATTTTGCCAAAAATAGTTTAGTGTAATGGCCAAAGTTACTGCAAGATTTGGTTGGTCTACTGCAGAGGGTTCGAGTAGCTGCCATACAAATCCTTCTTTTATATGAGCATTATATTTCACCTAATAAAGCTGGTATGTTTGAATTTTTGCCAAAAGTAATTAATATTTATAATAATAAGGATATATATGTAAGACTGAATTAAACACATTTTATTTATTAGTATAAAATTCACTTTATTTATTGTTTATGTTGCTTTTGTTTTACATTTGATTATTAAAAGTTATATTTAATTCTTCTTTAAATATTTTATTGTAAGCTTTATTAGCTCTGACTCATTTTACATTACATTATAAAAAAACGATCATTACAAAAAGAAATATAGATCAGAACTGCAGAACTTAATTATGAAAAAAGTTAAACGAGTTGAAGCAACAAACGACGACTCGACGCGACAAAAGTTACGACAAGTACAAAAACTATATAACGAATACTACACTCTATAACGAATCCTACACTCGGCGATCCTGAAAATTATTCGACCCGAATAACCTCGTCACTCCATTTCTTTATTTGATCTGCTACAGTTGTAGTCTTATTAGGACCTTCATGGTCACCTACTTTACTCACATGGTACCTGTTGTTCTTACCAACGTAAGAAATCTTATAAGGGCCTACATATTTGGAACTTAATTTCCCCTGTGTCATTTGCGTCCTTTTTATGGCGACTAAGTCGTCCTTTTTATACTTAACCGCAGGTTTTCGTTTTTTATTAAAACTCTTACGATTCTCTTCCTGAATTTTTAAAATGTTTTCTTTTGCAATTTTGCGAAGCTCATTTCTTTCATGACTTAATTCAGACAAATTTTCAATTTCAATAATTTTAGCAAGTTGTACCAGTTCGGAATTATTTTTTAGTTTCATTTCTACCCCAGTCAAAACTTTAAAAGGTGTCATTCCTGTACTCCTTGAAATTGTCGAATTTATACATTGTTGTACTACATTAACATGTTTGTACCAATTAGATGGTTTATCTAAAGACAGTTTAGTCAACATGGGTATGATAATGCGATTGATTCTTTCAACCTGTCCGTTACCCCTTGGAACTCCGGTAGTTATAAGAATGTGCTTGATTCCTTGTTCATCACAATACTCTTTGAAGAGGTGTGAAGTAAAAGCGGTTCCACGATCGGATATTATTCGCGATGGATTACCAAAAGTGGCTGCTTGTTTCCTTAATAAGTTTATTACTTCTTCACTGGACGTGTTTTTAGTGGGATACAGCCAAACAAACTTTGTAAAAGCATCAGTAACCGCGAAAATATGTTTGTAACGTTTTTGAGTTACTTCAAGAATGCCTAAATGGTCGATGTGAAATGTTTGCAGAGGTATATTTTCCTTTTCAATTGGATTTAGAAAACATTCCTGCTTACCACTCTTTTTTTCGGCTAATATACATGGAATACAATTTTTAATAGATTTTTCTATTTTCTTTCGATAATCAGGGATAAAGTATTCTTTTAATAAAAGATCTTCCGTTTTTTTAATAGCAAAATGTCCTTGTTGGTGCATTTGTCTAATTATTTCATTTTCCATAGATACTGGAATGACCAGTAACTCGTTTCCATTATATATTTTATAAATAATGTCATTTTTCAAAAAAAAATCATCATATTCGTGTTCATTTAAAATGGTTTTGAGAGTTTTTAAATAGGTATCCTCTCCTTGAGCTTGTCTTATTTGGTCAGTAACTACGGTTTCTATGGGTAATATTTCCCTACTTAAAGCGTCAACGTGACGCATCTTCGTACCCGAACGGTGTTCAATTTCCATGTCGAAGTCTTGTAAGTATAAAGCCCATCTTGCGACTTTCAAGGGAACGTCCTTTTTTCTAATCGTTAACGCAAAAGCATTACAATCTGTAATAACTTTCGTTTTTTGACCAAGCAAATATGGTCTCCATTTCTTAAACGCTTGTACAATTGCAAGAGCTTCCAACTCGTACGAATGGTACTTGCGTTCAGCATCTGTTGTCTTTCTGCTCATATATTGAACAGGATGAAGATCGCCATCGTCAAAATCTTTTTGCAACATTACTGCAGCAAATCCTAAATAAACTTACGAAAATATGAAGCAAGTCCCAGGAAACTTTGAACTTGCTTAATATTTTTATCCGGGGTTGGATAATTAATTACAGCTTTGATCTTTTCCGCTCCTGGACGAATAAAACCATTCTCAATAGTATGTCCTAGGAAATCAATTTTAGTTTTTAAGAAGCTACATTTCTGCCAATTTATTTGCAGACCGTGATTTCGAGCAACATTTAAAACTTTTTCTAAATTTTGTATTCCTTCATTTTCGGTCTTCGACGGAATAATTAAATCGTCCATGTACGTTATTACAACTTTATTTTGAATTAATGATCTAAAAATAGAAGAGATATATCTAGAGAATACGGCAGGACTATTGCATAAACCAAATGGACAGAATTTAAACTGATATTGACCACTTTCGATAACAAAACTTGTATATTTTCGGGAATTTTTTGAAACGGGGACGTGAAAAAATGCGGAAGTTAAATCTAATGTGGTGAAATATTTCGCGTCTTGCAACTGGTCTAATTGATCTTCAATTATTGGGATTGGGAAACGATCTTTTATTATCTTATTATTAATACGTCGATAATCGACACATAATCTTTTAGAACCATTTTTCTTTTTTACCAAAACGACAGGACTTGCAAAATCAGAAGAACATTCTTCTATAATACCGTCTTTCAACCATGAATCAATTTGAGATTTGATTTCTAATTTATGTTCGTGTGGAACTCTTCTTGGAGTTTCATAAATTGGTACTTCGTCTTTAAGAATCAGAGTCATTTCGATAGGTGAGTCGTAAATTTTATTTGGGATATAATTATTAATTAAATTTGAAATATACTTTCGAGTTTCTGTATCTTTGATATGACTGATTTCGATTTCTTCATAATCGTTCTTATCAAATGTATAACATGTCAAAAATTCCGTATCGTTATTTTCGACTTGAGGATGTTCGACAATGTTTTCAAATGGTGAAATTGAAATTTCTCCTTTATGAAATTCTACTTTAGTTTTTTCAAAAAAATTATTGCCTAATATTATAGGAGCCGTAATAAGTTCTTTTTGAACTATAAAAAATTTTAATTCAATGGCGAAGTTTTCAAAATCTACTTTAAGAGTACATGATCCTGTTGTGAAAGCTGATCCACCAATACCGTTAACGGAGATTCTTTCGTTGGAATAATTTGATATTCCTAATAACTCGAATGTGTCAAACCTAATTATTGAAATGTCAGCACCAGAATCTACTAATGCGCTTATTGGGACGTTATTAATTTTGACATTCGTATAATTTTTGTTAATCGTCATGTGATTAACTTCTTTTTTGACGGGAACGGGAGTATTGACTTGTATTTGACTGTTGCAATTTGAGGATTTGTGACCGTATTGATTACATCGGAAGCATTTAAAACCTTTAGATTTATTTGGACATGTTTCACTGCTATGTCTTTTATCACCACAGATGTGACACCGTTTGTTATTGTTAGGAAAAGAGTGTGTCACATTTGAACTTGAATTGAATCTTCTTTTATCTATTAGGTCGTTATGCAATCGGGAATTTGATCTATTTTTAGCTTGTTCGTAAATAACAATACGTTCTTTTAATTTTTTTAATTTGGTTTCGCCATATAATAAATAAGATTCGGGTCCCTTATCATTTATGCCGTCTATTATATAAGTAACAAGAGCCTCTTCTTCAACGTTGCCTAAATTAGCTAATTCTACCATTTTATAAATAAATTCTTTCATAGTTTCATCATTTCTTTTTTTACGTTTGGATAATTTTTTATGGATATCAGCACTATTTACCTTTTTCCTAAATTCCTCAGAAAGACAATTTTTTAACAAGTTCCAAGAAGTTACGTTACGAATACCATTAATAAATAGACGGGCTGAGCCCTTCAATAATCTTTTAGCAAAGATAAATTTTTGCAAATCGTTCCAATTAATAATGGCACTCATTTGCTCGAATTCAGAAATCCAAGCTCCTACTTCTAAATCGTCGTCACCAGAGAAACAAGAAATAGATTCTTCAATATCTTTAAATGAAAAATGAGTTGAGTTCAAATTACTTGAAGCATAATTATTAGGATCTGAATTATTTTCTTGCACCGTATGAACCGATTCGTTATCTGTGTTTAAATTTAAAAAATACTCGATTAAACGCGCCTGTAAATCAGCTTTATTACCATTTTGGTCTATATTTAATTCCAATAGCTTACGCTTCAACTCGTCTACATTCAGTGACAAAATCTCTACAATTTCCATTTTTCAAACTTCTTTTTACTATTACAATTTCAATTTACTAAGTTTCAAATTTATAGTGTATTATCATTTATTAAGTATTACAATTCTTTGTTAAATTATGCCTGTATCCTAATATAAAAGAAGATGTTACTTTTAATCGTCTTAAAATATTTGTTAATTTTTCTTTATTCTAATACTGATCGTATATGGCTTGTTAAAGCTCGAAATACACTTAATAATATTAAAGTGTTAAGAAAAACCAAAAAAAAATATCTTTTACTTTTTGTAATTCTTAGGAATTACAAGTTTTTTTTAAAATTATTTAATCAAGAAAATATATGCATTAATAAAATACATGGAATTTGATTTCGTCTTGAACTTATTTCATAAAGTTTAATTCAATTTTCAATAATAAATAGATTAAGGAAATAAATCAAAATTTATAATATTAAAATGTTAAATCTTATAATATTTTCGTAATTTCAAATCTATATTTTTCCTGGTTTTACTTTTTAATTTGACTTAGCTTAATTTTTTAAGGCACTTCTAATATTATTTTCCTTAGAAAATAATACTAGTACCTATTCTTAGTTTTGTGTTCTTTATTAATTAGTTTTATTTTAGGTATTATTACTTAGCTTTTAAACATAAATAATGCAATAAAACAAATTTAACTTTAAACTCCTTTTCAAATTTTAATATTAATACAATATTTATATTTTGTTTTAAAATCTAAAATGTACCAATGAAAATAATATAAAATTTTACTCAGCTTAGTTTGACTGGATTAACTTGTAGCTTTTAGTAATAATGTTGCTTGTCTTCTCGTGTGAAGTTTTAAATTTCTCCTTTTTGCTTAAGTTGTTTCTCCTTATGTATTTTCTGGGTTTGTCGTATAAATGCTTAAATTAATTGCTGCGTTGTGTTTAGCATAAATGATATTATTATTCTTTTTCGTGTATATTGGCGTTGGCAAACGTTATTTGCAGACTGAATTTTTGTGGCGTGTATCCGTGTAGTGCTTGCTGTTTATCGTGTGCTAATTTTAATTGCTGACTGAATAATATTGTAACGTGTGCAGATTATGATATTTGCTGTTGTTAGTTTATCGTGTGCAAATTTTAATTGCTGACTGAATAATATTGTAGCGTGTGCAGAGTATGATACTTGCTGTTGTTAGTTTATCGTGTGCAAATTTTAATTGCTGACTGAATACTTGTATAGCTTGTGCAAAGTATAATACGTGCTGACTGAACTATAATACACATGTATTTTATGTGTGTATTGAGTTTCATTTGTAATGAAAATTGCTTATAAAACTTCTTTGGATGTGTGTAATGTTTTTTTTTTTTTTTTTTATATATTTTTTTTTTTTTTTTTTTTATTTGTCTTTTGTTTTTTAACCGACAGTAAAATTCAAATATATAATGGCGTCGCCATTGAGAATTTCATATTTATCTTGAACTTTATATTTCATTAAGGTTATATAAAATAACTTTACCCTTAGTCAAAACTGTCATAAGTTTAATCTTTATTTCTAGTCAAAATTATCATAAGTAAGTTTAAGATTTTCTTTTCACTTAGAATATTAGTTAGCACTTTTAGAGTTCGATCCCGGTTGAGCCCCCAATTTGTAAGACTGAATTAAACACATTTTATTTATTAGTATAAAATTCACTTTATTTATTGTTTATGTTGCTTTTGTTTTACATTTGATTATTAAAAGTTATATTTAATTCTTCTTTAAATATTTTATTGTAAGCTTTATTAGCTCTGACTCATTTTACATTACATTATAAAAAAACGATCATTACAAAAAGAAATATAGATCAGAACTGCAGAACTTAATTATGAAAAAAGTTAAACGAGTTGAAGCAACAAACGACGACTCGACGCGACAAAAGTTACGACAAGTACAAAAACTATATAACGAATACTACACTCTATAACGAATCCTACATATATAATATAACGATATATACATATAATATAATATAAGATGTTTATATAACGGTCATACGGGTATCCCAGAGTTGACACAGTCTACTCTACTACACTCTTCCTCGTTTCATTTAAAAATTAATATAAAAATAAAGAAAAAGTTAAATAAAGATGTCAAATTGAAATATTGCGCAATGTTTAAAGATTTGTTTAAATGAAAATCTGAATATTTTTTAAATGGTATTTATTGCTATTTGTTTTATTTTAAAATTTGTTTATTTACTGAAATAATTTTTTTTCTAGTACAGAGTGATTATTAAAATAAGTGCCTCCATTTGTGAATATAGCAAATATTTTAAAGTGTATTTTGATTCTGTATCAATAAAAAATTGTAAAGTGATTTTCAAATTTTCTTTTTTTAAAAAACGTTAATTTACCTTGAGTAAATTTGTTTATTCTTATTATAATTCTTGTGCCCAAGGCAGCCTCACACTTGGGTATACGAAGAAATATGGCTTGATCACAAGTTAAAAATAATAAGATAAGTGGTTGCTTTGAGAATCTACTTTATTCTTATTATAATTCTTGTGCCTTAAATAACAGGAATTTTACTTAAAAATTAGAAATTCTCACGGGAAAATTTACTGATGCAGTTTGACACCCGCATTATGGTTGCGCGTGTTGTTAAATTGTTGTTTACTTATACAATTAATTAACCTGTGTTAACTTATATAATAAATAATAAATAATTTTCAAAATAAATGTATAACACACAAATAATTTTTCGATCTGACAATGAAATGGCTCTTAAAAACGTATCGAAATTTCATCATAATCTTTAAAAAGTTTTATCTAAAATTCTAATGTCCTTAAAAATGAGAATGCCACTCTAGTTAAAGTGATGGTGACACTAAGTGACTTGAATTTATTCTTATTAATTATAATAATAAATAAAATTGAAAAATATAGGCTTCTAGTCTAAACTAGACAATTTCAATGTTAACTTTCAAATTCATATAATCAAAATCTTTTCAAAAAGTGTAAGTTCAATTATTTTATTATATTTAGAATAAGTTATAATTAAATAATTTAATTAATTTTAGACAAAATAGTTTTTAATAAATTTAAATTTTTGTCAATTTAAATTAATATAGATATTTTTATTAAAATAACTTTAAAAGTTAATTTATAATTACTAAACCTTTTCAATGTTGTTATTGTATCATTAGCTATATTGATTCTTTTGAATCAAGAACTATTTGCGGGGATTCCTTGACAAATTGATGATACCACCTTTTAAAAAATAAAATTAATATTAAAAATAGGAATAATGAATTATAAAATAATGTTTCATTCAATAATAAAAATTATATGTTTTTTTTAAATTTTATTATGGATAAAGCTTGTTGCAAATAAAAGATTTAATAAAATATTTGTTTTTTATTTTTTTTTTTATTAAATACTTCCTTACATGTACTAATGTTTCTTTTTTGAAACAAGGACCACTGGAAAACATCGAAAGCCAGCAATTGTATGTGTACATAATACCTTATATGTGTTTTTTAAAACTTTAAAATAGTTTTATGTCCTTAGAACTTGTGTTCTTCTCTACTCAATATCTATAGAACAAGGTTAAAGACCAAAATGTGCGCTGACGTTAAAGTGATGTAAGAGTTGAGGTAATGAAGGGGGATCATTTACGAGATGAGTTTTTGATCATATTCAGTATTTTGCACTTTATATAGGTAGCCCATTAGCGATTGGAAACCTTTAGCCGAAATATGTGCATTGTATACTCCGTTTTACGTTTAATATGCGTTTTATAGTTATTGAAAAGATGTTGTGACAAGCTATATCACTTTTTACCTAATTTATAGTGAAATTTTTTGCTATGGTGCTAACCTGGTGGCTATCATTAGCAAGCGAGAAAACTGCTATCGTCTGCTTAACTGTATGAATAATGAAATAGAACAGAAATTAAAAAAATTAGTTATAGATAAACATTAGTCTCTCCTTAATTATAGAGATAGCACAGAATCGTGGTTCGTTTAATTCCAATTTGTCATATTGACTTTAGTACAAGAATTTTGTGATTCAAAAGAAAACCTACAATGTACATATTATTGGGAAAGTATTTCACAAAGATATTTAAAAAAAACACAATTAAAAGCTAAAACGAATCTCATACAATAAAAAAATCCTAATTATTTGAAGAAACCAAATTATTAAAATTAAAAAATTATTAATTAACTATAATAATGAAAAAAAAAAAATAACAAATTATGAGATATAACTTAATGTTTATTTAAAGCAGATGTTTTAAAATATTTAAATTTATACATTTTTAAAATTTATTAAAAGAAAGTATTTTTTATTTAATAATAATATTTATTTTAAAGGTATAGTATTGTAATAGAGACAATATGAATTCAAAATTAGAATATACTCGTATATAAAGTTTTTTTATCTCAAAATTTTCTGAATGCTGGGAACATGTCATTTTTAATTTCATTAAGCTATACAATTAAAATAAAATTTTTACAAGTGTCTTAAGCTAATGAATGTGTTTAAAAAAGTAAATACAAATCAATCAAAGTGTAATTTGACAATGACTTCTATTGCTTTCAACTTCAAACCTTTTATTCTAAAAAATTTAGTAAGTATTTTTATTTTTAAAACATTTCGGAATTACTCAATAAGATTTCAATTTAGTCATCATCTAATTTAGTACACTAAAAACATTAGTACCTTGTCTGCTAATTCGAATAGTGTACTATTGACATTTGAAAGATATACTCTTATTATACTCTTCATAGTTCCATACTTTCAATAATTAAAAAATTTTAAAATAAATATTATTAACAAAAACTTATAATATTTATTTAAATAATTTAACAAACATATGTTTAACTATGTATTTAATTATATAACATTTTAATTTAAATATATTATATAAAAAATAAAATAAAAAAAACAATATTTTTTTCAATATATACTTTTATTAAAGGGGGCTAGTAGGGGGCTAACAATGTAGAAAGTAATAGGTATAGACTAAAGTGTTTGGATCGGATCAGAATCGAAAAATAAACGATTTAGATATGTATGTCCGTCCGTCATCACTATAACTCAAAAACTAATGGAGCTAGGACCTTGAAATGTACGCATATTCGTTTTTTTGCAATAGCCGTCATCGCTATTTAAATCCAGCCATTTTGGTCCATGGGTTCGGGTAGCTGCCATACAATTTCTTTTTTTATATGAGTATTACTCTGTACCTGTAACAGCTGCGTGTCTGAAATTTTGCCAAAAGTAGTTTAGTTTCATGGCCAAAGTTTCTGCAAAATTTGGTTGGTCTGCTCCAGAGGGTTCGAGTAGCTGCCATACAACTCCTTCTTTTATATGAGCATTATACTACACCTAATAAAGCTGGTATGTTTGAAATTTTGTCAAAAGTAATTAATGTTTATAATAATAATGATATAATGTTTATATAACGGTCATACGTGTATCCCAGAGTTGACACAGTCTACTCTACCACACTTTTCTTCGTTTTATTTTATTTTATTTTATACTTTTTAGTTTTAATTCAATTTTTTTACACAATTATTTATATAAAATTATTAAATACAATAATTTGACAATTTCCAAGTTGGATCCAATTCATTAATAGCTAGAATCGGTTTATCTATTAACTAATCATAATTTATTAAAATATCTCTTTTAGTAAATTTATCTACCTAAATTAATTTAAATTTATAACAGAAGACAATAATATCATTAAAAAGCATTATAAGTACCTACTTGATAAAATCTTTATCTAACTATGTAGTTTGTTAAACAAAATTGTTTTAGATTTATTAGGTATCTTTAAGTTTGAATACATTTTTGCACATTGTACATATATATGTATGTTTGTAAATACCGAGTTCTTTGTTATGGTTTTTTATAATATTTCTAGATACAATATATGCACACATATGCTCATAATAATATGACAATAACATGGTTGAAAATATTAATGTCATTAATAAAAACTATTCCCTTACGCACTCGCTTATTCATATAAAATTATTATCTTACTTATTATCTATAATATATACATACATATACATGTATTCCATTTTAATACAAAATCATTTCGTAATCTTTAAATTTTGTATTACTCAGTCAGATTATGCTTCAATTCTAATATACACATACAGAAAAGTAAACAAAAACATTACTAACCTAAGTAAACAAAACGACAGATAAATTTTTGTTGCATTTTAAAAATTTGAAGATGAATAAGTTACGTATTTTACTTTTTGTATGTTTCGTATTTTATAAAATGTTGGGACCGTGGGTTCAAATTTGCTTCATGGTGAAATTTGTTTTTTAATTTCAATCTAAACTTTTTTTTTTATTTAAGCACCTACTATTTTAAATTAATAAACCAAAAATTTACGGACTGACTTAAAAAAAACCGTAAAAATTTTTTTTATATTTTTTATACAAACCTGATCGTCTATATAATTATTTGGTCTATGTTTTTATATTATCAAAGTGAAGTATTTTAGTTCTTAAAGTTACAATTTTTAAAAAAAACTATCAAAATAAATTAATTTTATTTGTAATTTTTTTTATTATTTCTGTTCTATTATTACACCCTAAGCCACTTTGCTAACCACTATATTATAAATTTATGGTCAGATTTCTAATATAAATATATCACTAACTGACAGAATGAAAAATAAAGCCATAGACACAGGCAAGTTCATTTAAAAGTATATAATAAGAAAATTTTGGTTTCTTAAGCTTATATTTAAAGTTTATTAATACAATCAAGATGTTTCTAAAAAAGATAAGTATTTTTTATTAATTTTAAAAATAAATTTTTTTTTTAGAATATAAGGGAATTATATTAATTTTCTTTTTTATTTTCCAGTGTACAATTATGTGTATATCATTTACTTTATTGAATCTCATGACAATCAATCAGAAAGTCCTAGCAGAAAATGCATTAAGCCCCCAAACAATAGCGACGATTCTTGGCAAAAAGTTATATAAAAATGTAATAGAATATGGAAAACTTAAAATAATAAATGTTGATTAAAAATGTTAAAATAAAACGATTATATAAAATTTAAATATTTTATTTTCTTTAAATTATTTGTGAATAAAATTTGGGTATACATTCCAGTTTAGATCATTACTAGTGAAATTTAGTATTAGTGAGTTTAAGTTAAAGTTTAGAAGAAGAATTTTATCAGTAGAAGAATTCTATGATTGCTAGCAATTTAAATTTCCAATTATTTGTTTAGAGGGGGTTTTGGGACGTTATATCTGGCATTTGAGATTATTTTAAAATCAGGTTATTACCTTTTCTGAGGCGAAATTGTGAATTAGTAATCATACTTAAAGAAAATAGGTCAACTCTTATTCATTTTGATTATTGGTTTCAATCCCACTTTTTTCTAGTACTCGTAATTAAAACGAAACTACTTTATTTCCTTTTTATATCCGTATGACTATATAGTCAAAGGGTATAATAAATTTGCCATTACGTTTGTGACGCAGAGAAGGAGGGGGGGTAGATATAGACTCAAGTGTATGGATCGGATCAGAATCGAAAAAAAAATCGATTTAGCAATGTATGTCCGTCCGTCTGTCCGTCCGTCTGTCCGTCCGTCCGCACGATAACTCAAAAACTAAAGGAGCTAGGATCTTGAAATTTTCGCAAATTCGTTTTTTTGCAATAGCCGTCATCGCTATTTAAATCCAGCCGTTTTGGTACATGGGTTCGGGTAGCTGCCATACAACTTCCTTTTTTATATGAGTATTTCTCAGTACCTATTGTAGCTGCGTGTCTGAAATTTTGCCAAAAGTAGTTTAACTTTATGGCCAAGGTTTCTGCAAAATTTGGTTGGTCTAGTACAGAGGGTTCGAGTAGCTGCCATACAACTCCTTCTTTTATATGAGGATTACACTACAGCAAATGAAGGTGGGTTTCTGAAATTTTGCCAAAAATAGTTAAGTGTAATGGCCAAAGTTACTGCAAAATTTGGTTGGTCTACTGCAAAGGGTTCGAGTAGCTGCCATACAACTCCTTCTTTTATATAAGCATTACTCTTTACCTAATAAAGCTGAATATTTTAAATTTTGCCAAAAGTAAATAACCGCATGATATAATGTATATGTTACGGTCATGCGGGTATCCCAGAGTTGACACAGTCTACTCTACCACACTCTTCCTCGTTTTTTATATATTTAAATTAAGTTTTGGACAAATTTTATTAAAAATTAAATGGAATTTCTAATTCGACTTTATTTGTGTTTTTTTGGTAATAAAGACATAAACTTAAGTGAATCGATTCAGAGACTTAAGTGTATGAACCAGATTAAAATAAATAAAATGATTTTGCTATATTATCCGCTAGAAAAATAAAAAAATAAAGGAGCTAGTATTCTAAATTTGTTACAAATACTATTGAAATAGATCTGGATGTGGATCTGGATCTGGATATCTTAAATGGTATATGTTTAAAAGTATTTAAGTTTTATGGCAAAAGTTTACTTAATTTATTATGAAGCTGGGTATATTTAAAAATTTTTTCAAAAGAAGCTATTTTTTATATCCAAAGTCTGTAAAAAATATACTTTGTGTAGAGTAAGAGCCTCGAAAAACTATCATACAACTTATATGCATATCTTAGAGTCAAATAAGTTGTGTATTTGTATAATTTTTGCTACTATAAAAGTACAATAAACCTCATGTTTTAATATTTATTCATGGGGATATCTTACATTTGACACAGTCTACATTCTTCCTTATTATTTGAATAACACGTAACGAGTTTATGCTTAGTCAAAATTTAGGCAAATCCGCAAATAGTAAAAGAATATTTTTTTTTTGAAAAGAATGTTATGAAAGAACTTTTTCCAGTCGTCCCACTGGTTACGGAACTACAGCCCCCCAAAGTCAAAAAAAGCACTACATTGTTATAACAAAAGTTCTATAAAAAATATTTTCAATCTGGAATCGTCAAAAACTGTTTTATAAGCTTTATAAATATATGGAACATTAAAATATAGGGTTACAATACGAATTAAGATACCTTAATTTGCCGTTGTGCAAAAAAAAGTTTTGCCAAAATTCTAGATCCCTTATATCTTCCAAACGATATGACTTAGAAACTTTGACAGAAGTTAGATATTGATTTTTCAGAGAAGTTAAATCTTACAAAATAAGTATGAGTCAAATATAGTTAAAAGTAAAAAATAAATAAATATGAAGATTCTTATTTCCTAAAATAAAAAATAGGTTCATTTTTGATATTTTTTCTTAAATATGAAATTTCAAACCGAAGTTCTAAAAAATTTATAGGTATAAACAATTTTTCAATATATTCTTATGCTAAACCTTATTATGGGAAAGAAACTGTGCTTTTTTAAAAATTCTTTGATTTTTTCAACACTTGTTGTTATATATACTATAGGACTAATTATTTTAAATATTTGTTAATTTTTTTATATTTTAAGACTGAAAATTATTTACATTAAATCTGACCCATGGCGTATAGTATGGTAATGATTCTAGTAATTCAATCGAAAAGTTTCGGATTCAAACTCCGGTCTGATAATATTCAGTATTCATATATAATAAATTGTATTAATTCCATTATTACTAATTAATTTACGTAATTATTAGTATATTAAATGGATTCATATTGAATATTCAAGATAATTTTTTTATCGATGGTCTTATCTTTGATAACCGGCATCATAACACAAGCTCCATATGAGAAAATTAATAAACTTGAGAAAAATAATAAATTAAATAAATAAATAATAAATTAATAAAATCATTTAAATTTTCTAAGAAATAGCTGTTGACAAAACTTTTCACTTAAAAGGAATTAAATAAATATTAAAATAACAATATTAATTTTAGAAAAACCAATAATTTATTTTAAAACAGATTTTAACTTAAGAATATATTTGTTTATTTTTTACTTTTAACCTGTTCGAACGTAGTTCAAATGCAATACTAAATTTGCCATACCATTTGTGACGCTGAAAATGAGAGGGGTTAGATATGGCCGGAAGTATTATGAACCGGTTCATAATCGAAAAATCCGTCTCAACAACTCAAAAATTAAAAGAGATAGGACGCTAAAATGTTCACAAATTCATTTGTATACAAAAGTCGTCTATGCTATTGAAATTAAACCAGTTTGATCGGCGCGAGTAGCTGCCATACAACTTTTATTTCTATATGACCAACGTTTTTACAAAATTTATTTTGTTTAGTGCAGGAGGTTTGAATAGCTTCCATAATTTCTTGTTTTTTTGTATACAAACCATATGGTTAAATTAAAATTATTGCGTCTGAAGTTTTCACAAAAACTTGTTGTTAATATTATATAAATGTGAGCAACTTAGAGTTTAAATTACTTTCTTCTTCTCGTTTTTATTAAAATTTATTAAACGAAATTATTTTTCTTTGTATGCCCGGTATATTAAAATAAGGGCACCGGTATATTAAAATTACTCCCCCGTTTGTAACGAACCGATCTAGACGAGCTAGATATAGTGTTAAAGGTACGTATCGGATCAGCATCAAAAAGTAAATCCATCTAACGATAACTCAAAATAACTCAAAAACTAAAGGGGCTAGAGTTTTGAAATTCACGCAAACTCATTTTTAAACAATTTCTAGGTTCCCAATTGTTTTTGGTTAAAATCGGACTAAGGCTTCGGGGAGCTGCCATACAACTGTATTTAATCCAATATGAATTCTGCAAAACTAATTATACTAGGAGGATGAAACTTTTAGGGTGGGTCCAACTTTTTTTATGCCTTGCTTGGCAAATTTAGACATTACTCGGAACAAATTTTAGGTTGGGCCAAATTTATTATTTTTTTTTTTTAATTATGGTCTTTTTTTAAATCAAAAAATTATAAGGGCAGGGTAGATCAAATTTTTTTTAATTATTTAACTCTTTTATATACTTTTAATATAATAGCATAAGAAAATTAAATAACGGTTTATTTTATTTTATACATCCTAGTGAGTATGGTATGCACGGGTATCTAAAAGTTGACAAGGGCAACTATAATCTTCCTCGTTTGTCTTTAACCACAATTCTAAACATTTGATGTTATTAAATAAAATTACTAATCAAATAATATTGTATCACTCTTAATATTAAATATTCAATTTAAAGGTATAGTATTGTAATAGATACTATACTCAATCAATAAGACTTATATCGTAATCATTATGAACCTTTTTTTTTTCTCAATGTTCGATAAATTTTAAAAATTATAATTATATAACTTAATTAAAATATACGTTGTCTATTAGAGTTAACTTATAAGGTTTAATCATTTAAAAAAAAAACTATGCACGTGCAGCTACTCAAACCCTTTAGACCAAATAAATTTTGTGCAAACCTTGGCCATAAAACCCAACTCCTTTTGGTAAAATTTCAGACATCTGAAATTCTTGTTTAACCAAAGGTTGAAATTTGCAAAAAACTTAAAAGAACACAATAGCGGTCTTCTTTTCCTCAGTTTCAAACAGTTCGCTTCTAACTCGTCCTGCCTCAGTCAACTCAAGGACCGCCATTTATTCCAGAAGTAGACTAATCCTTTGGTAGAATATGCTTTAGGACACGAGCACTGATGAAAATTTTGAAGAATCTTAAAATTAAAAAATCAGCCGACTGTATTGCATACTACCGTCCTCAAAAACACATATACCTCCATTTTAAAACCTCTGCGCAACCTTTTCCACCTTTTCTTTACTTCAGGTATTCATCCTACCCAATGGAAGGTTGCACATGTTTTTCCAATTCCTAAAAAAGGCGATTAAAGCGATCCCTCCTACTACCGACCAAATGCTATTACTTCGGTCCTTTCCAAAGTAATGTAAAAAGTTAATAAATTAAAGTAAATAAACTATCAGCTTTTGAAACAAAGATTTAATTAAAATCCAAAAATGAGGTGAAATCAACAGAGTTGACTTCAACACCATAAAAAGCCCAATGCTGTCTAGTCTCGCGAAAAATAGCAACAACTAATTCGAACCTTTCTTTTCATGGTGAAGCTTTGCATCATACGGAAGACTTGAATATTTTGGAGATTGACTTGGTCAAGTCCTATTTTTGGAGTAGCTAAGGATGCTGCTAAGTGTTTGGGTTTCTTGTATCGCTGCAAAACTTACTTCTCATCCTCTGATCTCCTTAACATCTATAAAACTTATGTTAGACCGAAAATGGAATATAATGCACATATTTGGGCTTGTGCTCCCATTACGGCGCTGGGATACTTGTTAAAGTGCAAAATAAAGCTATTCGTCTTATAAATGATCCTAAAGCTACCTCAACGCTCACTCCACGCTATCGTCACACTGTTCGGTCACTGACCTTGTTTAATAGATATCTTATATATCTATAAAACTTATGTTAGACCGAAAATGGAATATAATGCACATATTTGGGCTTGTGCTCCCATTACGGCGCTGGGATACTTGTTAAAGTGCAAAATAAAGCTATTCGTCTTATAAATGATCCTAAAGCTACCTCAACGCTCACTCCACGCTATCGTCACACTGTTCGGTCACTGACCTTGTTTAATAGATATCTTGTTGGGATTAGCACCTGTTCTAAAGAATCAAACAACTTATGATTTCAACATTTTCCAACTTCAAGATTTTCTAACGGGAAACAAGGTGGGCAAAATATTCTCATCCCTACACAGTTGAGCTAGCTAGATGACGTAACACAACTTATGGAAATTCGTTTGTCATGCACTCATCTCGTTTATGGAACGATATTCTACCAAATGTGCTCCGCAAAGTTGATAATGTATATATGTACGATTTAACCAAATTTAAAAAGAACATTAACATCTTTCTTCTAAATATCCATCCAATTTTCCCCTATTCCCATAATCCAGAAATTCCAAATAACTTCCACCACAATCCTTAATCCTTCCATATCCTCATCCCCGTAACCAAACTGTACATTTTTGAGAACCTGTAATTTCTCTCCTTAATTTTGGAACAAAAAGGGTGTGTTTTTGGTGTTTTAAAATCATACACTACTCAAAGAAACCCCGCATAGTTTCAATGGGTGGCTTTCGAGCTTTCCATTCCCGCGTTACAAAAAAAAAAAAAAGTCAATATTTAGTAAATTAAATGGAGAATAATGCTCATATAAAAAAACTAATCGAACCTGTTACGCAAACTAGCTTGTATAAAAAAGAAATTTGTGAAAATTTGAGAATGCAAGCTCCTTCAGTTTCAAGTTATCGTACAACAGACAGACAGACGAACCAACGATCTATACATTTGAGTCTATATCTATCTCCCTTCCTTTAAAGCGCCAAAAACATTTTAATTGAAAATTTAGTAACTTGTGTTGATACTAGTATAAAAATAGATATCTAATACTTGTCTGGGTAATTTGACTTGTTGACTATAATACTAAAAGAAAATTATTTAACCTTCAAATTTTGAATAAACAAAAAATTTTGAAACAGATTTTATGGGCAAAAATTCCTTAGACATTTTAATAAAACATTTGTTTAATTAATTATATATAACATATAATTCAAAATATATAAATGGGGAAATTCTGGTTTTTTATTTAATATTAAATTTTAATTCAAACAATTAAGATGTTTCTAAAAAAGGTATAATTATTACTATTAATTTAAAATAAATTAATTTTGTTATCAAATTTAAATAATTTTTTTTTATTTTTCTAGTGCACAATTATTTTTGTATCATTTACTTTACTTCTTCTTATGACAATCAATCAGAATGTCCTAGCAGAAAATGCGCTAAGTCCCTCTATAATAAAAACTCTTCTTGGCAAAAAGTAAAAAAAATATTATAGAAAATGGAAGAATTAAAATAATAATTGTTGATAAAATTAATTAAAAATGTTTTAAATAAAACGATTATATATTTTATACAATTTAAATTTTCAAAACAATTTCATTTTCTTACAATAATTTGCGTATAAATTTAGGTAAAAATTGCGAGCTGAAAAATAAAACCCTGCAAAATTTTATTTCATATTGGTAAATAAGACTTTAGGGCATTATCGCCAATAAAATCAAAGAAAGTATGCTGCTGAAAAATGGTTTTTGTAATTTTTAAACAACGAAAACTTATTGCATCACATTTTTTTTCGAAGAAATAAACTCTAAAAAAATTAAATATAAAAAAATATTTTTTTCAATATATATACTTTTATTTAAGTAAAACTAGCCCCCCTAAAAGGTAGAAAATTTCTTTTATTTTCTACCTTTTAGTGGGTAGAACACCACGGATCCACCTGTTCTTCCATAAAATCATTCATGTTCATTACCTGCGATATTCCTATGTCCCGGAACCAACAATAACGAAGAAAGAGCCAAAAAGGCCTGTGTAGCCCTGTACTCGTGTAAGAAAATGTTAGGTAAAAAATGGGGATTAAAACCAAGAATATGGCTTTATGAATGTACACTGCTATCGTACGCCCCATTTTTACCTACGGATCATTAGTCTGGTGGCCTGCGCTGAAGAAGGAGTACATCCGAACCAAGCTTCGTAGGGTACAGAGAGGCGTATGCATAAGCATTACAGGTGCGTTGAGAACTACGCCAAGTAATGGACTTAATGCACTTCTCTACCTCCACTCCGTTGACCTTTATATAAAATTTTTAGCCGGTTGTAGTGCGGTCAGACTCAGAGAAAATAGACATTGGCGCATAAAACCCTATGATCTGCCAGAAGCCACAGACTACACAATCCCAAGTCTGGAAGAAAAAATTAAGAATCAAGAATAGAGTGGAAACAAGAAAACCCCCTGAGAGAAGTAGACATCGCACTCTTCACTGATGGTTCAAAGATGGACTGCGGTGTCAGTGCTGGCGTCTATTCGAAAAACTCAAAATAGAACACGCCTTCAGAATTTTCAATAAATCCAGTGTATTTCAAGCTGAAATGCTGGGAATCTGGAACGCATGCAAACTGCTTAGCCACAATACTTCTCTCGTGGGAAGCATTGCCATTGTCTCGAATAGTCAAGTGGCTATCGCGGCTCTGAACTCTACGACAATAACATCTAAACTTGTCAGAAAATGCTTTAAAGAGCTCAAGAATATAAGCTATTAACACAGTATTACATTACTGCGGGTTCCAGGACATAGGAATATCGTAAGTAATGAACATGCTGATGAATGAATAAGCAAGGGTTCCAATCTGAATGCTTCTATGAAAGAATAGGTGGATCCACCATTAAAGAGCGTGAAAGAGATATCTTTCTCCACTATTTATCCCTAGCGAATAGAAGGTAGAATGAATTAAGCTGATGCCGTACGGCCAAGAAAATGTGGCTGTCATACGAGAACAAAAGAACAGATCCAACATACGAAAACAAAAGAACTACAGATAACCTATTGAAGCTATCCCGACGGGATATAGCAAGAATAATAGACGTGATCACGGGACATTAGCCAATTGGCGAACATGCGGCCAGATAAGGTATCCCATTCAACAAATCATGCCGGAGCTGTGGTTAACAGAATGAGAAAGAGACCATTAAAAACTTCACGTGTAAATGCCCAGCACTAGCCAGGGCCAGAAGAGTGGCTCTGGGTAGCCATGAATTTAATCATCTTAGCGATCTGGCACCTAAGCAACCTGCAGGTATAGTAATGTTTCTGATTGCTGCGAAATGGATCTAAAATAAGAACCAATATAGCCCTAACTTAATGCTTTGTGACCATGGTAGTAGTAGCAAAACGGTGCTAACGCGCTAATTGAGGTCCTGTCACGATTGGCAGCATCAGCCACCTAAACCAACCAATCAATCAGTATATATATATATATAATACAATAAAACAATAAAACCTTTTTAATTTCAAGAAATTAAATAAAATAAATTATAAATTAATGCAGGATTCATTATTACATGTACATATGTAGATATACATGTATAATATTTGTTAAAATTGGTATATTAAAACGCAAAGACATATAATTTGAAAAAATTTCAAAAACATTAAACTTCAAAAAAATAAAATCGTTAATAATTACTAAATCACTAAAATTACTATACTTTTAAATAAACAAGTAATGAAAAAAAACCAAGGGTTTTTAAAAAAGCACATTTTCAAAATTATATTGTATTACATACTGAGTTTAACTTTGGAAATAGTTACTGCTTACTTATAAAATTTACTGCTAACAGTAAAGTTTTTATTTTAAAGTTATTATAGCCCTTCAATGGGGAAGGTTGCCAAGTTTCTGAAGGATGTAACTTCATCTACCTCCCCCCCCTCCGCCCCCTCCATGTTTTTAGGATCAAGGAATTAAATTGTGAATTCCACAAAAATTTGGAATTTTATTTAGAATTATACAATCTAAGCAAAAATGGGTAAAACTGAGAGACACTTTCTTCAATTTAAGGAACCACTTTTAAATTTAAGAAAAACCTTTAACATATGTTAAAATATAATGTTGGGCCTTTAAATTTTGCATATTAATAAAAAAAAAATTGGACAGGAATTCAAGTTACAGGTGCTTAAAAATAGCAAAATTTAAATTTTCGAGCCCTTATAGCTTTTAAACAGGGAGCTTGACAAAAAAATTTTGTTAACCGACTCCTACTAATATTTAAGGATCTAACTTCTCCCAAAATTTCAGGACCCTATCTTAAACCGTTTAGGAGATATATGGGACCAAAAATTTTGCAAAAATTGAGTTTTATATAATGGTAAATTTTAGTACCGTATGGCAACCCTATACATTTGAGCGACATATTTTTGAAAAGCCTATAAAAGCACCTCTTTTCTACCGTTTTTCGATTGAAAATAAACCTAACAGAACTCTTGTTATATCAATTTCAATATAGGGCTTTTTTGGAATTTGCAGGGGCTGTAGCTTCGTTACCCTTCAAAATTAAGCAAAACCTTTGACACATGTTGAAATATAATTAAAGAGCTTTGAATTTTGTATATCACTAAAAAAAAATTTGGACAGGTATTCAAGTTACAGGTGTTTAAAAATAGCAAAATTTCAATTTTCGAGCCCTTATAGCTCCGAAACATGGGCCTGGACAAAAAAATTTTGTTAACCGATTCCTACTAATTTTTGAGTATCTAACTTCTCCAATTTCAAGACCCTAGCTTGAACCGTTCTAAAGATATGTGTGGCCAAAATTTTTGCAAAAATTGAGTTTTGTGTAATGTTAAATTTTAGTACCGTATGGCAACCCTAAACATTTGCCTTTTAAAATTTTATAAAGTTTATAAAACCAGCTATCGTTTGCCGTTTCCAGATTGAAAATATATCCAACACAACTCTTGTTATAACAATTTAAATATAGGGCTTTTTCCAACTTTGGGGGGCTGTAGCCCCGTAACAGGTGGGGCTACAGAAAAAAATTCTTCTACGAAATTATTTTTTTTGCAATACAATAAAAATAAATTTAATTATTTTTTTAAAATTTTTTTACTCTATTTCAAACGGTGTAAAAGTTTTTGTAAACATACGGACAGACGGACGGACGGACAGAGTGAAGCTATATAAGCACATTTTTACAAAATTTTTTGAAAATGTGCTAAAAAGATAAATATTTATTAAACTTAACTAATAAATCAAATTAAAATAAATTCTTAAAACTTTTAAATCAAAACAATAAGAAAGTCTGCTTGACTATTTGACAACTATTGTTGTGAATTATCATCTTTTGTTTTTTTATATCTTTTATTACATAATTTTCTACAAGAGTTACCGTTCTGCCGTTGTAATTTATGGTAGAAAATTCTTTGCATTGGTGCACCTTTTGTTTGTTCGAAAAATTCTTCCCTGAACGTGAAAGAATTTTCTTCCATGCAAAGTTTAGTCAGTTTGATGTATAATCTAATTCTAAGCAATTCAGTAGTTCGCTTCCGCAGATTTTAAAAAGTATAGGCGAAATTACTGTACGTTTTCAACAAAGAACTCTCAAGAATACTTCTTATTGCAAATTAGTTCTATACCTAATCATATCGGTTATTAGAAATACAAGATGCAAAGAATATTTATAGCTTAACATTCTATAAACCAAGTCAACAAGCCAAATTAAAACATTTTTGACAGTTTATTTGCCTACATATGTCTGATGAAAGTTTCGTCAAGGCAGATGTAGTACTATGGTGTAGGTTTGAAAAGATTTTGATTCTATTTTTTTATCAGTTTCTTTAGTAAGATAACGGTTCATCAGTATCTCTTGTATAGAAATTAAATGAAAACATGAGTAAAACTAACGACCACAATTTTCAATATTTTTAAATAATAATAATTCGTGAGTAAATAATAATATTTTGTTTTAATGCATTGCACGAGTTTAATTCCTTAAACTTGCGAAATTGGCCAAAAACTTCTGACTTAGGAAGGGTGCTAAGGGATTTCCATTGATTAAAATCAATTAAAATTTTTATTATAATTTAATGTAATTTAATATATTAATAATAAAATTTAATGTATTCTTTTTATTGTATGTTTATTTATTTTTGTTTGCAAACATTTAAATTTTGTAAATCATAATATGTATCTGATTAAATATAAATAATATAATTAACAACGAATACTTACAGAAATAATTTGGAAAAATTGGTTTGGAAGATTATGAAAAAAGTACAAATAAGGGGGAGATTAAAACACTAAAAAAAAAATGTTGGGTACCATTATATTTTTTTATTAAATATAATGTGACCAGATTTTGAACTTGAGACCTTTCTTTTGCAAGAGCGACGTCCCAATCAATACGTCATTGGTCGGATGGATGAATATTGAACAACTGAAATACACTATAAATACTTTTATAGAATATAAAATGATTAATATATTAAAAATATATTAATTGTTAAGTTCGTCTAAGTTTTCCATTTCAGAAAATGGTTTAAAATTTTCTTCAGCATAGTTGGTAAAATGCTCACCATAACAAGAAGCAATTTCTTGCAACATTTTGGAATCATATTCAGCATGATGAATTAATTCTTTGGATGGCTCTTTTTTAAAAATTCTCTTATATATATTTCCTACGTTATAAGGTTTTTTAATTTTCCAATCTTCGGGTCTAACGTTCAAAATGATTGCCTCAATATTGTCCTCATCTTCTTGACGCATTGGATTATTTATACGCATTTGATTAGCCTTCAAAATTTTATCCGCTTTTTTAAAAGCGTGAATTGAATCAATACAATATATATTTTCGGTTAATTGAATATTTAATTTATCTAATCTTGTTTTCAAAATCGCATAATCATGTAGATAACCAAAATGGGCAACTAAACATATCGGTCCATTTAAATGTTTTAAAAATCCTATTATGATATTGGCAGCATTTTCATCAAAAGGCTTTTCATTTTTCAACATTTCATTATCAAGTCCTAAAATAGAAAATTATACAATTATATTTTTACATAGTTTTACTTTAACGTTAGTATAGTAGGTATTTTAAAAACTTGTTTTTAACCACTGAAGAATAAATAAACTAAAAAATTTTCTAAAAAAATTGACTCAAAACTTGAAAAAAAAAATCAAATTTAATATGTGTCTATTTTACTAAAGCTTTAAGAAATAAATGACTAATATTATTATTATTAAACATATTATGTATGTATATGGAGAAAAAAATCAGATTGAAATTATCAGGACGCTTTTGTATGTTTAAAATTTAAAGAATTTGTTATTATTGTTACAAACGTTTACTTTTATATTAGTATGTTTAAAAGCCAAAGGGTATACTAAATTTTCCATTACACTAATGAGGCGGTAAAAGAGGGCGAGGAGATATAGACTCAAGTGTATATGGATTGGATCGGAATCAAAAAGTAAATGAATTTTCTAGCTATGTGTTTAATAAATAAAGAAGTTAGGATTCCGAACTTTTCACAAATTTGTTTTTATGTAAGGGCCGACATCGCCAGTTTTCTCAACAGGTTCGAATAGTTGCCATACACCTTTTTTTAATATGAATATACTTAATAAAGCTGGGGTATTTAAAATGTTGTCAAAAATTGTACAGTATCAAAATTTGTGTACAATTTGGTTGGTCTAATGTAGTCGGTCCCAGTAGTTCCCAATCAACTTATTTTTTTCATATAAAACAATTTTCTATGCCCATTAAAGCTGGATGTCTGAAATTTTTGTTAATGTAGTTTATTTCAACTTGTAAAAATTTAATTTCAAAATATACATATTTTCGTTAACGTTACTACCGCTGACCGAAAACCAGTGCTTTTACCCTAATATATCATATTAATTATTTTATTCATTAATAATTTTAACTTTTTTATTAAAAAATAAAACAATATTCAATTATTTATCATATTGAATTTCTTATCTTTCATTTTTTTGATATGACACAGATTAAATTGTTTAATAAATGATAAAAAAAAATGCATGCAATTATGTAATAAATGCAACAATGTAATAAATTGATTTTCCAAGATGTTGATAATAAATTTCACACAAGGGTAATAAATATCTAATAGCTATTTGTTTTAAAATAAGGTTTGAAAAATTGAAATAATAAAACTGTATAATATTTGTATTGCAATTTTTTAAATTCTTATATTAATTTTAACTTATTTTGCCCGACTTTGTGTAGGTATTAGGTAAAATTTTTTCAAATCTCAGCGACAAGAAATTTTTATAAAGGTCTGTGTTGATAAAACTGGAGGTCGTGTTAAAGACCATTTTTATCTAATTTTATTTTAAAATATTATATTAAGATATAAATAGATTTCATAATTAGTATATTTTTTTTTTTTACATAGTATAAAAAAGTTTAAGAGTTATAACATATTATTTATTAAACGTTTGAGTGAAATGTATACGAAATAAATAAAAAAGAGTAGTTTCCTTTTTAAAGAAATTTTTTTTTCAGAAAAAAATAAAAGTTCTTGGTTTTACATTGATATAAATAATCGTTTTTTATACCTACATAATATTAGTATATTATATTATCTTTATAATGGATTATGTATTTAATTTGAATATTTATAAATTAGTTAAAAAAATTTTTGATTATTTACATAAAAATAACTTTAATTAAATAATCCTAATATTAAATATTTTGTTATTTTATTTATTTTTATACCCGTATGACTATTATTTTTTTTAAATTAATTATTAAAATAAATGATTGTTATTAATTATTAACATTACATGATATATAGAATTTTTTTACCATCTGAGCATGTACCCCAATTTCCTTTTTGACTTCTTTTAATTGCTCTAAATCATCTGTATACGTTGTTACGTTGCAATTTTTGTCTTTTTGTTTTTCTCTTCTCAAGTTTAAGTTATTTTGCCTTGAATCGACAAGAATGCTGTCAATAGGGCTAGCTTGAAATGCTCCAGTACAGATCCGAATACTTGGGTTATGAACTACGTTAAGAGATTCAAGCTATTTTCTACTGATTCAATTATAAATTGGGCGACTTCCATAATCTAAAAATGGTAAAATTACTATGTTGTTTAGTCTAGGTAATTATTTTACGATCAGAGCCATAATTTGTATTTGATAGAATTTTAAGAATAGTTAATAATTTTAAAGCTTTTGTTTTAATTGCTCTTATATGTTCGGTCCATCTTAATTTTGGGTCTAGAATCATTTCTAAAAAATTTTATTAAGGAAATTCAGGCAGAATTTCGTATTAAGATTAATTTTTAAAAGGTTTTCTAGTAAATTCCTGTGCCACATTTTATCATAAGCTTTTTTATATAAAACAAGTGATGAAAAAAACCAAGGGTTTTTAAAAAAGCACATTTTCAAAATAATATAGTGTTTCATACTGAGTATTTTATCGGAATATAATGTTGAAACTTCAATGTTAACATTTAATTTAGGAAATATATACGTTGGTGACTAAGTTACTACTTACTTATACAAACCGTAATTTTTTTAATTTTTAGTCCTAATAGTCCCTGTACGGGGAAGGTTGCCCAATTTTTCAAGGATCTAATCCTCACTATTCCTTTTTCCCCAACTTTTTTAGGTTCAAGGAATTAAATTGTGAATTCTACCAAAATTTGGAATTTTATTTAGAATTTTACTATAAAAGCAAAAATGGTTAAAACTGACAGACACTTTCTTCAATTTAAAGAACCGCTTTTAAATTTAAGAAAATCTTTAAACATATGTTAAAGTATAATGTTGGACCTTAAAATTTTGTATGTTAACAACAAAAAATTTAAACAGGTATTCAAGTTGCAGGTGTTTAAAAATAGCAAAATTTCAATTTTCGAGCCCTTATAGCTGCAAAACAAGGGACGTAACAAAAAAATTTTGTTAACCGACTCCTACTAATTTCTGAAGTTCTAACTTCTCCCAAAATTTTCAAGACCTCAGCTGGAACCGTTTAGAAGATATGTGGGGCCAAAAATTTAGCAAAAATTAAGTTTTGCATAATGGTAAATTTTAGTACCGTATGGCAATTCTGTACATTTGAGTGTGTTATTTTTGTAAAGCCTAAGAAAGTAGCTCTCTTCTGCCTTTTTTGAAAAGATTGAAAATATAGCTAACAGAACTCTTATTATACCAATTTTAATATAGGGCTTTTTTGAAATTTTCGGAGGCTATAGCTTCGTCACCCTTCAAAATTAAGAAAAACCTTTGACACATGTTGAAATATATTTAAAGAGCTTTTATTTTTGTAAATCATAAAATAAAAATTTGAACAGGTATTCAAGTTACAGGTGTTTAAAAATTGCAAAATTTAAAAGTTAACCGACTTCTACTTATTTCTAAAAATCTAACTACTCCCAAAATTTCAAGACCCAAGCTTGGTCCTTCTAGAAGATATGTGTAGCCAAAAATTTTGCAAAAATTGAGTTTTGCATAATGGTAAATATTAGTACCGTATGGCAACCCTAAACATTTGTCTTTTAAAAATTAAATTAAATTATAAAGCTTATAAAACCAGCTATCTTTTGCCGTTTTCAGATTGAAAATACACCCTTTGTGTATTTTTGGGCTTTTCCCAAATTTGGGGGGCTGCAGCTCGGTAAAGGGTGGGCCTACAGAAAAAAATTCTTCTACGAAATAATTTTTTTTGTAATACCTACTCGTGGTTAAAATTTCTTTTCTCTATTTCAAACGATGTAAAAGTTTTTGTAAACATTCGGACAGACAGGCAGAGTGAAACTATATAGGCACATTTTTACAAAATTTTTTGAAAATGTGCTAAAAAGACAGTCAGTGTGGGCTTTTTTATACAGAATGTTTCCATAATTTCTGATTCCATATATAATAAATTGTCAATCGTACATCTAGTTTTTCTAATAATTCAAATTGTTGCACATTAATTATCTTATTATGTTCTAGGATGCATTGAAGTCTTTTATTAATCATAAATTCTAGAATCTTACACAAGCAATTTTTTAAGGATATGGTCGGAAGTTTTGGGGGATTTTTGGATCTTTTTCTTTATTTTGAGTGCTCTGTACACATGCTTTTGGTCTTAGCTGCATTTATTTTTAGACCAGCTCGTTTGTCATATGTGTTCAAATTTTGGCAGATTTCGTTCAGACCACTTCTTGTGTGTGCCATGAAAACTACATCATCAGCATAATCTTAGTGGCTTAAATGTTTTCCTCGTCGCCACTGAATGCCATATCTCTCATCTACGCCTATGGTTGCGGTTAAGATTTCGCCCATCACAACCAAAAATAATATAGGAGACAATATACAGCCTTGCCTTACACCCTGCTGCACCTCAAACGTGTAAGACTCGACACCTCGCATTTTCGGACCAAGGTTCCGTGGAGCTGTCATATAACCAAGCGCGGATATAAGGGAGTGTATTGAAACGAGATTCCATTAAAAGAATAAACAATTTTTATTAACTTACATAAAAGAATTTATATTCATATTTGCTTTTTCTATTTTTTAAAAAAACTTCAATCTTGCTAAAATTAAAATAAAGAAACAAATACATTCCTATTTATTAATTACTACTTTTCATATTTACATGATACAGGGACAGAAAATCCAGCACAGTAAGGCTTTTCTAGTCATATTTGAACATATATTAACACTTAAAACATCCGATCAATTTTTTTAGCCCAATTTTTGTTCTATTGTTGTTTTATTATTTTTAAATAGATAAATTATTAGCAAGAATTTGAATAGATAAATTAAATAGAAAAAGTTTTTAGTATTATAAACTACTAAAAATTTGGTTTTAAAATGATGGACTTGTAATTTAATTTGATTATTATATATTGTTGAAAAGAGTGCGAGGAGACCTTTCGGTATAATAATAAATAAATCTGAATCGCCACTAAAGTTTCTGAGATATTGCAATTTAAAATGACAATTTAAACAAGTAAAGCAACAGTCAGTCGGTGCAACCGACTTAGAAATACCCTACACCTATTTGGTTCAAATTTAAGGACATATCCATAAGTCATTTTAACACCATAAAAGCTGTTATTAATTTGATCGTAAGACATAGCTAACCAAATTAACTTTATAATACTAAAAACATTTTCTAATTACACTATCTATTAAAAAATATTATAAATTCTTACTAATTTATCTATTTAAAAATATTAAAAAAACAAACAAACTTGAAATAAATGAAAATATATTTATTCCAATTCAATTACAAAATGAAAAAATTCTAGTTATTAAATTTTGTGATAAAAAGCTAATCAAAGCATTATATATTTAATAAACCAAATTTTTTAAAATTGCAATTATTTTAAATGGCTAGTTAATATACCGAATAGAAAAGCTTATACGCAAAATATGCAATAAATGTACTTCTAAAATACATATACAAATTTAGACCTTATCATATAATTCATTTAAATATAAAAATAAATTTTACATAAATGCAGCAAGTACCTTTGAACATAGCTGAACCACTACAATTAAGTCAAAATTTCGGAGACACATAGGAAATAGCAAATATATCTTTGGCTTCGAAATTAAACTCGACCAGAACCAATTCCCATTGTACTTTCATTACTAGTAACCTAGAGTTTAAATTTCATCAAAATACCGGCATTATTTTTTGAGTTATGACGTGTTTTAAGATATATGTTTGTTAGCCCTTGAGCTTTTCAAGGGTTTCAAAAACTCGAAACCATGGTACGATTTCGCCCATATGCAGTCCCCGTCATACTTTCAATACAAGTTAACTCTTGTACACTATTGGAACGTGTTATCTTAATTTTAAGTTACTAGTTTTAGTAATTTCGATGGTAAGCTTTTACACATTTGTGGGTCTAAGAGAGGTACTGAACCACCACTCCAATTGATCCAAAATTAGAGGGACACGCAGGAAATAGTAAAGAACACGCATGTGCCAAATTTGAAGCTTCTACTTTTGTTTCAAGTTATTATCTTTATTATTTTCGAAAATATCCTTTAAGGTCCTCGGAACTGAGTGGCTGGTCCCCACTTACTACTCCAACTGTATTGGGCTCAAACTTGAAGGAGACTAAGGAAATCGAAAGCGACACTCTGATACCAAATTTGGAGGTTCTATCTTCATTGGTTACGGAATTATGCTAGTTTGGCCTAAATTCGATCAAAAAGTTCTAAGTTCCGAACCCATTGTCCAAACCTCACCGTGCGCAATTGGCGCAGTAGTTTCATTACCAATGACCTACAGCACAAATTTCATGAAGATAGCGTCATTAGTTGTTAAGTTATCGTGATTTTTTACATATGTTCGTTAGTCCTGTAACCGATTCAAAGGTTCAGAATCCGAACCCTTGGGCTGATTTCGGTTTTATACAGTCCGTGCTGTACAGTAAGTACTAGTTAACCCTTGTACAAAATTTAAACATTCTATCTTAATTTTAAGTTACTATTTTTAGTAATTTCAAGTATAAGCTTTTAAAACTTGGGAGGTCTGAGAGAGGTACTGAACCACCACTCCAATTGATCCCAAATTAGGGGGGCAAGCAAGAGATAGTAAAGAACACCTAATTTGAAGCTTCTACATTTTTTCAAGTTGCTATCTTTATTAATTTTAAAGATATGCTTTAATGTCTTTGGATATGTGTGGCTGGTCCCCGACCCCCAACTCCAATGGGGCCCAAATTTCAAAGACACTTAGGAAATAGGAAAGGACACCCTGATACCAAATTTGGAGATTCTATGTTTATTGGTTTCGGAATTATGCTCGTTTGGCCTAAATTCGATCAAAAAGTTCTAGGTTCCGAACCCATGGTCCAATCCCGACCTTACGCAATTCCCGAAGTAGTTTCATTACTATTAACCTACAGCACAAATTTCATGAAGATAGCGTCATTAGTTGTTGAGTTATCGTGATTTTTTATATTTGTTCGTTAGCCCTGAAAACGATTAAAAGGTCCAGAATCCGAACCCATGGGCCGATTTCGCCCAAATGCAATCCCCGCCGTACTTTCAGTCCTGGTAACCTACAGTTAAAATTTCATCAAGATAGCTCCATTATTTTTTGAGTTATCGTGCCTACGGACGGACGGACGGACATGGCTATATCGACTAAGGCGGTCACGCTGATCACAAATATATATACTTTTCCATACCTAGCTCGCTTCCTTTAGGTGGTTACAAACACCATACCAAAGTTAATATACCCCTTTACCTATTCTATAGGTGTAGGGTATAATAAAAACAATAAAATTAATTTAAAACTTCATCCTAAAATTATGCAATTTTATAAAAATGTTAACTTCAATACGAAATTATGGAAAATTCCTGAAAAAAGTAATTTTCATTACAATTCCCTATTACAATCATATATAATATAATAATATTGAATGAAATATGAAAATATAAAATATTTGAAATATTAAAAAGTAAAAAAATAATATAAAAATTTTATTCGGCAAGAAAGAGTATTAAATTTAAATATTGTATTATTCATGTATTCTGCAGACTTGGATCTAATTAATTACATTTTGTAATCAATTACACCTCAAATTACATTTAGAAGTAATTGTAATTGAATTTTTAACAATTACAATTACATGTAATTTGTGGTTGTAGTTTTTCAATTTCAATTACATGTAATTTGTATGCTATACTAAAAGTATTTGATCGCTCAAATACTTTTAGCATAGTCGAATACTTACTCAAACATCCTAATAATGTATCTCCACAATTTAAAAACGTTGATTTTCTAAATTTGATGTTATGTGTAAAGCTTTCTGAGTATCTTTTTATAAAATTATTAAAAGACCATTAATTCATAGGTTTTAAATTTATAATATAGAAAAAAATTTCATGTTATTAATTCCTCCATTAAAGTTTTAATTTAAATTCTAAGAAATTGGTTACAAAATAAATATTTTGAATACGAGAATTTTAATCTACAAAAATTTAATTTTTCAAATATGTACAAACCTTCTGAATTATTTTCACCGAAAACAAATACATAAATTATATTTTTATTTGAAGAATTGGCATTATTATTATCAATTGAATATAATTTATATCTGGTGCAATATTCAATAAATATGTCTTCCATATCTTTTCTTGTACCAGAAAAGTATGGTGCCATAACTTTAAACCAATTCAATTTTATAGAGGGATGCGACATTAAATTTAATATTTCGATCATTCTCCATGTTAAACATCATTTTCTGCTTAAGATAATGTAGTTAAGATAGATTTATTTTAAGGTTAAAAGAAGTAATACAATCGATATCTAAACATGTATTTTGATTATTTTTATTTCAATTACTTTTTTTCATTAAATATAATTGTAATTGAAGTATTTTCATTACAATTACATATACTTGTAATTTGAAAATTTTCAATTACAATTACATTTAATTTGTAATTGAAGTCTTACAATTACAATTATATGTAATTGTAATGGAAATATTTCAATTACAGTTACTTTTAATTTATAATTGAAAAAACTATAATTAAAATTACAAATAATTGTAATTGAAATCTTTATTCTTTTGTAATTTACCCAAGTCTGGTATACTTGTATTCAATATTCATCGCATTTTTAACTTCTAACAAAATTTGTAAGACTAATAAATAATGGTGACGTGACACGAAGTCCCATGGGCAAAAGTCCAATTAGGATCTTTGAGTTTTTGAAATGAGTAAATATTTACATATAGTTCAAAAATAAAAAGGTCAAAAGTCACATGGAAAATTAATGACAAAATCAAATCTAATACTTTATTTCAATAATGAGGAGTACATTAAAAAGACTTTGCTCACAGGTTTCATTGCCCCTGAGCATTTTATCTTTTTCGAACAAAAAAGTTACATCCAAAGCCAAAACCATATCCCTCTATTATATTACTATAATAGAAGGGCTACATGCAAGGTTATAGATTTTTATCCGGGCAATATTAACGGAGTAAATTTAAAATATGATATGTCCATACCAGAAAAAGACAAATCATTAAACAAAAACTATTGGCGGTTAGATAACTCAAATTAATTAGCATTAAGTAATATATACAATACATTTTTAGCTAAGTTAAGCATTTTAAGTTAGATTAAGTTAGGCTAAGGTTTTATATTAAAAAAAAAAATAGAAATTTGGTTTTAATACTCTAAATTTTCCAAAAATGGTTATTAAAAAAATTGCTAAATTGCAATACTACTTAAATATTTAGGAATAAAATAATTAATAAAATTAACAATAAAAACTATAGGTTAAGCTTAAATGTTAATTGAATTATTATTATTATTATTATTATTTTATTAATATATTTGTCTAGAATGAGGTGTAACAAACGCATTCAATTAAATGTGTTTTGTTGGATGTGTTCAATTCTAAAAAAATAAAATATTAATGTTTTGTTGAATGTGCTTTATTTTAGAAAATAAAATATCATGAATTATCATAAGCAGGCCAAAAAATATTTTATTTATTTTTAATAAAAACAAAAAAAAAAAAACAAAAAAAAAAAACAAAAATAAATAAAATTTTTTTATGAATTTAAATTATTTTAAATGCATGAATTTGTTCATTTACATTTTTAAAACTCACAGAACATTTTCTGGAAATTTTAAACATATTGAAATTTAAAACACTTTGTTAATAAAAAAACATTTTGTTTATAAAAATTAAAAAAACTATGCTTAGCAAGAAAATTGTGTAGTAAGTCTTAATTATTTTCAGTGAATATCTGAAATAACCAATGTACGCTTTGTTTCATTGCTTGTATTGAAAAGCAAATAAACCAAGCAACGCAATCAAAGTGTTTTCAAAGTTCGCTCAAAGTTCCATCATCTCTCTCTCATCCCTGCATCTTTCCCTCATAATTCCTTTTAATTATTTTTCTATTTAAAAAAAGCTAAAAATAAAAAAATGGTGTAGAGGTTGGCAAAGTGGCTTCGCGTGTACAATACTTGAGTTCGATGCACCAAGCCAGCAGTCAGCACCATAGAAGCCAAACGAATATATTTTTATACCCGTGCATACATATATGACATCGGGTATATTAGATTTGCTCCTCCGTTTGTAACGCATCGATCTAGACGAGCTAGATATAGTGTCAAGGGTACGTATCGGCTCAGAATCGAAAAATGAGTCGATCTAGCTATGTGTGTCTGTCCGTCCGTCCGTCCGTCCGTCCGTCTGTGTGTCAGCACGATAACTCAAAAACTAAAAGAGCTACAGTTTTGAAATTTTCACAAAATATTTTTCAATCAATTTCTAGGTTCCCTATTTTTTTTGGTTAAGATCGGACCAAAACTTCGGGTAGCTCTCGAACAGCTAACTTTTTTAACTCCAACATTTTCATATAAAAATTTGAAAATTTGCTATGCACCGTGTATTTAATATGAAATTATATGAATTTTGTTTGTTTTTGTTTTTTTGTTTACTTTTTTTTTGAATAGATAACGAGTTAGAATTTCATATTATTTAAATGATGCGTAGTTTTTTTAAGATAAGCAAAAAAGAACACAAAGATTTTTTTTAAGTAAATGGCTCCATAAATAATTTATATATGTATATTCATATAATATGTATATGTGTAATATTTTGAATGAATCATTTTATCAATATGATTATATGATGCTTACTTTGCTTAGGTTAAATATATTCGTGAATTAAAAATTAATTACAAGAGATAGAATTGAAAAATTAGAGCTAGAGTTTTGAAATTGACACAAAACATTTTTTGGACATTTTTAAGGTTCACTATTCTTTTTGGTTAAGACCAGACCAAGGTTTCGGGGAGCTGCCACACAACTTATTTAAACCAATATAAATTTCTTCAAAAGTAATTATTCTAGAAAGACGAAAATTACACACGGTTAGTTTTATAATGAATCAAGCACTTATATGAAGTTTCAAAATTTTACGGCTTCATTTGCGGGGGGTTGCCATACAACTTCTTTGCACCAATATGAATTTCTTGGAAACTGAGTATACTACGAGGATGAAAATTACACACTGTTAGTTATATAAAGAATCGAGCACTAATTCGGAGTTTCAAAATGTTACGACCCCATATTCGGGCAGCTCCCATACAAAGTTGTCAATTCGATAACTGTGAATCTAATGAAGCTACGAGGTTAAAATTAAAACTGGGCAGGTAAAGTAATAGGGCAAGTTAGTTGGCAAAGTCGGACATCGCTCGACCAACTTTTGGGTTGGGCAATTTTTTTTTGTTTTTTTTTTTTTTTGTTTTTAACCAAAAATTATGGTACCTATAATGAATTAAAAATTTAATTTTTTTTTTAAGCAAAAATTATGGGATAATAAGTTAATTTTTTTTTTAACTATTTTACTTTTTTATATTTTTTTTTATACCTAATAGCATTTATGATATTTAAAAATTAACTTACCCGTTATATATTATAAATAAATAACGGTTAGTGGGTAAGCACGGGTATCTAAAAGTTGACAAGGGCAACTATAATCTTCCTCGTTTTAACTTAATTCGGTATATTAAAAAAAATTCCAAATAAAGTTTATAATTCAAAATTTATAAATAAAGCAAAACTCAACATTTAATACAATTTTACAATGTAAATATGTACATTTTAGCATGTTGGGAAGGTACATTGTAGAATGTTAGCAACAAACAAATACTTCGATTTGAATCTAAGCAATGGTTGTGAAAACTAAGTAAAGCAATATTTTTTAAAAATATGTATACAAAATATTAATAGATGGAGTTACGGTTGCGATTTCATTTAAGAATGTGGTATTGATATACAATAAATGTATGTATCTGTATATATTTAAATTAGAAATAGTTCTTAATTAGAAAAAGTTCTTGTTTCAATTGACCTTCCGTCATTCTGTGACGGGCCAACAGCTAGTATAAATATATTTTTCTAAACTTTTATAAGCTAAGATAATTTAAAAATTTTAAAAAGGGTAAAATAAAGTTTGATAAAAAAAAAAACAAAAAAAAAAAAGAAATAGAAAAAGAAAAAGAAAGAGAAAGAGAAATAAAGTATGAAACTGTATTTTTTAATAAAATTGTTGTTTCACTTTTGCATTTATATTCTCTGGTGGGGCTATTTGTCAACATATGCCATACTTATTATATACCGTTGGAATAATAAAAACGGTATAATAACAAAATATAGTGTTTTTGTAAATTGCATACCCCTATAATTATTTTGAAAATTTGAATTTTTTTTTCCAAATTTCAACGTCAAACTGCAATATCTCAAAAATGGTAGCACCGATTCAGATAAAACAAGATGTATACTAAAGTCAGCACCAACCCCTACAATATTATTGAAAATGGTTCCAGTTTACTGTCTTACAAAACAAATATAACGGAATTTAAATATTCGGAAACTGTGAGATATAAAGTACCGTTATTTGATGACGTTATTTTGATAGCTCACAACATCTCTGCGGAAATTTTCTTTTGGTACTTTATCAAATAAAAAGAACAAACAAAAAAACAGTTATTACAATTAAATTTTCATCATTTTCATAAAACTTCTTTATTTGAAAATCATCCACCAAGCTACAATTGGTAAAAATCAGTTGCCTCCTATATATGTTTGTTTATTAAAAAAATTTAAGGAAATACGAATAGAAGCAGTTGGTATTTTCCAATATTGGCATTGCATGAAAAATATTTTCCACTATATAAGTTACTGAGATTTAAAGGGAATGAGCATTTATTGTATTGACGAGAGTGAACAATGTATTACAAACGCCTAAGTCCCAAAGGCGTTTGAAAAGCTTAGATGCTTTAGTTATTGGCCTAACTTAAATAAGTAAAATTTTTAAAATGGTAATAACAAGTTTTGCATGAAAAGTATATAAAACCAGAATGAACATATGTGTATATAAAAGCTACGCCTCTTCTAGTTGGACTTAAATGAAAGCTAGGCTTAAATAAATTTCAATATTTATTTTTAGTTTTCATTATTTGGCTTTTACTAAATTTTTAAGATTACTTAACTCTGTTTCTAGCCAACCTAAGAAAATTTTGTAAAATATATTTGAAAGCTTAAGTGCTCTTTTAAACAAGTATCTATTTATTTTCGATCTTTTTCAGTTTCAAAAGTGCGGGTATCTAAAAATAAAAATATTAAAATTTAAACAACTTTTTTTTTTGTGAAAAACTACATTTTTTTTCTAGCTACTCATAAGTATATGTGCAGTGGTATATAGCAATGCACTTGATTAGGAACACCCTGTATATAAAAACCAATATTCTGTGAATAGGGAAAACCCTGATGGGTATTACAAAAATATGTGTGAGTTTTTAAATTAGGAGAGATTTTAGAATTGGATACAAAATCAGGTATTCAATAACTTGTTTAGCGGGAAGATAATATTAACATTCTTTCGTTTCAATAAAACGACACTACGTCAGATTACACTACATCACCTAAATAAGTGCAAGCTTTTTGGAAACACTTCAAAAAACTGTTAAAGCAGGTTAATTGTAAATGTTGCAATATAAATATACATTTAAATTATTTTCTTTTCATTTAAAAATTAATATAAAAATAAAGAAAAAGTTAAATAAAGATGTCAAATTGAAATATTGCGCAATGTTTAAAGATTTGTTTAAATGAAAATCTGAATATTTTTTAAATGGTTTTTATTGCTATTTGTTTTATTTTAAAATTTGTTTATTTACTGAAATAATTTTTTTTCTAGTACAGAGTGATTATTAAAATAAGTGCCTCCATTTGTGAATATAGCAAATATTTTAAAGTGTATTATGATTCTGTATCAATAAAAAATTGTAAAGTGATTTTCAAATTTTCTTTTTTTAAAAAACATATGTATAAGTTAATTTACCTTGAGTAAATTTTTTTGTTCTTATTATAATTTTTGTGCCCAAGGTAGCCTCACAATTGGGTATACGAAAAATATGGCTTGATCACAAGTTAAAAATAATAAGATAAGTGGTTGCTTTGAGAATCTACTTTATTCTTATTATAATTCTTGTGCCCAAGGCAGCCTCACCATTAGTTATACGAAGAAATATGGCTTGATCACAAGTTAAAAATAATGAGATAAGTGGTTCCTTTGAGAATCTACTTTATTCTGCCATTAATAGCTAATTTACAGGTTATTTATAGTAATTTAATGATTACAAAACAAATTTTTGTTTTAATACAATATTAATGCAAAAAAATAAATAACAGGAATTTTACTTAAAAATTAGAAATTCTCACGGGAAAATTTACTGATGCAGTTTCACACCCGCACTATGGTTGAGCGTGTTGTTAAATTGTTGTTTACTTATACAATTAATTAACCTGTGTTAACTTATATAACAAATAATAAATAATTTTCAAAATAACTCTAGTTAAAGTGATGGTGACACTAAGTGACTTGAATTTATTCTAATTAATTATATAATAAATAAAATTGAAAAATATAGGCTTCTAGTCTAAACTAGACAATTTCAATGATAACCTATTATTGGAGAAAAGTTTTAAAATGTTAACTTTCAGATTCATATAATCAAAATCTTTTCAAAAAGTGTAAGTTCAATTATTTTATTATATTTAGAATAAGTTATAATTAAATAATTTAATTAATTTTAGACAAAATAGTTTTTAATAAATTTAAATTTTTGTCAATTTAAATTAATATAGATATTTTTATTAAAATAACTTTAAAAGTTAATTTATAATTACTAAACCTTTTCAATGTTGTTATTGTATCATTAGCTATGTTGATTCTTTTGAATCAAGAACTATTTGCGGGGATTCCTTGACAAATTGATGATACCACCTTTTAAAAAATAAAATTAATATTAAAAATAGGAATAATGAATTATAAAATAATGTTTCATTCAATAATAAAAATTATATGTTTTTTTTAAATTTTATTATGGATAAAGCTTGTTGCAAATAAAAGATTTAATAAAATATTTGTTTTTTATTTTTTTTTTTATTAAATACTTCCTTACATGTACTAATGTTTCTTTTTTGAAACAAGGACCACTGGAAAACATCGAAAGCCAGCAATTGTATGTGTACATAATACCTTATATGTGTTTTTTAAAACTTTAAAATCGTTTTATGTCCTTAGAACTTGTGTTCTTCTCTACTCAATATCTATAGAACAAGGTTAAAGACCAAAATGTGCGCTGACGTTAAAGTGATGTAAGAGTTGAGGTAATGAAGGGGGATCATTTACGAGATGAGTTTTTGATCATATTCAGTATTTTGCACTTTATATAGGTAGCCCATTAGCGATTGGAAACCTTTAGCCGAAATATGTGCATTGTATACTCCGTTTTACGTTTAATATGCGTTTTATAGTTATTGAAAAGATGTTGTGACAAGCTATATCACTTTTTACCTAATTTATAGTGAAATTTTTTGCTATGGTGCTAACCTGGTGGCTATCATTAGCAAGCGAGAAAACTGCTATCGTCTGCTTAACTGTATGAAAATATGAAATAGAACAGAAATTAAAAAAATTAGTTATAGATAAACATTAGTCTCTCCTTAATTATAGAGATAGCACAGAATCGTGGTTCGTTTAATTCCAATTTGTCATATTGACTTTAGTACAAGAATCTTGTGATTCAAAAGAAAACCTACAATGTACATATTATTGGGAAAGTATTTCACAAAGATATTTAAAAAAAACACAATTAAAAGCTAAAATGAATCTCATACAATAAAAAAATCCTAATTATTTGAAGAAACCAAATTATTAAAATTAAAAAATTATTAATTAACTATAATAATGAAAAAAAAAAATAACAAATTATGAGATATAACTTAATGTTTATTTAAAGCAGATGTTTTAAAATATTTAAATTTATACATTTTTAAAATTTATTAAAAGAAAGTATTTTTTATTTTAATAATATTTATATTTAATAATAATATTTATTTTAAAGGTAGATATAGTATTGTAATAGAGAATTCAAAATTAGAATATACTCGTATATAAAGTTTTTTTATCTCAAAATTTTCTGAATGCTGGGAACATGTCATTTTTAATTTCATTAAGCTATACAATTAAAATAAAATTTTTACAAGTGTCTTAAGCTAATGAATGTGCTTAAAAAAGTAAATACAAATCAATCAAAGTGTAATTTGACAATGACTTCTATTGCTTTCAACTTCAAGCCTTTTATTCTAAAAAATTTAGTAAGTATTTTCCTTTTTAAAACATTTCGGAATTACTCAATAAGATTTTAATTTAGTCATCATCTAATTTAGGACACTAAAAACATTAGTAACTTGATGCTAATTCGAATAGTGTACTATTGACATTTGAAAGATATACTCTTATTATACTCTTCATAGTTCCATACTTTCAATAATTAAAAAATTTTAAAATAAATATTATTAACAAAAACTTATAATATTTATTTAAATAATTTAACAAACAAATGTTCAACTATGTATTTAATTATATAACATTTTAATTTAAATATATTATATAAAAAATAAAATAAAAAAAACAATATTTTTTTCAATATATACTTTTATTAAAGTAGTACCCTACTTAATTAATAGTAGTTATTAGTAGTAATTTAATAGTAGTTATTAAAGTAGCCCCCTACAATGTAGAAAATAATAGATATAGACTCAAGTGTATGGATCGGATCAGAATCGAAAAATAAATCGATTTAGATATGTATGTCCGTCCGTCATCACTATAACTCAAAAACTAATGGAGCTAGGACCTTGAAATGTACGCATATTCGTTTTTTTGCAATAGCCGTCATCGCTATTTAAATCCAGCCATTTTGGTCCATGGGTTCGGGTAGCTGCCATACAATTTCTTTTTTTATATGAGTATTACTCTGTACCTGTAACAGCTGCGTGTCTGAAATTTTGCCAAAAGTAGTTTAGTTTCATGGCCAAAGTTTCTGCAAAATTTGGTTGGTCTGCTCCAGAGGGTTCGAGTAGCTGCCATACAACTCCTTCTTTTATATGAGCATTATACTACACCTAATAAAGCTGGTATGTTTGAAATTTTGCCAAAAGTAATTAATGTTTATAATAATAATGATATAATGTTTATATAACGGTCATACGTGTATCCCAGAGTTGACACAGTCTACTCTACCACACTTTTCTTCGTTTTATTTTATTTTATTTTATACTTTTTAGTTTTAATTCAATTTTTTTACACAATTATTTATATAAAATTATTAAATACAATAATTTGACAATTTCCAAGTTGGATCCAATTCATTAATAGCTAGAATCGGTTTATCTATTAACTAATCATAATTTATTAAAATATCTCTTTTAGTAAATTTATCTACCTAAATTAATTTAAATTAATAACAGAAGACAATAATATCATTAAAAAGCATTATAAGTACCTACTTGATAAAATCTTTATCTAACTATGTATTTTGTTAAACAAAATTGTTTTAGATTTATTAGGTATCTTTAAGTTTGAATACATTTTTGCACATTGTACATATATATGTATGTTTGTAAATACCGAGTTCTTTGTTATGGTTTTTTATAATATTTCTATAGATACAATATATGCACACATATGCTCATAATAATATGACAATAACATGGTTGAAAATATTAATAGAAATATTAATGTCATTAATAAAAACTATTCCCTTACGCACTCGCTTATTCATATAAAATTATTATCTTACTTATTATCTATAATATATACATACATATACATATATTCCATTTTAATACAAAATCATTTCGTAATCTTTACATTTTGTATTACTCAGTCAGATTATGCTTCAATTCTAATATACACATACAGAAAAGTAAACAAAAACATTACTAACCTAAGTAAACAAAACGACAGATAAATTTTTGTTGCATTTTAAAAATTTGAAAATGAATAAGTTACGTATTTTACTTTTTGTATGTTTCGTATTTTATAAAATGTTGGGACCGTGGGTTCAAATTTGCTTCATGGTGAAATTTGTTTTTTAATTTCAATCTAAACTTTTTTTTTTATTTAAGCACCTACTATTTTAAATTAATAAACCAAAAATTTACGGAAAAAACCCTAAAATTTTTTTATATATTTTTTATATAAACCTGATCGTCTATATAATTATTTGGTCTATGTTTATACCCGTATGACTATATAGTCAAAGGGTATAATAAATTTGCCATTACGTTTGTGACGCAGAGAAGGAGGGGGGGTAGATATAGACTCAAGTGTATGGATCGGATCAGAATCGAAAAATAAATCGATTTAGCTATGTATGTCCGTCCGTCCGTCTGTCCGTCCGTCCGTCTGTCCGTCCGTCTGTCCGTCCGTCCGTCTGTCCGTCCGTCCGCACGATAACTCAAAAACTAAAGGAGCTAGGGTCTTGAAATTTTCGCAAATTCGTTTTTTTGCAATAGCCGTCATCGCTATTTAAATCCAGCCATTTTGGTCCATGGGTTCGGATAGCTGCCATACAACTTCCTTTTTTATATGAGTATTACTCTGTACCTATTACAGCTACGTGTCTGAAATTTTGGAAAAACTAGTTTAGTTTTATGGCCAAAGTTTTTGCAAAATTTAGTTGGTCTACTGCAGAGGGTTCGAGTAGCTGCCATACAACTTCTAATTTTATATGAGCATTACTCTATACCTATTGAAGCTGGGTGTCTAAAATTTTTCCAAAAATAGTTTAGTGTAATGGCCAAAGTTTGTGCAAAATCTGGTTGGTCTACTGAAGAGGGTTCGAGTAGCTGCCATACAACTCCTTCTTTTATATGAGCATTATATTTCACCTAATAAAGCACCTAATAAAAAATGTTTGAAATTTTGCCAAAAGTAATTAACCAGATGATATAATGTATATGTTACGGTCATGCGGGTATCCCAGAGTTGACACAGTCTACTCTACTACACTCTTCCTCGTTTTATATTATCAAAGTGAAGTATTTTAGTTCTTAAAGTTACAATTTTTAAAAAAAACTATCAAAATAAATTAATTTTATTTGTAATTTTTTTTATTATTTCTGTTCTATTATTACACCCTAAGCCACTTTGCTAACCACTATATTATAAATTTATGGTCAGATTTCTAATATAAATATATCACTAACTGACAGAATGAAAAATAAAGCCATAGACACAGGCAAGTTCATTTAAAAGTATATAATAAGAAAATTTTGGTTTCTTAAGCTTATATTTAAAGTTTATTAATACAATTAAGATGTTTCTAAAAAAGATAAGTATTTTTTATTAATTTTAAAAATAAATTTATTTTTTAGAATATAAGGGAATTATATTAATTTTCTTTTTTATTTTCCAGTGTACAATTATGTGTTTATCATTTACTTTATTGATTCTTATGACAATCAATCAGAAAGTCCTAGCAGAAAATGCATTAAGCCCCCAAGCAATAGCGACGATTCTTGGCAAAAAGTTATATAAAAATGTAATAGAATATGGAAAACTTAATTGATTAAAAATGTTAAATGATTAAATGATTAAAAATGTTAAAATAAAACGATTATATAAAATTTAAATATTTTATTTTCTTTAAATTATTTGTGAATAAAATTTGGGTATACATTCCAGTTTAGATCATTACTAGTGAAATTTAGTATTAGTGAGTTTAAGTTAAAGTTTAGAAGAAGAATTTTATCAGTAGAAGAATTCTATGATTGCTAGCAATTTAAATTTCCAATTATTTGTTTAGAGGGGGTTTTGGGACGTTATATCTGGCATTTGAGATTATTTTAAAATCAGGTTATTACCTTTTCTGAGGCGAAATTGTGAATTAGTAATCATACTTAAAGAAAATAGGTCAACTCTTATTCATTTTGATTATTGGTTTCAATCCCACTTTTTTCTAGTACTCGTAATTAAAACGAAACTACTTTATTTCCTTTTTATATCCGTATGACTATATAGTCAAAGGGTATAATAAATTTGCCATTACGTTTGTGACGCAGAGAAGGAGGGGGGGTAGATATAGACTCAAGTGTATGGATCGGATCAGAATCGAAAAAAAAATCGATTTAGCAATGTATGTCCGTCCGTCTGTCCGTCCGTCCGCACGATAACTCAAAAACTAAAGGAGCTAGGATCTTGAAATTTTCGCAAATTCGTTTTTTTGCAATAGCCGTCATCGCTATTTAAATCCAGCCATTTTGATACATGGGTTCGGGTAGCTGCCATACAACTTCCTTTTTTATATGAGTATTTCTCAGTACCTATTGTAGCTGCGTGTCTGAAATTTTGCCAAAAGTAGTTTAACTTTATGGCCAAGGTTTCTGCAAAATTTGGTTGGTCTAGTACAGAGGGTTCGAGTAGCTGCCATACAACTCCTTCTTTTATATGAGGATTACACTACAGCAAATGAAGGTGGGTTTCTGAAATTTTGCCAAAAATAGTTAAGTGTAATGGCCAAAGTTACTGCAAAATTTGGTTGGTCTACTGCAAAGGGTTCGAGTAGCTGCCATACAACTCCTTCTTTTATATAAGCATTACTCTTTACCTAATAAAGCTGAATATTTTAAATTTTGCCAAAAGTAAATAACCGCATGATATAATGTATATGTTACGGTCATGCGGGTATCCCAGAGTTGACACAGTCTACTCTACCACACTCTTCCTCGTTTTTTATATATTTAAATTAAGTTTTGGACAAATTTTATTAAAAATTAAATGGAATTTCTAATTCGACTTTATTTGTGTTTTTTTGGTAATAAAGACATAAACTTAAGTGAATCGATTCAGAGACTTAAGTGTATGAACCAGATTAAAATAAATAAAATGATTTTGCTATATTATCCGCTAGAAAAATCAAAAAATAAAGGAGCTAGTATTCTAAATTTGTTACAAATACTATTGAAATAGATCTGGATGTGGATCTGGATCTGGATATCTTAAATGGTATATGTTTAAAAGTATTTAAGTTTTATGGCAAAAGTTTACTTAATTTATTATGAAGCTGGGTATATTTAAAAATTTTTTCAAAAGAAGCTATTTTTTATATCCAAAGTCTGTAAAAAATATACTTTGTGTAGAGTAAGAGCCTCGAAAAACTATCATACAACTTATATGCATATCTTAGAGTCAAATAAGTTGTGTATTTGTATAATTTTTGCTACTATAAAAGTACAATAAACCTCATGTTTTAATATTTATTCATGGGGATATCTTACATTTGACACAGTCTACATTCTTCCTTATTATTTGAATAACACGTAACGAGTTTATGCTTAGTCAAAATTTAGGCAAATCCGCAAATAGTAAAAGAATATTTTTTTTTTGAAAAGAATGTTATGAAAGAACTTTTTCCAGTCGTCCCACTGGTTACGGAACTACAGCCCCCCAAAGTCAAAAAAAGCACTACATTGTTATAACAAAAGTTCTATAAAAAATATTTTCAATCTGGAATCGTCAAAAACTGTTTTATAAGCTTTATAAATATATGGAACATTAAAATATAGGGTTACAATACGAATTACGATACCTTAATTTGCCGTTGTGCAAAAAAAAGTTTTGCCAAAATTCTAGATCCCTTATATCTTCCAAACGATATGACTTAGAAACTTTGACAGAAGTTAGATATTGATTTTTCAGAGAAGTTAAATCTTACAAAATAAGTATGAGTCAAATATAGTTAAAAGTAAAAAATAAATAAATATGAAGATTCTTATTTCCTAAAATAAAAAATAGGTTCATTTTTGATATTTTTTCTTAAATATGAAATTTCAAACCGAAGTTCTAAAAAATTTATAGGTATAAACAATTTTTCAATATATTCTTATGCTAAACCTTATTATGGGAAAGAAACTGTGCTTTTTTAAAAATTCTTTGATTTTTTCAACACTTGTTGTTATATATACTATAGGACTAATTATTTTAAATATTTGTTAATTTTTTTATATTTTAAGACTGAAAATTATTTACATTAAATCTGACCCATGGCGTATAGTATGGTAATGATTCTAGTAATTCAATCGAAAAGTTTCGGATTCAAACTCCGGTCTGATAATATTCAGTATTCATATATAATAAATTGTATTAATTCCATTATTACTAATTAATTTACGTAATTATTAGTATATTAAATGGATTCATATTGAATATTCAAGATAATTTTTTTATCGATGGTCTTATCTTTGATAACCGGCATCATAACACAAGCTCCATATGAGAAAATTAATAAACTTGAGAAAAATAATAAATTAAATAAATAAATAATAAATTAATAAAATCATTTAAATTTTCTAAGAAATAGCTGTTGACAAAACTTTTCACTTAAAAGGAATTAAATAAATATTAAAATAACAATATTAATTTTAGAAAAACCAATAATTTATTTTAAAACAGATTTTAACTTAAGAATATATTTGTTTATTTTTTACTTTTAACCTGTTCGAACGTAGTTCAAATGCAATACTAAATTTGCCATACCATTTGTGACGCTGAAAATGAGAGGGGTTAGATATGGCCGGAAGTATTATGAACCGGTTCATAATCGAAAAATCCGTCTCAACAACTCAAAAATTAAAAGAGATAGGACGCTAAAATGTTCACAAATTCATTTGTATACAAAAGTCGTCTATGCTATTGAAATTAAACCAGTTTGATCGGCGCGAGTAGCTGCCATACAACTTTTATTTCTATATGACCAACGTTTTTACAAAATTTATTTTGTTTAGTGCAGGAGGTTTGAATAGCTTCCATAATTTCTTGTTTTTTTGTATACAAACCATATGGTTAAATTAAAATTATTGCGTCTGAAGTTTTCACAAAAACTTGTTGTTAATATTATATAAATGTGAGCAACTTAGAGTTTAAATTACTTTCTTCTTCTCGTTTTTATTAAAATTTATTAAACGAAATTATTTTTCTTTGTATGCCCGGTATATTAAAATAAGGGCACCGGTATATTAAAATTACTCCCCCGTTTGTAACGAACCGATCTAGACGAGCTAGATATAGTGTTAAAGGTACGTATCGGATCAGCATCAAAAAGTAAATCCATCTAACGATAACTCAAAATAACTCAAAAACTAAAGGGGCTAGAGTTTTGAAATTCACGCAAACTAATTTTTAAACAATTTCTAGGTTCCCAATTGGTTTTGGTTAAAATCGGACTAAGGCTTCGGGGAGCTGCCATACAACTGTATTTAATCCAATATGAATTCTTCAAAACTAATTATACTAGGAGGATGAAGCTTTTAGGGTGGGTCCAATTTTTTTTATGCCTTGCTTGGCAAATTCAGATATTACTCGGAACAAATTTTAGGTTGGGCCAAATTTATTATTTTGTTTTTTTATATATGGTCTTTTTTTTAAATCAAAAAATTATAAGGGCAGGGTAGATCAAATTTTTTTTAATTATTTAACTCTTTTATATACTTTTAGTATAATAGCATAAGAAAATTAAATAACGGTTTATTTTATTTTATACATCCAAGTGAGTATGGTATGCACGGGTATCTAAAAGTTGACAAGGTCAACTATAATCTTCCTCGTTTGTCTTTAACCACAATTCTAAAAATTTGATGTTATTAAATAAAATTACTAATCAAAAATAATATTGTATCACTCTTAATATTAAATATTCAATTTAAAGGTATAGTATTGTAATAGATACTACTCAATCAATAAGACATATATCGTAAGCATTATGAACCTTATTTTTTCTCAATGTTCGATCAATTTTAAAAAGTAAAATTATATAACTTTATTAAAATATACGTTGTCTATTAGAGTTAACTTATAAGCTACTCAAACCCTTTAGACCAATTAAATTTTGTGCAAACCTTGGCCATAAACCCAACTCCTTTTGGTAAAATTTCAGACATCTCAAATTCTTGTTTAACCAAAGGTTGAAATATGAAAAAACTTAAAAGAACACAATAGCTAGATAGATTTCTTTCACAATAGATTTCTTTTCTTGTTCTTGTCGATGGATATTCATCCAAAAATTTTAAAATAAATGCTGATGTCCCTCAGAGTTCTGTTTTTTATCCCCCAGGCTTTTCCTAATATTTATAAATGACCTACCATCAATAACCTCCAATCCAATCTTTAGTTTCGCAGATGACAGTAACCTTGTTGCTTCCTATGAATTTCGTAGCCGCTGTAACATTAAACATCAGATGAATTCAACAGCAAAAAATTTCACTATAAGTGAATTAAACAAAGATTTAATTAAAATCCAAAAATGAGGTGAAATCAACAGAGTTACCTTCAACACCAAAAAAAACCCAATGCTGTCTAGTCTCGCGAAAAATAGCAACAACTAATTCGAACCTTTCTTTTCATGGTGAAGCTTTGCACCATAAGGAAGACTTGAACATTTTGGAGATTGACTTGGTCAAGTCCTATTTTTGGAGTAGCTAAGGATGCTGCTAAGTGTTTGGGTTTCTTGTATCGCTGCAAAACTTACTTCTCATCCTCTGATCTCCTTAACATCTATAAAACTTATGTTAGACCGAAAATGGAATAGAATGCACATATTTAGGCTTGTGCTCCCATTACGGCGCTGGAATATCTCGATAAAGTGCAAAATAGAGCTATTCGTCTTATAAATGATCCTAAAGCTACCTCAACGCTCACTCCACGCCATCGTCACACTGTTCAGTCACTGACCTTGTTTAATAGATATCTTGTTGGGATTAGCACCTGTTCTAAAGAAATCAAACAACTTATGATTTCAACATTTTCCAAACTCAAGATTTTTCAACGGGAAACAAGGTATGTAAAATATGCTCATCCCTACACAGTTGAGCTAGCTAGATGACGTAACACAGCTTATGGAAATTCGTTTGTCATGCACTCATCTCGTTTATGGAACTATATTCTACCAAATGTGGTCCCCAAAGTTGATAATGTATATATGTACGATTTAACCAAATTTAAGAAGAACATTAACATCTTTTTTCTAAATATCCCATCCAATTTTCCCCTATTCCCATAATCCAGAAATTCCAAATAACTTCCACCACAATCCTAAATCCTTACATATCCTCATCCCTGTAATCAAACTGTACATTTTTGAGAACCTGTAATTTCTCTCCTAAATTTTGGTACAAAAAGGGTGTGTTTTTGGTGTTTTAAAATCATACACTACTCCAAGAAACCCCGCATAGTTTCAATGGGTGGCTTTCGAGCTTTCCATTCCCGCGTTAAAAAAAAAAAAAAAAAAATCAATATTTAGTAAATTAAATGGAGAGTAATGCTCATATAAAAAAAACTAATCGAACCTGTTAAGCAAACTAGCTTGTATAAAAAAGAAATTTGTGAAAATTTGAGAATACAAGCTCCTTCAGTTTTCAAGTTATCGTACAACAGACACACAGACGAACCAACGATCTATACATTTGAGTCTATATCTATCTCCCTTCCTTTAAAGCGCCAAAAACATTTTAATTGCAAATTTAGTAACTTGTGTTGATACTAGTATAAAAATAGATATCTAATACTTGTCTGGGTAATTTGACTTGTTGACTATAATACTAAAAGAAAATTATTTAACCTTCAAATTTTGAATAAACAAAAATTTTTGAAACAGATTTTATGGGCAAAAATTCCTTAGACATTTTAATAAAACATTTGTTTAATTAATTATATAACATATAATTCAAAATATATAAATGGGGAAATTCTGGTTTTTTATTTAATATTAAATTTTAATTCAAACAATTAAGATGTTTTTAAAAAAGGTATAATTATTTACTATTAATTTAAAATAAATTAATTTTGTTATCAAATTTAAATAATTTTTTTTTATTTTTCTAGTGCACAATTATTTTTGTATCATTTACTTTACTTCTTCTTATGACGATCAATCAGAATGTCCTAGCAGAAAATGCGCTAAGTCCCTCTATAATAAAAACTCTTCTTGGCAAAAAGTAAAAAAAATATTATAGAAAATGGAAGAATTAAAATAATAATTGTTGATAAAATTTAGGTAAAAATTGCGAGCTGAAAAATAAAACCCTGCAAAATTTTATTTCATATTGGTAAATAAGACTTCAGGGCATTATCGCCAATAAAATCAAAGAAAGTATGCTGCTGAAAAATGGTTTTTATAATTTTTAAACAACGAAAACTTATTGCATCACATTTTTTTTCGAATTAAGAAATAAACTCAAAAAAAATTAAATATAAAAAAATATTTTTTTCAATATATATACTTTTATTTAAGTAAAACTAGCCCCCCTAAAAGGTAGAAAATTTCTTTTATTTTCTACCTTTTAGGGTGTAGAACACCACGGATCCACCTGTTCTTCCATAAAATCATTCATGTTCATTACCTGCGATATTCCTATGTCCCGGAACCAATAATACCGAAGAAAGAGCCAAAAAGGCCTGTGTAGCCCTGTACTCGTGTAAGAAAATGTTAGGTAAAAAATGGGGATTAAAACCAAGAATATGGCTTTATGAATGTACACTGTACACTATCGTACGCCCCATTTTTACGTACGGATCATTAGTCTGGTGGCCAGCGATGAAGAAGGAGTACATGCGAACCAAGCTTCGTAGGGTACAGAGAGGCTATGCATAAGCATTACAGGTGCGTTGAGAACTACGCCAAGTAATGAACTTGATGCACTTCTCTACCTCCTCCCCGTTGACCTTTATATAAAATTTTTAGCCGGGTGTAGTGCGTTCAGACTCAGAGAAAATAGACATTGGCGCATAAAACCCTATGATCTGCCAGAAGCCACAGACTACACAATCCCAAGTCTGGAAGAAAAAATCAAGAATCAAGAATAGAGTGGAAACAAGAAAACCCCCTGAGAGGAGTAGACATCGCACTCTTCACTGATGGTTCAAAGATGGACTGCGGTGTCAGTGCTGGTGTCTATTCGAAAAACTCAAAATAGAACACGCCTTCAGACTTTCCAATAAATCCAGTGTATTTCAAGGTGAAATGATGGGAATCTGGAAAGCATGCAAACTGCTTAGCCATAATACTTCTCTCGTGGGAAGCATTGCCATTGTCTCGGATAGTCAAGTGGCTATCGCGGCTCTAAACTCTACGACAATAACATCTAAACTTGTCAGAAAATGCTTTAACGAGCTCAAGAATATAAGCTATTAACACAGTATTACATTAGTGCGGGTTCCAGGACATAGGAATATCGTAAGTAATGAACATGCTGATGAATTAGCAAGGAAGGGTTCCAATCTGAATGCTTCTATGGAAGAATAGGTGGATCCACCACTAAACAGCTTGAAAAGAGATATCTTTCTCCACTATTTATCCCTAGCGAATAGACGGTGGAATGAATTAACCTGATGCCGTACGGTCAAGAAAATGTGGCTGTCATACGAGAACAAAAGAACAGATAACCTATTGAAGCTATCCCGACGGGATATAGACATGCGGCCAGATAAGGTATCCCATTCAACAAATCATGCCGAAGCTGTGGTGAACAGAATGAGAAAGAGACCATTAAAAACTTCACGTGTAAGTGCCCAGCACTGGCCAGGGCCAGAAGAGTGGCTCTGGGTAGCCATGAATTTAATCATCTTAGCGATCTGGCACCTAAGCAACCTGCAGGTATAGTAATGTTTCTGATTGCTGCGAAATGGATCTAAAATAAGAACCAATAGTCCTAATTTAATGCTTTGTGACCACGGTAGTAGTAGCAAAACGGTGGTAACGCGCTAATTGAGGTCCTGTCACGATTGGTAGCACCAGCCACCTAAACCAACCAACCAATCAGTATATATATTATATACATATAATACAATAAACAATAAAACCTTTTTAATTTCAAGAAATTAAATAAAATAAATTATAAATTAATGCAGGATTCATTATTACATGTACATATGCAGATATACATGTATAATATTTGTTAAAATTGGTATATTAAAAAGCAAAGACATATAATTTGAAAAAATTTCAAAAACATTAAACTTCAAAAAAATAAAATCGTTAATAATTACTAAATCACTAAAATTACTATACTTTTAAATAAAAAAGATAAATATTTATTAAACTTAACTAATAAATCAAATTAAAATAAATTCTTAAAAATTTTAAATCAAAACGATAAGAAAGTCTGCTTGACTATTTGACAACTATTGTTCTGAATTATCATCTTTTGTTTTTTTATATCTTTTATTACATAATTTTCTACAAGAGTTACCGTTCTGCCGTTGTAATTTATAGTGGAAAATTCTTTGCATTGGTGCACCTTTTGTTTGTTCGAAAAATTCTTCCCTGAACGTGAAAGAATTTTCTTCCATGCAAAGTTTAGTCAGTTTGATGTATAATCTAATTCTAAGCAATTCAGTAGTTCGCTTCCGCAAATTTTAAAAAGTATAGGCGAAATTACTGTACGTTTTCAACAAAGAACTCTCAAGAATACTTCTTATTGCAAATTAGTTCTATACCTAATCATATCGTTTATTAGAAATACAAGATGCAAAGAATATTTATAGCTTAACATTCTATAAACCAAGTCAACAAGCCAAATTAAAACATTTTTGACCGTTTATTTGCCTACATATGTCTGATGAAAGTTTCGTCAAGGCAGGTATAGAAATCTCTTGTATAAAAATTAAATGAAAACATGAGTAAAACTAACGACCACAATTTTCAATATTTTTAAATAATAATAATTCGTGAGTAAATAATTATATTTTGTTTTAATGCATTGCACCAGTTTAATTTCTTAAACTTGCGAAATTGGCCAAAAACTTCTGACTTAGGAAGGGTGCTAAGGGATTTCCATTGATTAAAATCAATTAAAATTTTTATTATAATTTAATGTAATTTAATATATTAATAATAAAATTTAATGTATTCTTTTTATTGTATGTTTATTTATTTTTGTTTGCAAATATTTAAATTTTGTAAATCATAATATGTATCTGATTAAATATAAATAATATAATTAACAACGAATACTTACAGAAATAATTTGGAAAAATTTGTTTGGAAGATTATGAAAAAAGTACAAATAAGGGGGAGATTAAAACACTAAAAAAAAAATGTTGGGTACCATTATATTATGATAAAAATTATATTTTTTTATTAAATATAATGTGACCAGGTTTTGAACTTGACACCTTTCTTTTGCAAGAGCGACGTCCCAATCAATACGTCATTGGTCGGATAGATGAATATTGAACAACTGAAATACACTATAAAAACTTTTATAGAATATAAAACGATTAATATATTAAAAATATATTAATTGTTAAGTTCGTCTAAGTTTTGCATTTCAGAAAATGGTTTAAAATTTTCTTCAGCGTAGTTGGTAAAATGCTCACCATAACAAGAAGCAATTTCTTGCAACATTTTGGAATCATATTCAGCATGATGAATTAATTTTTCGGATGGCTTTTCTTTAAAAATTCTCTTATATATATTTCCTAAGTTATAAGGGGTTTCAATTTTCCAATCTTCGGGTCTAACGTTCAAAATGATTGCCTCAATATTGTCCTTATATTCTTGACGCAATGGACTATTTATACGCATTTGATTAGCGTTCAAAATTTTTCTATCAATTTCTCGAAAAGCGTGAAGTGAATCAATACAATATATATTTTCGGGGAATTGAATATTTAATATATCTAATCTTGTTTTCAAAATCGCATGATCATGTCTGTTATCATTATGGGCAACTAAACATATCGGTCCATTTAAATGTTTTAAAAATCCTATTATGATATTGGCAGCATTTTCATCAAAAGGCTTTTCATTTTTCAACATTTCATTATCAAGTCCTAAAATAGAAAATTATACAATTATATTTTTACATAGTTTTACTTTAACGTTAGTATAGTAGGTATTTTAAAAACTTGTTTTTAACCACTGAAGAATAAATAAACTAAAAAATTTTCTAAAAAAATTGACTCAAAACTTGAAAAAAAAAATCAAATTTAATATGTGTCTATTTTACTAAAGCTTTAAGAAATAAATGACTAATATTATTATTATTAAACATATTATGTATGTATATGGAGAAAAAAATCAGATTGAAATTATCAGGACGCTTTTGTATGTTTAAAATTTAAAGAATTTGTTATTATTGTTACAAACGTTTACTTTTATATTAGTATGTTCAAAAGCCAAAGGGTATACTAAATCTTCCATTACACTAGTGAGGCGGTAAAAGAGGGCGAGGAGATATAGACTCAAGTGTATATGGATTGGATCGGAATCAAAAAGTAAATGAATTTTCTAGCTATGTGTATAATAAATAAAGAAGTTAGGATTCCGAACTTTTCACAAATTTGTTTTTATGTAAGGGCCGACATCGCCAGTTTGGTCAACAGGTTCGAATAGTTGCCATACACCTTTTTTTAATATGAATATACTTAATAAAGCTGGGTATTTAAAATGTTGTCAAAAATTGTACAGTATCAAAATTTGTGTACAATTTGGTTGGTCTAGTCGGTTCGAGTAGTTCCCAATCAACTTATTTTTTTCATATAAAACAATTTTCTATGCCCATTAAAGCTGGATGTCTGAAATTTTTGCTAATGTAGTTTCCTTCAACTTGTAAAAATTTAATTTCAAAATATACATATTTTCGTTAACGTTACTACCGCTGACCGAAAACCAGTGCTTTTACCCTAATATATCATATTAATTATTTTATTCATTAATAATTTTAACTTTTTTATTAAAAAATAAAACAATATTCAATTATTTATCATATTGAATTTCTTATCTTTCATTTTTTTGATATGACACAGATTAAATTGTTTAATAAATGATAAAAAACGAGGAAGAGTGTAGTAGAGTAGACTGTGTCAACTCTAGGATACCCGTATGACCGTAACATATACATTATATCATCCGGTTAATTACTTTTGGCTTTATTAAGTGTAGTGGAATACTCATATAAAATAAGGAGTTGTATGGCAGCTACTCGAACCCTCTGCAGCAGACCAACCAAATTTTGCAGAAACTTTGGCCATTACACTAAACAATTGTTGGCAAAAATTCAGACACCCAGCTTCATTAGGTGGAGAGTAATGCTCATATAAAATAAGAAGTTGTATGGCAGCTACTCGAAACCACTCCACTAGACCAACCAAATTTTGCAGAAACTTTGGCCATAAAACTAAACTACTTTTGGCAAAATTTCAGACACGCAGCTGTAATAGGTACAGAGTAATGCTTATATAAAAAAAGAAGTTGTATGGCAGCTACCCGAACCCATAGACCAAAATGGCTGGATTTAAATAGCGATGACGGCTATTGCAAAAAAACGAATTTGCGAAAATTTCAAGATCCTAGCTCCTTTAGTTTTGAAGTTATCGTGCGGACGGACAGACGGACGGACAGACGGACGGACAGACGGACGGACAGACGGACGGACGGACGGACATACATAGCTAAATCGATTTATTTTTCGATTCTGATCCGATCCATACACTTTAGTCTATATCTACCCCCCCTCCTTCTCTGCGTCACAAACGTAATGGCAAATTTATTATACCCTTTGACTATATAGTCATACGGGTATAAAAATGCATGCAATTATGTAATAAATGCAACAATGTAATAAATTGATTTTCCAAGATTGTAATATATTTATCCTATTATGGTAATATATTTGTGGTAATATATTAGGTTGTAATAAATTTGGGTCCTACATTTAAGTAATAAGTTAATAAGTTAGATCCTTATTTGGTGATACTTAATTATGTCTTTATGCGGTCCTTGTCTTAACCAAAGTGCTGAGGGCCATAAGCCCTATGTCACACTGTGATGGTTATTTCTCTATGGGCGGAACCCAATTTAGAGATTCTGTCTAAGTCAAATTAAAAGCCTTTTAGTTTTCTTTGTTAAACTATCTAAGAGCTTAAACTTTTAATTGTTATCTTTTTTTAAATTTACAAAGCTATTTATACAATATTTAAAATTTATCCCCACTACTTTTTTTTAGTAGAGGTGATTACATTAACATTATTAAATTTATTATTTCACAATAAAAAGTGCCATATGGGCTATTTTCTTAAAAATATAATTTAAATTGACAAATATTAAATTGTGTGTTAAACATATGTGCTACATTCAGTTCTTCAACCTTTTTAAGGAAATTCCCTGAATGTGCAATTTCTATTCATAATGACTTTTTTTTATAAATGTAAAAATATATAATATTATATGGTACGGGTGTTAATTGTTGTTTTTAAATTTAAATGTTTAGAATCAGCATTTTTTGCTAAAGAATTAATGTGAGTAATGTGTTCGTATATACTTAAGGTATATATGAAATTAGATATCTTTATTAAATTGTTATAAAAGTATATTAGCGTACTTTTTAATTAGGTATTGTGTTCGTGAGAAAGAATGTAAAAATACGTTGAAGTTAACTAGGTATTGTATTAGTATAAATTAAATGAATGTGTACGGTGAAGTTATAAAGGTATTGTAATAATTGTAGTGTTGGAATTAGTGAATGCACTACAAGATGTTGATAATAAATTTCACACAAGGGTAATAAATATCTAATAGCTATTTGTTTTAAAATAAGGTTTGAAAAATTGAAATAATAAAACTGTATAATATTTGTATTGCAATTTTTTAAATTCTTATATTAATTTTAACTTATTTTGCCCGACTTTGTGTAGGTATTAGGTAAAATTTTTTCAAATCTCAGCGACAAGAAATTTTTATAAAGGTCTGTGTTGATAAAACTGGAGGTCGTGTTAAAGACCATTTTTATCTAATTTTATTTTAAAATATTATATTAAGATATAAATAGATTTCATAATTAGTATATTTTTTTTTTTTACATAGTATAAAAAAGTTTAAGAGTTATAACATATTATTTATTGAACGTTTGAGTGAAATGTATACGAAATAAATAAAAAAGAGTAGTTTCCTTTTTAAAGAAATTTTTTTTTCAGAAAAAAATAAAAGTTCTTGGTTTTACATTGATATAAATAATCGTTTTTTATACCTACATAATATTAGTATATTATATTATCTTTATAATGGATTATGTATTTAATTTGAATATTTATAAATTAGTTAAAAAAATTTTTGATTATTTACATAAAAATAACTTTAATTAAATAATCCTAATATTAAATATTTTGTTATTTTATTTATTTTTATACCCGTATGACTATTATTTTTTTTAAATTAATTATTAAAATAAATGATTGTTATTAATTATTAACATTACATGATATATAGAATTTTTCTACCATCTGAGCATATACCCCAATTTCCTTTTTGACTTCTTTTAATTGCTCTAAATCATCTGTATACGTTGTTACGTTGTAATTTTTGTCTTTTTGTTTTTCTCTTCTCAAGTTTAAGTTATTTTGCCTTGAATCGACAAGAATGCTGTCAATAGGGCTAGCTTGAAATGCTCCAGTACAGATCCGAATACTTGGGTTATGAACTACGTTAAGAGATTCAAGCTATTTTCTACTGCTTCAATTATAAATTGGGCGACTTCCATAATCTAAAAATGTTAAAATTACTATGTTGTTTAGTCTAGGTAATTATTTTACGATCAGAGCCATAATTTGTATTTGATAGAATTTTAAGAATAGTTAATAATTTTAAAGCTTTTGTTTTAATTGCTCTTATATGTTCGGTCCATCTTAATTTTGGGTCTAGAATCATTTCTAAAAAATTTTATTTTTTCAACATATTTCAAAATTTTAATTTTAATATTTAGTTTAGGTAAATTAATATTTGATATTTTTTCGCGAAAAATGTATTAAAACGGTTTTTTCTTCTGAAAAACAGAATCCTGTTTTTTGACTCCATGCATCAAATTTATTTAGTTGTTTTTGTATTACATTTTCAGATTTTTTCAGGCAGAATTTCGTATTAAGATTAATTTTTAAAAGGTTTTCTTGTAAATTCCTGTGCCACATTTTATCATAAGCCTTTTTATGTAAAAAAAGACAGCCAGTGTGGGCTTTTTCACACAGAATATTTCCATAATTTCTGATTCCATATATAATAAATTGTCAATCGTACATCCAGTTTTTCTAAATTCAAATTGATGCACTTTAATTATCTTATTATGTTGTAGGATGCATTGAAGTCTTTTATTAATCATAATTTCTAGAATCTTACACAAGCAATTTGTTAAGGATATGGTCGGAAGTTTTGGGGGATTTTTGGATCTTTTTCTTTAATTTGCTGATGTATTGAGTGCTCTGTTCGCATGCTTTTGGTCTTAGCTGCATTTATTTTTAGACCAGCTCGTTTGTCTAATGTGTTCAAATTTTGGCACATTTCGTTCAGACCACTTCTTGTGTGTGCCATGAAAACTACATCATCAGCATATTCTAAGTGGCTTAAATGTTTTCCTCGTCGCTACTGAATGCCATATCTCTCATCTACGCCTACGGTTGCGGTTAAGATTCGTCCATCACAACCAAAAATAATATAGGCGACAATATACAGCCTTGCCTTACACCCTGCTGCACCTCAAACGTGTAAGACTCGACACCTCGCATTTTCGGACCAAGGTTCCGTGGAGCTGTCATATAACCAAGCGCGGATATAAGGGGGTGTATTGAAACAAGATTCCATTAAAGGAATAAACAATTTTTATTAACTTACATAAAAGAATTTATATTCATATTTGCTTTTTCTATTTTTTAAAAAAACTTCAATCTTGCTAACATTCCTATTTATTAATTACTACTTTTCATATTTACATGATACAGGGACAGAAAATCTAGCACAGTGGGGCTTTCCTAGTCCTATTTGAACATATATTAACACTTAAAACATCCGATCAATTTTTTTTAGCCCTATTTTTGTTCTATTGTTGTTTTATTATTTTTAAATAGATAAATTATTAGTAAGAATTTGAATAGATAAATTAAATAGAAAAAGTTTTTAGTATTATAAACTACTAAAAATTTGGTTTTAAAATGATGGATTTGTAATTTAATTTGATTATTATATATTGTTGAAAAGAGTGCGAGGAGACCTTTCGGTATAATAATTAATAAATCTGAATCGCCACTAAAGTTTCTGAGATATTGCTGAAAGAGCTGAAAGAGCTGCCTTTCAAGATACCCTGGCAAATTTCTAATGTATAGTGATTTTTTTGGAAGTTCAAAATTTTAATTTTTCTTTTTTAAATTGTCATTTTAAATTGCAATATCTCAGAAAATTTAGTGGCGATTCAGATGAAACAAGTTACAAGGTGTATATTAACGACAATATTATGCTCTACAAAATACCAGAGATTTATTGTTTGACGGTTTAATTAAAATAGTACAAAATATTTAAAAAAGGTTAGTAATGCTCCTTCGGTCACTACATGGAACTAATTATGTGATGACATATCATTTAAATCTATGGTCACCCCCTAGTGAAACATATCCAATTAAAATTTAAACTTATGTAAAAATAAATAATAAATTAAACCAATTTGTGAAACTTTATAAAACCATGCTCGATCGAACCCACAGCAGTAGATCAATCAAATTTTGCAGAAACTTTAGACATAAAACTAAACTATTTTTGGAAAAATTTCAGAAACCCAACTTTATTAAGTGTAGAGTAATGCTTATATAAAAAAAGAAGTTGTATGGCAGGTACTCAGGCTGGAATTTAAAAGCGATGACGGCTATTGCATATAATCGAATTTGTGAAAATTTCAAAATCCTCGCTCCTTTCTTTTTTTAGTTATCGTGGGGACGGACAAACATAGCTAAATCAATTTATTTTTCGATCCGATCCATATTTTGGAGTCTATATCTACCCCCCGAGTACAATTGATAACGAATTCAACGAATTTAATTCAAATTATCGAAATACTTCTCAAAAAAGTCACACCGAGAACTCCGAAATTGAAAGGGCTCACGTACTTAAACTGAACAATATAAGATTTTAAACATACAGAACCCGAACTTCATAAAGAAAGTAAAATTTAAAAGCTGTAGAAAATTAGAACAAAACGATTCATTCTACAACACAAACAAAGGCAGTGGACTTTATAAACGGTAAAATAACCCATTTTAAATTATAAAATTAAAGATCAAATTATTAATAATCTAAATAAAAAATAATTCCAATTAGAAATGCTAATAAATAACCGTTAAATAAAGCTTTAGTCTTTTTTATTAGATAACCAATAAGCTCTTCTTTCTTCCATTTTAAAAAAAAATATATATTATTTATATCAGTAATAAACCTGTATTTTTCACATATTTTTAAATATTCAAATACATCAAAAATAATAAATTTCTCAAATACTCCAAAAACAAAAACAAAAAGTGTTCCAATTACAAACTACTCCTATCAACTTCATCTACTCTTTTTTCTAAAAGGAACGCATACATTATTAACAAAAAACGAGGAAGAGTGTAGTAGAGTTGACTGTGTCAACTCTGGGATACCCATATGACCGTTATATAAACATTATATCATTATTATAAACATTAATTACTTTTGGTAAAATTTCAGACACCCAGCTTTATTAGGTGTAGTAAGTTTTAATTATTTTCAGTGAAAATCTTAAATAAGGGTGAAGACCCAATGTATTATGTACGCTTTGATGGATTGCTTGGTTTGCTTAAGCAAAAAATAAATGTTCGTTCGTTTACGTTTATGATTGATACTTTTAAAAATATGTTTTTACCAGTGGTTTTTCAGGCACCTCAGAGCTCTTATTAATGCCTTGAATGAAAATTATTAACTGAGCCGTATGAGTGATATATTTGCTCTCGTCAAATGCTATTGAAAAATATAAAAAGTCTGCCACCTTTTCTTTGAGCTGGCAACACATATCAGCACCTAAGTCTTCAAAACGATTCGTGAAAATATTTTACTGAATGTGGGCATTTCTATAACACATTTTTTGACAAATTCGCCATCAGTAAAAAGTTTTTATGAACGTGAAGTTCGCTCTTAAGTTCGATTAACATATTCTTATGCTGATCATCCTTAAACTGAAAAAACTTCATGTGTTTAGTAATATAGTGCCTTTTCAAGTTGTAATTACTGCTATTTTATCTCTACAAATAAAGAAACGGATTTGAATTGAACCCTACAACCTAAAAAGTAATTTAATTCGTTGACTACAGCCCTAACCATCTAACCACAACTTGTACATAATTTTCTGGCTAAGCGTTTTTTGAAAAGAAGGAAACGTGAATTAGCAGCTTTTGATTTTCGGCCTTGTTCTTTATTTTTTAATTCTTATTTTTATTAAACGTTTTTAACTACAACTTTAAGTTAAAATGTACAAAAAAAAAATTAAGCATATTTTATTTTCTATTAAAATACGTTGCAAAAATGCTAACAGAGTTAACTGAATAACTTCTTAACTAATAAAGTTAACTAATATAATCGTGGGATATTCTAAGCAAAGTTTATATACTATAAAATGCGCCACTCTTTCACGTGACTGATTTTAGGGTTTTGCTTTGCTACTTGAAAAAAAAAGAACCAAAGACAACAAAACTCAATGAGGTAGGTGGAATAGAAATAATATTTTGTTACTTTTTTTATATGTGAAAAGATGACAAAAAACTCGCTATGTAGGAAAGTGTGTTGAAACTAGAGAGACAAGATAAATTTAAATAAAATTGTTTTTTTAAAATTTGAAATTTTAAAAACAATACTGAAAAAAAATAATTTAAAGCTGTAAAAAATATAAAAATAAGTAAACAAAAAGTAAGTCGGTGCAACTAACATTACACCTGATTGATTCAAATTAAATTAAAAATCCATAAGTCATTTTAAAACCATAAAACCTTTTATTAGTTCTATCGTAAGACATAATTAAAGAAATTAATTTTGCAATACTAAAAACTTTTTCTGATTAATTTATCTATTCAAAAATATTAAAAAACAAAAGAACATGAAATAAATGTTATTATAAAGTGCAATTACAAAATAACAAATTTAGAACGTTTTATACAATTCAATTAAATTTTACACACCTGCAGCAATTACTTCTCTTCAGGATCATTATTTTTTTTTGTACATCAGTTATTGTTGAATGATTTTGTAGCTTTGATTAGTTATTTTAATTTTAATTAATTTTTAAATTTGTTCTTTTGATTTACTTAATTTTTTATGTTATACATAAATTCAATATCTAGTATTTTAATTATTTCTAAAATATAATGACAAACTTAATACTTTTTATATAATTCATTTAAATATCAATATAATTTTTACATACATGCAGCAAGTACCTTTAATATGGAGTGATACATGTATGTATTATAATTATGATTATAATTCTTATTTATAACAGGAGCGCTTAACATCCCTTATCATCATAAGTATAAGAGATAAGACTTCATCTGTTATACACTAATATACATCCGGATTCAAAGTAATTTTTAAGAAATATAAACTTGTAATAAAATAGATGCTATCGCTATGACATATACAAAAATTTTTATATAATTTATTTAAATATAAAAATAAATGCATACATGCAGCAAGTACTTTTCAACAGGCAATGAAAACATTTTTAATATTATATACAATTATTTAATTATATATTACTTATAGTATTAATTCAATCAAATATCTGATATAATATAAAATAAAAGAAAAGATTTTGGTCGTCAAATTTAGTTCAAATTTAAATAAAATTTAGTCGTTTATTAATTTTCGTTTATTAATTACTAATTTTCAAGATATGATAGTTAGCTCTTGGGAGATGCGTCGGAGATACCCAAATCATTATTTAATCTAATATATAAAGAAGAGAATTTGTTTGTTTGTTTGTTTGTTTGTCCAGGATTCACGTGAAAACCACTGGTCCGATTGACACCAAATTTTAGAGGAATAATTTTGGGAGTCCGGGGCGTGACATAGGCTATGTCGCATTTTTATAAATCAACAGGTTGCGGCTCCAGAGCCGTTTTAAGCTTTTTCGTTTTTTTGATGTCGAGTCGAAACGGTTTGACCGATTAACTTGAAATTTTGCACGAATGTTCTTCTTATTAAACGGAATTAATGGTATAAAGTTGGTTGAAATAAATTAACCCCTTTTGGCCCGGCGGGCTTCCAAAAAATTTTGTGTTTCCGATTTGTGTCCAATTTTACAAAGTGGTTTTGCAGTCAAAAAGAGAGGCTGGCACAAATTTTTGTTGGGTTCGGTTAACCCGTTTGGGCACGAGGGCGCAATGAAGCTTTTTCAATGTTTTTGATGTTGAGCCGAAACAGTTTGACCGATTGACTTGAAATTTTGCACAAATCTTCCTCTTAGCAAACGGAATTAGTTGTATAAAGATGGTTCGAAAATATTAACCCATTTCGGCCCGGCGGGCTTCCAAAAAATTATTTGTTTCCGATTTGTGTCCAATTTTACAGGGTGGTTTTGCAGTCAAAAAGAAAGGCTGGCACAAATTATTGTTGAGTTCGGTTAACCCGTTTGGGCACGAGGGCGCAAAGAAGCTTTTTCAATATTTTTGATGTCGAGTCAAAACCGTTTGACAAATTGACTAAACCATCGACTATATTTTATTCAAACGTTGGCAATTCAAGAAAACTACTATTGACATTACTACATAATGGCAAACTTAGTATCCCCATTTGACCAATAGTCATTTTAATTCAGTTAATATTATTCGCCGGAAACCTAACATCCTCAACTATATCGTCAACGAGCATTAAATTGTCAAGAAGCGCCATGTATAGAAAAATTTGAGATAATCGTTCAAACTGTTTTTTAAAGTTTTTGTTTCGCAATCGGTTAAAAGAACTCGACAAAACATTTTTTTAAGCATTTCCCTAATTCAAAGAAGTTGTACCTACTTTCAGAAATTGGACGTAATTTACTTACAAATTTTTTTTTGAACAATCGTCGGGTTGACAGGGGTTAACAACTTCCAAGTCTGTTAGTAAATTGAACTTCATTTTCAAAGAAGAACACATATACAAAATTTGAAGTTAATCGGTTAAATCATTTCTAATATATAACAAAGCAACCAAAAAACCTATAAAAAGCTGTTGCGCCACGATGGGTTAACGGAACTCCACAAATATTTTTTTGTGGCTTCATTTATAAGCAAAGTAGTATTTCAAAAAATTGGCTAAAACTTGCGTTTTTACAATTTGCAAGCTTCCGGGCAACGCCGGGTAAATCTGCTAGTTGGAAATAAAAGAATGTTTTAAAATTTTAATTTTTCTTAAAATGGTTTAATAGAAAATACATTAGAAAAAGTACATAATTTAAATTTTATATTTCAATTTTTAAATATACTCGCCGTAGCAGCGAGTCACCATTATGTAACACACTAAATCAATTGCTATTGCAATAAATAAGCAGCTTATCATAATTATAGGTAAATAAAACTTGTCATGCCATAACTATTTTTATACCCGTATGACTATATAGTCAAAGGGTATAATAAATTTGCCATTACGTTTGTGACGCAGAGAAGGAGGGGGGGTAGATATAGACTCAAGTGTATGGATCGGATCAGAATCGAAAAATAAATCGATTTAGCGATGTATGTCCGTCCGTCATCACGATAACTTAAAAAATAAAGGAGCTAGGATTATGAAATTTTCACAAATTCGTTTTTATGCAAAAACCGGAATCGCTATTTAAATCCAGCCATTTTGGTTCATGGGTTCGGGTAGCTGCCATACAACTTCTTTTTATATATGAGTATTTCTCTGTACCTATTGCAGCTGCGTGTCTGAAATTTTGCCAAAAGTAGTTTAGTTTTATGGCCAAAGTTTCTGCAAAATTAAGATGGTCTACTACAGAGGGTTCAAGTAGCTGCCATACAACTCCTTCTTTTATATGAGCTTTACACTACACCTGATGAAGCTGGGTGTCTGAAATTTTGCAAAAAATAGTTTAGTGTAATGGCCAAAGTTACTGCAAAGTTTGGTTGGTCTACTGCTGAGGGTTCGAGTAGCTGCCATACAACTCCTTCTTTTATATGAGGATTACACTACAGCAAATGAAGGTGGGTGTCTGAAATTTTGCCAAAAATAGTTTAGTGTAATGGCCAAAGTTACTGCAAAATTTGGTTGGTCTACTGCAAAGGGTTCAAGTAGCTGCCATACAACTCTTTCTTTTATATAAGCATTACTCTACACCTAAAAAAGCTGAATATTTTAAATTTTGCCAAAAGTAAATAACCGCATGATATAATGTATATGTTACGGTCATGCGGGTATCCCAGAGTTGACACAGTCTACTCTACTACCCTCTTCCTCGTTTATTTTTTATTTTAGTAAAACTTTTATAGTACTGCTCTTATCGTATGGTATGTTTCAGTGTAGGAGAATGACATTTTGAAAAAAAAGCCATTTTTTAGCGTATAATAGTGCCAAAAAACATTTGAACGTGGCAAAATTATTTTTGTAAAATAAAAACTACTGAATTAAATAAATAAATAAAAAACAAAAAAATCAAAACGAATTCAAATACATTTTTTTTTTCATTTTAAATATAAATTTTCGTAATTTTGCAATTTTAATGTAATCTTTACATCTAACTCAACATTATTGTGATTTTTATTGCCGCTAGGGGTTCGGATAAGAATTTTTAGAGTTGGTTTAACATTGAAATATGTATTTTGATTTGCTTTCAGCAAGACTTTGCGCTCAAAAGTGTTGAACAACTTTCCACTTGAAGTTTAAATAATATATTCTAAATTTAGAATATAAAAATTCGTTTGTTCCAAATTATTTAATAGAATTAGAATTCCAAATTCCAATAGCAACTGAACTGAATTTATATTCAAATTTGAAAATTTCAAATTGAAATTTAAAAAAAAAACATTGAAGTCAGACTGTAATCGCTGTAGCTGTTGGGTATTATGAAAATTTTGGCAAAGAAATGTTGCTTAAATGGTTGCTTAAAATCTTAAATCATATTTTCTGAAATTATTTGTAATTTTATGAAAAGGAAGAAATACGTCAGTTAAGAACACAAAACGTGTTAAATATGTTCTAGTGGTGCCAACTCAACTGAATTTTAATTGCAAACGAACTATTCTTTGATTAGAAGAACCAAAAATTATTTCCACATCCATTATCTTCTATCGTTCTACTTTCCACACACTTTACTGCATCAGATTTTTGGTTTCTTCACATCACATATTCGCTTCATATCAAAAAATATCTGTTTTACAGAAGTTCGACTCCCCATCACGTGACCCAAAAATTTTTCCCATCCAACTACTACATGCTCATATTTACTTAAAAAAATTTAAAAACCAGAAAAATAATTTTATTAATATATTTGTCTTCAATGAGGTGTAACAAACGCATTCAATTAAATGTGTTTTGTTGGATGTGTTTTATTTTAGAAAATAAAATATCATAAATTATCATAAGCAGGCCAAAAAATATTTTATTTAATTTTTATAAAAAAAAAAAAAAAACAAAAAATATAAAATAAAAAAAAAAGTTTTTTTTGATTGTAAATTAATTTAAATGTCTATGAATTAGTTCATTTCAGTTTTAAAAATCACAGAAGATTTTCGGGAAATTTTAAATAAATAGTAAAACATTTAGGTATTAAAAATCGAGACTATGCTTCACAGGATAAGTTGTGTAGTAAGTCTTCATTACTTTCAGTGGAAATCTGAATTGAAGGTAATGGCACAATGTACGCTTTGGTAATAAAAGCAATTTCAAATGTTCCTTGAAACGTACTCTACAAATTTACTTTTTTAGCTTTATTTCAATTTTAGAATTAAATAAAAATATTTTTTATATTTTTGTTTTAAGGTTTTGAAATCAATTATAATATCCCTTTAAATTATTTTTGCTGTATAAGAATATATATATATATATATATATTTTTTTTTAAACAAAAAATAATTTAAAATAGTGGAACTGCAGTAGTGCTTTCCCAAACTCCCCGCTAAACAAATTATAGAAACTCGGATTGTGATTTGTGAAAACGACTCGCATGTTTTAATAATTATAATTATGGAGAAGAAAACTGTCGTACGACAAGGGCAAAATTGTTTTCTGTTAAAAATTTATATTAAATTTTACTTTGATGAAATAGATTTCATGATATTTGTATATGAAAATACGAATTTATTTTATAAAAATGAATTTAATTGCATTTAAAAAAAAAATTTAAAAAAAATGCTGCTTTGGATTTAGTTGGTTGAACACAATCTACGCCTTTAAGTTTAAAATGTAAGAAGCCCAAACACCATAAAAACAAAGTTTTAAAAAATATCAGACAAAATTATATACAAAAAATTCCCTTTTTCTTTACTCCATTATTTTAAAAAGTACAAAATATTCATTATTCAGAAATTTCAAGAACTAATGTTTTTCAAAATAAAATCTAATTATTTTATTATTATTATTATTATTATTAATATATTTGTCTTCAATGAGGTGTAACAAACGCATTCAATTAAATGTGTTTTGTTGGATGTGTTTTATTTTAGAAAATAAAATATCATAAATTATCATAAGCAGGCCAAAAAATATTTTATTTAATTTTTATAAAAAAAAAAAAAAAACAAAAAATATAAAATAAAAAAAAAAGTTTTTTTTGATTGTAAATTAATTTAAATGTCTATGAATTAGTTCATTTCAGTTTTAAAAATCACAGAAGATTTTCGGGAAATTTTAAATAAATAGTAAAACATTTAGGTATTAAAAATCGAGACTATGCTTCACAGGATAAGTTGTGTAGTAAGTCTTCATTACTTTCAGTGGAAATCTGAATTGAAGGTAATGGCACAATGTACGCTTTGGTAATAAAAGCAATTTCAAATGTTCCTTGAAACGTACTCTACAAATTTACTTTTTTAGCTTTATTTCAATTTTAGAATTAAATAAAAATATTTTTTATATTTTTGTTTTAAGGTTTTGAAATCAATTATAATATCCCTTTAAATTATTTTTGCTGTATAAGAATATATATATATATATATATATTTTTTTTTAAACAAAAAATAATTTAAAATAGTGGAACTGCAGTAGTGCTTTCCCAAACTCCCCGCTAAACAAATTATAGAAACTCGGATTGTGATTTGTGAAAACGACTCGCATGTTTTAATAATTATAATTATGGAGAAGAAAACTGTCGTACGACAAGGGCAAAATTGTTTTCTGTTAAAAATTTATATTAAATTTTACTTTGATGAAATAGATTTCATGATATTTGTATATGAAAATACGAATTTATTTTATAAAAATGAATTTAATTGCATTTAAAAAAAAAATTTAAAAAAAATGCTGCTTTGGATTTAGTTGGTTGAACACAATCTACGCCTTTAAGTTTAAAATGTAAGAAGCCCAAACACCATAAAAACAAAGTTTTAAAAAATATCAGACAAAATTATATACAAAAAATTCCCTTTTTCTTTACTCCATTATTTTAAAAAGTACAAAATATTCATTATTCAGAAATTTCAAGAACTAATGTTTTTCAAAATAAAATCTAATTATTTTATATTAATATATTTGTCTTCAATGAGGTGTAACAAACGCATTCAATTAAATGTGTTTTGTTGGATGTGTTTTATTTTAGAAAATAAAATATCATAAATTATCATAAGCAGGCCAAAAAATATTTTATTTAATTTTTATAAAAAAAAAAAAAAAACAAAAAATATAAAATAAAAAAAAAAGTTTTTTTTGATTGTAAATTAATTTAAATGTCTATGAATTAGTTCATTTCAGTTTTAAAAATCACAGAAGATTTTCGGGAAATTTTAAATAAATAGTAAAACATTTAGGTATTAAAAATCGAGACTATGCTTCACAGGATAAGTTGTGTAGTAAGTCTTCATTACTTTCAGTGGAAATCTGAATTGAAGGTAATGGCACAATGTACGCTTTGGTAATAAAAGCAATTTCAAATGTTCCTTGAAACGTACTCTACAAATTTACTTTTTTAGCTTTATTTCAATTTTAGAATTAAATAAAAATATTTTTTATATTTTTGTTTTAAGGTTTTGAAATCAATTATAATATCCCTTTAAATTATTTTTGCTGTATAAGAATATATATATATATATATATATTTTTTTTTAAACAAAAAATAATTTAAAATAGTGGAACTGCAGTAGTGCTTTCCCAAACTCCACGCTAAACAAATTATAGAAACTCGGATTGTGATTTGTGAAAACGACTCGCATGTTTTAATAATTATAATTATGGAGAAGAAAACTGTCGTACGACAAGGGCAAAATTGTTTTCTGTTAAAAATTTATATTAAATTTTACTTTGATGAAATAGATTTCATGATATTTGTATATGAAAATACGAATTTATTTTATAAAAATGAATTTAATTGCATTTAAAAAAAAAATTTAAAAAAAATGCTGCTTTGGATTTAGTTGGTTGAACACAATCTACGCCTTTAAGTTTAAAATGTAAGAAGCCCAAACACCATAAAAACAAAGTTTTAAAAAATATCAGACAAAATTATATACAAAAAATTCCCTTTTTCTTTACTCCATTATTTTAAAAAGTACAAAATATTCATTATTCAGAAATTTCAAGAACTAATGTTTTTCAAAATAAAATCTAATTTAATATATTAATGAATTCCGTCATTCTATGGCGGGCAAACAGCTAGTTATAAATAATTTAATTTAGCAAATTACATAAAATTCGTGAATTTTGGTACATTATGTTCGAATCTACTACACTACTGTAGTAAATTTGAAAATAATGTACCAACTCTTATTAATGTATCAATGTCCAGTCCTAAATTTACTCTAAAATATCAATTTTACTACAAAATATTACTGTCAGGGTTACCAACTTTCTAGTTGTTTATTGTCAAAAATTTATATTCAAATTTATTTTTTTGCCACAAAAAAAAAAAAAACTTCAAATGTGTCAGTGAACAGTAAGACGAGAATGCAACTACATTATTTTTCCACAATTTCCCCTCCCATCAGATAGGTCTAGATCCGCCATGGGTAAAACAGTAGATTTTCCTCCTTTTTTTCAATTTTTAGTTTTTAATAAATCTTATATCCATGATATGTATGATAATTGATAAATATATAAATATGATCTGATAACAGAAATTTAAAAATAAATACGTACATATCTATAATAAAATATATAATTTACCTACTTATCGTGAACTATCTGCGGAAATCAAACAACTTTTCTTTCTTATTTTGTCGTTCTTCTTTTACAGCAAATTAAATTTTTTAAATAATGTTTACCCATATTATACACTTATTTTGTACTTAAAAATTTTCGTTACTTAAAAAAATATAAAATAACTTTATCACTATATTATATATTAGATAAATTTACAAGACTTTTCAACACCTTATTATAAAATGAAAAAATCTTCAAATCAGGGATCCTTTTGAAACTATGTAAAAAATCGTAATTTTACTTGACCAAATACAAGTTTATGAATGAATGGAGGGCAGGGCGCCTTTAAAAAAGCATTGCAAAAATATTACGTAAAAACGAGGAAAAGAGTAGTAGAGTAGACTGTGTCAACCCTGGGATACTCGTATGACCGTAATTTAAACATCATGGTAATTCTATTCACAGTGGTAGTTATATAGTGCATACCTGCTCTAACAAATCGATTTTTTTGTATTATTAAAGTAAAAAATTACATTAGTGTGTACATATAAAATTATAGAGTCGAACTTCTTATTATGATGTAGTCCATACAAAGGATGTGCATTCTAGTTACTTTGAAGTAATCATGAGTATTCGTTACTTCTTTTGCCAATACCCGTTACTTTTACCCGTTACTTTTTAAAATTTTTGCTTTATTTAAGAAAAATTAATGTATCTAATATGAAATTTTTATCTAAATGCAAAACCCTAAACTTAATCTGCTAATCAAATATAAATTAAATCTTGATTTTCCGTTTTATTCTTTCCTTTTTTAAAATTTAATTTTTTCTTTTTTAAATTTTTCCTTTATTCATATTTAACGTATTAAAAAATTCTTTCCAGAATGCATTTGTTACTTTTCTAACTAAATAAAACGACACCACATAAAAAAAATTCATCACATAATTTCTGATTAGAAATTGCATACAAATATAAAATTATTATCATATAACTTCTTTATGATATTACTCTTTACATTCTACACTCTGTAGTATATTTTTCCCTACCCATAGTACTAATAATAGTATATACCAAATAAAATTCGAATACGATTCTGGTACATTTTAAAAACTCAAATATTCAATACACACCTACAGTATATTATGATACCTATAGTTATAGTACCTATAATATCACATTATACCGGTAGTACTCAAATACTCAATATTACACACGGATCACACTAACCCAGATATTCAGTTACCATATTTAAACCAAGTAACAGTGCAAATTGTAAATGTCACACATAGGTAAAAGTATACCGAATACCGATTATTGAAATTGGACTGGTATTTGTTCTTAATAATACATATATACATTATACAATAGTATATAATATATAGTGTATTCAGTTATCAGTATAATTCAGCCAAGCCAGACGGGTATTATCATCTGTTGCATTGAGGTAGTTTTGACGTAATCGGTGGAAATTCTGTATACACCAAAACCGGTTTCGTAATTCTTGTATTTACAAAAACCCGGTTTCGTTGCAACCAAATTTTACTAGTAAGACTCGATGCACTAACCAATACAAACAAAAAAATTGTTTTTTTTTCTTTTTTTTTGTTGTTTTTCTTTTTTTTTCATTATTTAAAAATTTTTGAACTGTACGCATCTTAAATAAAAAAAATTTGAGACCGGACAAAATATAAAATATTTCTGGTATTGGAAATTGATAAAAATCAATATAAGATTACCATATTAGGTTTTATTTCTATTTGTTATTTTTTATCTTTCAAACTAGATGCTAAAAAAAACAAAAATGAATAAATATACATATTTGTATTATATTAAATATATAAATATATTTTGATTGATAAAATATAAAATTTAGTTAATATAAATAATAACAAACAATAATTAATGATATAAAAGACAATTAGTTTAAGGAACAGATTTAAAACCCAATTTTAAAGTTGTATAATTATGAATGTTTGCTCAGTCCCACAGATGTTAATTAAAATAATAATCCATTTTTAAATGACCTAAATATGATATAAGTAAAATAAAATTACCTACTTACTCAATGTAAATAAAAAATTAAATTTCTTATATTATCTACAAATTCATTTTTTAATTTAGGTAGCTACAAACCTTTTTTTTATATGAATAAAAAATTACAAAAACTTTCCGCTTTTGAACAATCAGTTGACTAAACATTCTCCGACGATAACTATCTTCGAATGAACTAAATTTTACACATACATTCATAAGTTCATAAATTGAATTGGTGACAACTGACAACACTTAAAACTACAACTGACAACACTTAAAACTACAACTGACAACACTCTCGTGTAGGATTGAGTAATATTCACTTGCATTGGAAGATTACGTCAATGCAACTTTCCCATACTCATCATGTGGCTTCTTTTACTTTAGTTGGAAGAAAAAAAAGCAGAAAATCAAAACCAATGCTATGTCTATTATGTTTAAAATTTCAATGTATTCATTGTTAAATAAATGTTTGTTTTATTTTAGTACAATACCATAAAATAAAAATAATTTTGTTTGAGTTACTGATAACTTGGTAACGAGTACTTAAGTAACGAGTAGTTACTATTCGCACATCACTACCATACATGGATGGACCAGGTTTTCAACTTGGTACGCGGACATATTTACAAACCTTACCATACAATATCCAAATCCAACCTACCATCGTTTTACCTTTTTTTTTTGTTTTGAAAAATATGTTAAATGTCAAAAGAATCTGATAATATTAAATTTGACTTTTTAACAGTTTTTATTTAAATATTTAGTTCTGCCTATTGAATTTTTTTCTTCTAAAATTATGATATTTAATATTTATATTGTTCTAACTTTATTTTATTATTATTTTAAATTATTTACTTAATTATTTGTTATTTTTTACATTTAATTAGAATATCTCAACGTTCTCTCGTGCCAAAAAACGAAAAAAAAAAACAAAATGACATTTAAGTTGTTCAACTTGCCAATACACGATACAATTGAAATGCAAACCAAAGACTCCGCCCACAAAAAATTTAAATTTTTTAATTTTCTTCCAACCAACTTTTCAACCTTCAAAATCGTCTTTCAACTTGCCCATACACCGATACACGATTCAACTTCGCAAGTACGCGTACCAAGTGTAAGACCCGGTTCATCGTGTATGGGAAGCATAATAGATATTTTTTGCTTCACATAATGAAAAACTGCTGTTTTGTTGTTTTTTTTTTCAAGATAGCAATAGCAATTAGCAAATGCAAAAATCGGTCACGTGATACGGCGGCGTGGCTTATCTAGCTTTTCTCAGATTAAAACTGAAAACTGTTCGTACAAGTATAAAACAAAATTCCGAAAACATTTTTAAATTAAATGATACTTAGCGGTTAGACTTCAATGTTTGGTACATGTTTCGTCAATGTTTCATACCCTTTGCAAAACTTAAAACATGTAATAGGTTAGAATCGAACGAAATTTCCAAAACTTAAAAAATTGAAAGGTCTTCAATTTTTTAAGTTCGGTTCTGTCATCTCAAACATGTTACTGTCAAAATCTCAAAACATTTTACTGTCAAATCTCAAATTTCCCAATGTCATTAAATTAAATTGGGAATAGTTTGTATTTTGATCTGACGTTTATGTTTTGTTTTCTTTTGGCGCTTTCAATATTTTGAATGTGCTATTTAATATTTGATTGGTGCTACAGATTGTTGGTTCATTTAAAATTAACTTCAAAATTAGAAAACGAAATAAAAGGGAAACAAAATAAGTAAGTATAAAATAATAATTTTAAAGTTTGTTTTTCAGGTTTCAAGTAAGAATATGGATAAAAAAATCACAAAGAAAATAATGGGAAGCGATTTGATTCTTTTTATACAGGAGTATAAAAAGAGGGAATGCCTATGGAACGTAAAAGATCCCTCATATAAAAATATCATAGAAAAACAAAAGCATTACGGTGAGATTGCAAAAATTTTTGACTTGGATGAGGCCCAAGTCAGAAAAAAAATCAATCAAATCCGTACCAATTTTTGGAACGAGGAAAAAAAGGTAGGTATTTGCTAATTAAAAATAAAATTGAAAGTACATAATTTTTTATTTTAGTTACAAGATTCAAAACGAAGCGGTGCCGGAGTTGACGAACTATATACTCCGAAAACTTACTGGCACAGCCAGTTAGAATTTATCAAAGATGTGAGCACTCCAAGGCCCACAAAGTCAAGTGTAAGTGTTTTTCCTTTTAATATATTCTACAATTATAGTATGTTCTTAATTTTCTCAACTTTTTATAGTATTTTTGTGTCTTAATATATTTTACAGTTTTAGTATGTAAATTGTTTTTAAACTTTTACTAGTTTTGTTATCTTGATCTCTTTTAAAAAGATTTTGCCTTTTAATTATCTAATTTAATTTGAATAATTTTAGTTACTTAGGGTATTTAGGACATCAATTAAGGACATAATATTCTGCTCTATAAACCAAATTTGTTAATACAATTAATGATGTGCTGACTCTATTTATTTGATTATCTTAAATAATAATAGAAAATGATTATATAAATTAAAACATTACATATAAGTTAAATTAATAAATTATTTATTTAAAGATTAAAGTTTTACTTAAAAGTTATATTATAAAAATTATTTAGAATCAAAAATTAAATACATATAAGTTAAATTAATAAATTATTTATTTAAAGATTAAAGTTTTACTTAAAAGTTATATTATAAATTATTTAGAATCAAAAAATTACACACATATAAGTTAAATTAATAAATTATTTATTTAAAGATTAAAGTTTTACTTAAAAGTTATATTATAAAAATTATTTAGAATCAAAAATTACATACATATAAGTTATATTATAAATTATTTATTTAAAGATTAAAGTTTTACTTAAAAGTTATATTATAAAAATTATTTAGGATCAAAAAATTACATACATATAAGTTAAATTAATAAATTATTTATTTAAAGATTAAAGTTTTACTTAAAAGTTATATTATAAAAATTATTTAGAATCAAAAATTAAATACATATAAGTTAAATTAATAAATTATTTATTTAAAGATTAAAGTTTTACTTAAAAGTTATATTATAAAAATTATTTAGAATCAAAAATTAAATACATATAAGTTAAATTAATAAATTATTTATTTAAAGATTAAAGTTTTACTTAAAAGTTATATTATAAAAATTATTTAGGATCAAAAATTACATACATATAAGTTATATTATAAATTATTTATTTAAAGATTAAAGTTTTACTTAAATATAACATTAAAAAACTAATTTTAGTTACGTTACGGTTTATCGAATAAAATTCTTAGACGAGAAAGTTTGAAATAATAAATTAAAGAATTTTCCACTGGAAATTTACCGCACCTTCATTCATAAAATAATTCGCGAATTCATCCCGAATGTCCAGTGACCTTTGTGAGCTGTGATTACTACCTTGAAAATTTATATTTGGTAAAGTACAATCAATATCAGAAAAAATTTTATGCGCATTCAAAAAGTTATGTAAAACACAACAGGCCAAAACTAAATTTTCCGTTGTTTCTACTTTTAAATCTATTGGCCTTTTGAAAATTCTAAATCTAGATACTAATCGGCCAAATGCACGTTCTACTATATTTCGACAGTGGGATAGCCGATAATTAAAAATTTTTTCTTTTGGTCCCACTGTACGAATTTTTGAATAACGTCTAAGGATATTATTCGATAAACCGAAAGCATCATCTCCAACTATCATGTAGGGCAAAGGTTTGCTGCGTCCTCTTAATGGTTCTTCCTTCGGTAGTCTTAGTTTCTCTTCTTTTAAGTTTTTATATAAAGAGCAATTTTTAAATACTCCTCCATCCGAGATGCGACCTTGGCACCCTACATCCACATATATAAAATTTCCTCTAGCATCTACCAATGCTAAGAGGACAATACTGAATCTTCCTTTATAATTGTAAAAGTAAGATCCAGTATTTGCCGGACTTTCAATTTGAATATGCTTGCCATCTATAGCACCAATAACATGCGGAAAATGTAATATATCTTCAAAATCCTTGGATACTATTTTCCACTCTTGCTCGCTTTCAGGAATCTAAAAATAGTAAAATATTAATTATCAAATATATTCATAATTCTGTTTTTTTTTTAGATTGATGAAATAATTGTGGAAGAAGAAGAAGATATCAATTATTTTTGTTCGCCTACATTTTCGCCAGTTCACTGCAGTTCCCCAGAAAATTTGGGAGACATTCTCGAATCGGTGGACCGGTTAATAGCATCAGGTTCATCGTCAACAACAACAACAGCAGATGAAGTTATGTGTTCGATCCCTAAGGAGATCGTCCCTATACATAAACCAAAAAGAAAACAAATAGCCACTGGAAGAAATCCGAAAAAAATCCGAAGCGAAACAAATAACACGGATGACACAGCGATTCGATTAGACAAAACATTGGGCATGGTGCAAAATTTTTGTCGCGATGATAAAGCTGACGACATTAGTGATATTTGCCAAAGTATCGAATCTCAGTTACGCTGTTTGCCTCCGTTGGATAGGTACGAAGTGATATTTGAATTCAATTCCATCTTGCTTAAGAGAAGAATTGAATTAGAAAAAAAAAAAATTGCAATTAATATTGAATTATAAAATTATTTTCAATTAATTTATGTTTAGTTAATATTTTTGCTATTTATTTTGTTATTGTTTTAAATATTTTTATAAAGTTATTTTGAATTAATATTGAATTATAAAATTATTTTCAATTAATTTATGTTTAGTTAATATTTTTGCTATTTATTTTGTTATTGTTTTAAATATTTTTATAAAGTTATTTTGAATTAATATTGAATTATAAAATTATTTTCAATTAATTTATGTTTAGTTAATATTTTTGCTATTTATTTTGTTATTGTTTTAAATATTTTTATAAAGTTATTTTGAATTAATATTGAATTATAAAATTATTTTCAATTAATTTATGTTTAGTTAATATTTTTGCTATTTATTTTGTTATTGTTTTAAATATTTTTATAAAGTTATTTTGAACTAATATTGAATTATAAAATTATTTTCAATTAATTTATGTTTAGTTAATATTTTTGCTATTTATTTTGTTATTGTTTTAAATATTTTTATAAAGTTATTTTGAATTAATATTGAATTATAAAATTATTTTCAATTAATTTATGTTTAGTTAATATTTTTGCTATTTATTTTGTTATTGTTTTAAATATTTTTATAAAGTTATTTTGAACTAATATTGAATTATAAAATTATTTTCAATTAATTTATGTTTAGTTAATATTTTTGCTATTTATTTTGTTATTGTTTTAAATATTTTTATAAAGTTATTTTGAACTAATATTGAATTATAAAATTATTTTCAATTAATTTATGTTTAGTTAATATTTTTGCTATTTATTTTGTTATTGTTTTAAATATTTTTATAAAGTTATTTTGAATTAATATTGAATTATAAAATTATTTTCAATTAATTTATGTTTAGTTAATATTTTTGCTATTTATTTTGTTATTGTTTTAAATATTTTTATAAAGTTATTTTGAATTAATATTGAATTATAAAATTATTTTCAATTAATTTATGTTTAGTTAATATTTTTGCTATTTATTTTGTTATTGTTTTAAATATTTTTATAAAGTTATTTTGAATTAATATTGAATTATAAAATTATTTTCAATTAATTTATGTTTAGTTAATATTTTTGCTATTTATTTTGTTATTGTTTTAAATATTTTTATAAAGTTATTTTGAATTAATATTGAATTATAAAATTATTTTCAATTAATTTATGTTTAGTTAATATTTTTGCTATTTATTTTGTTATTGTTTTAAATATTTTTATAAAGTTATTTTAAATAAATATTGAATTTAAAAATTATTTTGAATTAATTTATTATTAGTTAATATTTTGTCTTTTTATTTTATTTTTATTATATTTGTAAAAAGTTAATTGAATTGAATTTCATAAAGCTGGAAAATTATTTTTTAAATATGTAAAAACATTTAATATGGATGAAAATGTTGGTGTTCAGATCACCACGAAAGTTATCACAATTTTATGTGGAAAAATTATTTAAACATGTTCATATTGTATGGAGATTCTACTATGGAGTTACGCGAAGACTTTGAAATATTTCAAACAAACTAAACTAATAGTACAAACTAATAAATATTTAGTTAATATTTTAAATCTTACCTTTAAATATTCAGTCTTTAGGTTGTTATAAATAGCTTCTACAACTTCGGGGATGAAAATTGAAATGGTTGACCTCGATATCCTGGTCAAAAATTCCAAGCTTTTTTGGGAGCAACCACTCGCGATATACCTTAAGGTAGTCGCAAGTCTCACCTTACTTGAAATTGTTTCCCTCATTTTCATATTTTTTTTTTCAATACTTCTCTGTATCTATAATAATAATTAAATTTATATAATATATTAAAACAAATTAAAAAATAAAAAAAATTATATATACATTATATATTTATGTACATACCTTGGAGTGTAGAATTTCAAAAATATTTATATCAAGACGGCAAAAATTTTTAAAATTGTCACCGCCATCACTTAACAAGTGTGAGATAAGCTTCGTCTCCAAATCAAAATACGGCCTTTGCTGGAGGGATGGCTTCACCCATATTTTCCTATTCCTTTTCATCTTCCGGACCACTTGTGTTTGTTCTGATTTGTCCATTTCCTCTTTTACGAGGCAAAGTAGAATGCTAGCTAAACCAAGACGAACTTTTTTATTTCTTCTATTCATTATATTAATTTATACTTATCTTTAAATTTAATAATCCTTTATTATTCCAATTTATATTTAATCCAATCCAATAGTATATTTAATCAAATCCAATTTAAATTTATATTTAATGATTGTCTTTTAAAATTGAAGTTCAACAATCTATTGTATGTTTACAACTGACAAATTTTTAACCGCCAAATTATATTACTACTTTAGTTCAAATAGCCTACTTACAATTTTATAAACTATTTTATTATTTTAATTTAATTTTTAAACGTTTCAACTTTTTATAATTTATTTTATGAACGGATCTATATAAAATTTGACAGATGCATCAACTTTTTAAGTTTTCATATTTTTCTGTCTAACCACTCAAACATAATACAAACTTTTGCAAAACTTAAATTATGTATTGCAAAAGTTTTTGTGATACATAAAACATTGAAGTCTAACAGCGGCCTTAGACTTTAGAGCACTTTAGATTATATTGGTTATATGAATATAAAGTAATAAGCAAATTAAAACCAAAATTTTTATTTGAAAATTGAAAGCCTTTTTATACGTAACATGATTCATTTTATTTATCAGAAGTCAGAACATATTTAAAATATATTAAATTAAATATTGATAAAATTTAATCATAAAAAATTTAAAACAAAAGTTTTAGTGTAGTGCTAACCTACTCGTACATACCTACATATTATATAATTTATTAATTTAAAAATTTTTCTATAAATAATTCAAAATAAAAAAAATATTTAAAATGAATTCATTTGCAACTTTTACGGATATTTTAAAAAAATATTTTATTCATTTTCCTCTTCTTGAAAACATTAATAATGATATTGAAAAGTTTAGTTATTTTGAAAAATTATTTTATGAAAATAACGAATTTGAAAATTTACCATTAGATTTTAATTATTTGAATATTAAAAATAATAAAATGTCGGAAGGATTACGATTAGAGGGAAATAAATTTTATAATGTGAAAGATTTTGATAAGGCTTTGAAATTATATAATAAAAGTATTTGTTATGGTGAATTAAATTCAATAAATTTAGCAAAAGGTTATTTAAATCGATCGGCAATTATGTTAGAAAAAGAATATTATAAAGAATGTTTAAAAAATATTGAAATGGTGAAAAATCTTAACATAAAATTATCGAAAAATGATATGAAAAAATTATTGGATAGGGAAACAAAATGTATAAGTGCAATTAAAACCTATCAAAAAAATGAGAATATTAATAAAAATGATAAACTTAGTTTTAATAAGTTATCTTATAAATCATATAAAAATATTCCAAATATTGCAAATAATTTAGAAGCACGTAATACAAATAACAGTGGACGTGGTATATTTTCAACAAAACCGTTATATCCAGGAGATTTAATTTCAATTGAAGAAATGTTTACATCGACATTAAATAAAAAAACTAATCGGTATGAAAGATGTAATAATTGTTTAAAAAAATCGTATTGCTTATTTTCATGTTCGAATTGTACAATGGTAATGTATTGCAGTAAATTATGTCATGTAGAAGATGAGTATTTCCATCAAATTCAATGTCCAATCATATATATACTATCCGATTATTTTTAAACTATAATGAAACTATTACTGCAGTATGAGTATGATATTAATAAATTTTATGAAGAAAATATAATGGAAAATAATACAATGCAAGAATGCAATAATTTGAATAATAAACTGTATCATCATGAATTATATAATTTGGAAAATCATGTATTAAAAAAAAATGGTTGCCTTGGTGTAAGTAGTTTATATCAATTCAAACTTACAGACGATTTCAAAATGGAGAGTTTTACTTATTTTACTATGTTAGCATTTTTAAAATATTTCATCTTACATAAAACTAAGTTTTCATCTATTATAATAAATAAAAATAAAAATTTTGAAGATATTTTTACAGAAATTTTACTTAAATATTTTAAAATTTTAAAAGCAATCGCATTTCAAAGAGATAATGGTATTGCCTTTCTATTGAATTTTGGCAGTCTTTTTAATCATTCGTGTAATCCTAATTGTATGTTAATCTGGAAAGATTTAAACCAATATTGTTTTGTAATAAACAATATTGAAAAAAATCAAGAATTAAACATTTCCTATGGGTAAGTCTTTTTTAATTATATTTAATTAATCGTATAATAACTAATTTAAATACATCATTTATCATACTTTGTTCATATAGTTGTTGATCTTTATGTATATGGGAGTTCATTAACAAGTAGGAAAAAAATTTAAAATATACAGTATCTATTATAAAATTTTGAGAATATTTTTATATTGGTCAAATTTATCTATTTATAAAATATATTCAACTATTTACTAAATATATAATACCTATTCAGATATTTTTTTTTTAAATTTTCTATTATTATAAATTTGGTAATTTTGAAATTTAATCGCTTTCCTTACGGAAAGAGCATGCAAGATTTATTAAAACCTTTTTGTTTCGTTTCATACTACTTTTCTAAAATTTTGTGTTATGTGAGATGTCAAATATTATACTTTTTGTTTTCTAAAATTTTAAATTTTTAATAAAAAATTGTTTTTTTTTTACATTACAGTGTATCATCCAATGTTCACAATTTTCCATCAACAGCAGACAGAAGAATGATTTTAAGACAAAGGTTTAAATTTATTTGTCAATGTAAAATATGTCGTAATGGTATTAATGATTTTCCTGATTGTAAATCTGTAATGGAAGTCTTCGATTATCATTCTTTAAATTTAAATGAAAAAATTATGGAATGGCAAAATAATTTGATATTAGTTAAAAAAGAATTTGATAAATGTTGTAAATTTTTACGTAAATATTCAAATTCAAATGGACAAAATTTTAACAAACTTAGATATTCTGTACAGGAGCAAATACACAATTGTCTAACTATGCTTTATCAAGAAGAATTAGTTTAAAAAAATATTTCGAAACTAATTAAAAAACTCAATGGTATTGTTTTATTTATCAACATCACATATTTATAAAGTACATACATATTATATACTTACATTAAGTTCAAATAAACATAATATATTTAATTCAAATATACTTATATGTAATTTGTATTGTAAGGCTATTTCTGTAATATGAAACTACTTGCATATTTTTATTATATTATTTTCAAACATAAATACCTAAGTTTTAAGAAATATAGTTTATATTATAGACATTTAATGTAAGCATGGGTAAAACAACCACAATTTCTAAATTTTTAAATAATATTTTGATGAGAAATAAAACATTATACTTATATACGAACTCATATTTATTAATTACTTTTTAGTTATTTTCATTTCAATTTAAAACTTGCCGATCTATATGGTATTCCAAACTTCCATTTTTTTCTCATTTTTCAACTTTAAAGTTTACGTGTTCTGAAGATATGTAAGCAAATTTCTGAAATTTGTATGGTAGCTCCTCGATAAAGCTGGAACATTTTAAAACTTCATATAGATGCTTGCACTGTTATATAGCTAACCGTTTCTAATTTTAATCCTACAACTGAAAAATGGGAAGTCCAAACAAATTTTGGTTAACCATATAAATGTATGTACCAATTAACTATATAAATAGGTATATATGTATATATTTGATAAAAAAATTGTTCGAGATAGATGGTAATACAGTACATATTGTTAAAATCTCAGATAAAATTAAAAAAAAAATATTTTTTCCAAATATTCTATATAAAATTTTTAAAATATTTGCACGGACCTTAAATTTAAATTTTCATATATTAGGAGAAAAAAATCAATAATTTAGATAGGTATACATTTTTTGCTTTATTTAATTCAATCATAACATATTTAATACATAATTTAATTCATAACAATATAATTAACACAACTTATGTCGTATGGTATTAATGATATACAAAAAGAATATACCTTTACTTTTTTTTTGGCGACTTTAGTACCAAGCTTTACCGGCTGGCTCTCAATTTTTTAATTGTTTCAAAAATCAAAATTATGAAAAATATTTAAAATAAAAAAATATGTTTTAAGACTTAAAATCCACTGCACTAATTATTATCGTTATTCTCACATTTTTAGGATTCCAAAAAAAATTTATAAAGGCGGTAAAAGAAGGCGAGGAGATATAGACTCAAGTGCATATGGATTGGATCGGAATCAAAAAGTAAATCAATTTAGCTATGTGTATTATAGATAAAGAAGCTAGTAAGGGCCGTCATCGCCAGTTTGCTCAACAGGTTCAATAGTAGTCACACACCTTTTTTTAATATGAATATAACTCTATACTTAATAAAGCTGTGTATTTAAAATGTTGAAAAAAATTGTACAGTATTATGGTCAAAGTTTGTTTAAAGTTTGGTTTAGTGTTGTGTAGTCGGTTCGAGTAGTTTCCAATCAACTTATTTTTTCATACAAAACTATTTTTTATGCCCATTAAAGCTGGATGTATGAAATTTTTGCTAATGTAGTTTACTTCAACTTGTAAAAATTTAATTTCAAAATATAATTTTCGTTAACGTTACTACCGCTGACCGAAAACCAATGCTTTTACCCTCATATATAATATTAATTATTTTGTTCATTAATAATTTTAACCTTTTTATTAAAAAATTTCTAAAACAAAATAAAATAATATTCAATTATTTATCATATTGAATTCTTATCTTTCATTTTTTTGATATGACTATAAGTAGTTAGAAACCCAGATTAAATTGTTCAATAAATGATAAAAAAAATGCAAGAAGTTGATAATAAATTTCACACAATTTCACACATCTTTATTTGTATAATATAGGTATAACTAATAGATTTTTGCTAATAGCTATTTGTTTTAAAATAAGGTTTGAAAAATTAAAAAAAAATGTATAATATTTGTACTGCAATTTTTTAAATAACTTATTTTGCCTGACTATGTGTAGGTAATAGGTAAAATTTCTCAAATCTCAGCGAAATGAAATTTGTTTCAAGGTCTGTGCTGATAGAAGTAAGTAGTGGAGTACTTTCTTATTATGAATTTAATACAAACCTATTATGAAATAAATTTACTTCTGTTATAAATGGAGTACAAGAGTTCTGGGCTCCTTATTTTAAAATTTATTTTTTTTAAAGGAATATAAATATAATATTTTATTAAAGGAATTTTGTTCTTATTAACTTACATAACAGAACAGAATATACATATATTTGGATTTGCTTTTCTATTTTTAAAATAAATTTCAATCTTGCTAATATTTGAAAGAGACAACTTAGGTAACTTAGGCGCGATAGGTACATATGTATATGGTGGGAAGAGTTAGTTTATGTATAACGAAACAAACACATTCCCATTTATTAATTACTCCTTTTTATATTTCCATGAGATAGGGAAGTAAAATCTAGCACAATTTCTAGTCCTTTTTGAGCATACATATATTAACACCATTGATGAGAACCTGATTTGAATTGAAATTTGCTGAATACATACATAGAAAAATATATGTACATATGTACTTATACCTTTGATTATGGATATAATCCAAGATTAATCATACAACAAACATTTATTAGTAACAAATTTCAATATTTAATATACATATGTATTTTTTAATGCTTATAGTAAATTATTAATAAAATAACGTATAATCATTAATAACACTGTAGCAACATTAGTCGACATTTTCGCAAATAAGTATGTACAAAAAAAAAGTTTTGTAAGATACTTCCTTGGAAGAACAAAAAAGTAAGAAACTTAAAATATACAAAATATTTACCTACTATTTTTTGTTTTTATAAATAATTTTAATGAATTATAAGTTATCTGTTTAAAGTAATGATTGTGTCGTAAAATTTATCATGAAAGGATCGCAACATTAAAGAATCATAACAGTTACAAAAATGTTGCAGCAGTTTTTAATTTTATTTTGAGTTACTTTACTATTATTGGTACATAGCAAATACTAATTTTTCTACCTTCTCAGCTCACCTTAAATTCCTATTAATTTTTATTTTCCAACAACTTTTAAACTTATAATCTTGGATTATAATTGTACCAGGAATTAAAATCTAAAAACCAAAATTCAAATTGTGACAATTTCCCAAACTGTATTAAAACAAAAATATTGCCCTTTTCCAAAATATAAATAAATGCAATATTATATTATGAATATGCTGGAAAAGGGCATAATCATTTTTTTTATTCAGGCTGGTAGCCCTGATTTAGTTATATAGAGGCCCATACACTAATAAATTTGTTTAAAAACGTGTTCCTAAACTTGCTATGTTTAATCGTGTGTGAAGTGGTTTCGAAACAGTTTGTTATGCAACCACACGATGGACCGGGTCTTCAACTTGGTACGCGTACTTGTGAAGTTGAAAGAACGTTAAGATATTCCGATTTGAAAAAATAAGAAAATTATAATGTATAAAATAACAAATAATTAAGTAAAGATTTTGAAATAATTATAAAATTAAGTTAGAAAAATGTTTTAAAATATAAAAAAATATTAAATATCATAATTTTAGAAGAGAAAAATTAAAAAAGCATTACAATATTTTTAAATAAAAACTGTTAAAAATTCAAATTTAAAATTATCAGATTCTTTTGACATTTAACATTTTTTTTAAAACAAAAAAAAATTATACGATGGTAGGTTGAACATTGTATGGTAAGATTTGTAAACATATCTGCATATCAAGTTGAAAATCTAGTCCTCCATGTATGGGCTACATTAAATGGTTTAACAAAATCAAAATTTTTTGATTTTGTGTGGGCGGAGTCCGTAAGTTTCTGTAAATGTTTAAGCGTGTATGGCAAAGTTTAGAAACCAAAACATTAATAAAATCAGTTGGTAATAAATTCTTGTAATATTTACATCGTTCACATGTTTTTTTTTTTAAATAATTTAAAATCAAAAGTAAGATGTCCGTTAAAAATAATTAAGAGTAGATAAATTTCTTCGAAGAATTCCGAAACTTGTCACAATTATTGCAAATTTCATCTAATCTATATAACAATTAAAGATAATTTTATCCGCCATATGATTTTCTTTGAAATACAAAAATAAAAATACTAAAGGCTCTAAACTTGTTTAAAGTAAAAGTTTGCTAATGTATGATGAACACAGAAACAACTTTATGAACATGTTTTTAACAAATTTATTAGTGTTACATATGTGTTTTGTCTTTTTGTATCTTTTTTTGTGGTTTTGTTTTTGGTAAGTCATTATGAATTTAGTTACTAACCCATTTAAGTTTTTTATCAATGCATCAAAAAAATTATAACTAATTAAAACTTTTTGTAAGCAAGATTTATACCGAAATATGTACGTTAACGGATTTGTTTTTGGAGATTATAACTGTTGATGATTTTATGTATCAGGATTCAGATATATTTTAACTTTTGAAGATTTTGTCCCGCTTCTTTTTCTACATTTAAAATCTCCTATATTCGAAAAAAATATAAAAATACTTTTTCAATAATAAAAAAACTTTTAATATATTTATAAAATTAGAAATTTAAAAAGGTATTTGTTTTACAATTAGAGCATTGTATTATTGCAATTTAAATTAAACGATTTTAATAAAGCATTGATTTATTGCAATTTTATTTTCTCTATGTGATCACTTTTAAACATTTGACTTCAGAAAATGATTTTGCATGTTCTTCCGTATATTGTACAAACTCTTCTCCGTAATGAATAAGAATTTTTCTTAACATATCAACATCAGCTTCAGCGTGATGTGATTTTTTAGGTTCATAAAAAAGTCTTTTAAATATACCACTCAAAGTATAATAACCTTTGGGACTTCGAGGTATCTTGTTTTTATCTTTACTTGGTGTTTTTAATAAATCCTTGCTCTTATTGACTATCGGTTTAAAAAGTTTTCTTTTAAAATTTTCTCCTTTTTCATTCAAGTTTGAAAAATTATTTGGCAAATTATTAGGAATTTCTTCATGATTTCCTAAAATATCACCACGGTTGCTTCTTAATTCTGGAAAACTATGTTGAGTCCAATAAATTGATTTTTTATTTCGATGTGGCGTTGTTTCGTTTTTTTTTTGCATATCAATTTTGTCTTCTTTAGAAGAATTTAAAGGTTCTTTATCTTGTGTGAGATCTACTGTAAAGTTTTCTTTAAAAAATTCATCTTCTAAATTTAAAAGTTCTTCTTTTTCAATTTCTTTTTGATTATTTTTATGATCTATATGTTGAAATGCGGGTAAAGAATCTACACAATAAATATTTCCAGGTAATTCAATATTTAATTTGTCAAATGCTTTTTTAAAAATTGGAAAATCAAATCTGTCACCATTATGAGCGACTAAACATACGGGTCCTCTAAGATGTTTTAAAAATCCAATTATCGTATTAGCAGCATTTTCGTCAAAACTATTTTCATGTTCTAACATATAATTATCCAAACCTACAAATTTTAGTAAAATTAATTTAAAATTTTGCAACAAATATAAATAACAATTTTTATTTAATAAATTTTCCCGCCAAGTCTGTCTAAAATGTAAATTATGAAATTAACCTGTAATTTTTGAAGATTCAGGATGAATCACCATACGAGGGTTAAATAATAATGATAATTTATTAATAATTCTATATGATGAGTCCCTTTTAGTATTGATTATTTCATTTTTCGGAATTGTTGCAATACTAAATTCAGTAATATTTGCTTTATTAAAATTACAATCAGGAAACCCAGTTGTTTCGAGATCAAAAACAGCATACGTTTCGAAATTATTTATTTTCTTATCCATTTCTTGTTACAAATTTATTTTTAAAAATATTATAAAATCATATTAATTAGACTACTTAATTAATACACCACACCAATTTAACTAAAGAGTATAGCTTGAGCCAAGATAATTAATACAATGTTGTATTCATTATCTTTGGTTTGAGTTTATATTTAAAAAAACTAAAGCGAGTCAACAAATGGTTTCTATTGTAAATATTTTCTAAAATTATATTTTTTGACATTTACTTTTTTTTTTTTTTTAAATTTATGACAAATCAAACAACACAACTACACTTTTCACGAAGTACAAAGGGATTTAAACGAATACAGCCGACTTGTTTTTTCTTTCAAATTTATTTAAAATTACTAGATAGTTTTTATTTTGACCTTAATATTGATTTATATAATTAAAAAATATCAAACAATCAATATTATTATTATATTTTTGTTTTAATAATCTACTGCTGAACTTTTTAATACGTATTTTATTTATTCAACTTTCGATTGTTAGTCGCTCTTACTTACATTTCTAATTTCTATGTTTATAGGGCAACCACATTTGACATCTTTGCGGTGTCTTATTTTTGTAACAGCTGTCATGTCAGTTATCTTTAAGAGTATTTTCATTTCACAACTAGTTTTAATTATTTTTATTTAAAATATTGTTATATAAAGAATATATTTCCTAATTCTTAAAAGAACGATAAATAAACGAAAATTATTTAATAAACTAGAAAAACTACTTTCAGTATGTTTGATTTATTTTAAAAAAATATTAATACATATTTCTATAAAAGTAACCACAATCTTTAGAGGAATATTTACTTTTAGGCAAAAAGAAAATAAGATTAAACTAGGTAGTTAGTACTTAACGTGAATAAAAAAAAAAATTATGGCACATCGTATGATAGCTTCAACCAAAGTAATTGAACGCTGTGCAAGAGGATTATGGGGTTCAACAACTCTTTCTAACAAGGTAAATAAATTATAACACAGTTTGTTATGATGCAATATTTGGAAATTCAAAATTAATTTATATACATGTACATGTTCTTAAAATTAAATAAAGAAAAAGTTTTGAAAAATTTAAATATTTTTAATAATAAACATCTCAAATCATTTTAAATTTTTAGCATATCGCTTCGCTTAATCGTATCACAATAGATGATATTCTTAATAATCTTCGTTTGTGGAGTGAAAAACCACCAAAAGGATTTGAAAAATATTTTAAACCTGGAGGTTCGCAAACAAAAGTAGAAGGAGAAGATACATCCAAAAAAGTTGGTGAAAAAAATCCTCCACCAAATCAAACTGATTCAAATAAAAATGATTGGAATTTTGGAATGTTCAGTAGTCAACCAAAAGCAAAAAGAGGTGGTGGATCTGGTAGGCCAATTGGTGGTGAAGATAATGACCGTGACAAATGGATGATGTTAGGTGCTGTAGCAACTATTTTAACGTTAGGTATTTGGGCATTCTTTGAAATGGGATATAAAGAAATTGGTTGGAAAGAATTTGTTAACAAGTAAGATTATATTACAGAAAATTTAATTTTATTAAAAATATTTTTTTCAGTTATCTCAATAAAGGTCTTGTTGAAAAGTTAGAAGTTGTTAATAAAAAATGGGTAAGAGTTAGATTATCTCCAGGTACTTCAGAAGGTTCTGGAATATTGTGGTTTAATATAGGAAGTGTGGATTCATTTGAACGGAATTTGGAAAATGCTCAAATTGAATTAGGAATAGAACCAGTTAATTTTATTCCAGTTATATATAAAACTGAAGTAGAAGCTTCTAGCTTAACAGGATTGTTACCTACATTACTAATAATAGGTTTTTTGGTATTTATGATGAGGAGATCTGCTGAAATGATGGGAGGTGGCCGTGGGGGTCGTAGAGGTGGCGGTTTATTTGGTGGAGTAATGCAATCGACAGCTAAATTAATTAATTCTAATGAAATAGAAGTTAGATTCAAGTAATTTTTATTTTAAATAAATTCCTTTAATAAGTAGAATTAAAAGTTTATTGTTTTAGAGATGTTGCTGGATGCGAAGAAGCTAAAATTGAGATTATGGAGTTTGTGAACTTTTTAAAAAATCCTCAACAGTACATTGATTTAGGTGCGAAAATTCCCAAAGGCGCTATGTTAACTGGTCCCCCAGGTACTGGTAAAACACTTCTAGCGAAAGCAACAGCTGGAGAAGCAAATGTGCCTTTTCTAAGTGTATCAGGTTCTGAATTTTTGGAAATGTTCGTAGGCGTTGGTCCTTCACGTGTACGCGATATGTTTGCTTTAGCACGCAAAAATGCACCCTGTATTTTATTTATTGATGAAATTGATGCTGTTGGTCGTAAACGTGGTGGTAAAAGTTTTGGTGGTCATTCTGAACAAGAAAATACGTTAAATCAATTACTTGTTGAAATGGATGGTTTTAATACAACTACAAATGTTGTTGTTTTAGCAGCAACAAATCGTGTTGATATTCTTGATAAAGCTTTACTTAGACCGGGTCGTTTTGATAGACAAATTTACGTACCTGTTCCTGATATAAAAGGCCGTGCAAGCATTTTTAAAGTTCATTTAGGTAATTTGAAAACAAATTTAGATAAAATGGATTTATCAAGGAAAATGGCAGCTTTAACGCCGGGTTTCACTGGAGCTGATATTGCTAATGTTTGTAATGAGGCAGCCCTAATAGCTGCAAGAGATTCAAATGATTCAATTGTTATGAAACATTTTGAGCAAGCTATTGAACGTGTTATTGCCGGCATGGAAAAGAAAACTAACGTTTTAGCGCCAGATGAAAAACGTACTGTTGCACATCATGAAGCTGGTCATGCTGTTGCTGGATGGTATTTAGAATTTGCTGATCCATTATTGAAGGTATCAATTATTCCAAGAGGGAAAGGTTTAGGATATGCACAATATTTACCAAAAGATCAATATTTATTATCAAAAGAACAATTATTTGATAGAATGTGTATGACATTAGGTGGTCGAGTAGCTGAAGAAATTTTCTTTAATCGAATAACAACAGGAGCACAAGATGATTTAAAAAAAATAACCGATAGTGCATATGCTCAAATTGTACGTTTTGGAATGAATGAAAAAGTCGGAAATGTCAGCTTTGATTCTTCAGCTGGTGGTGATCCAATGTTTACAAAACCATACTCAGAAGAAACTGCCCAACTTATTGATCAAGAAGTAAGAAGTTTAATAAAAAGCGCTCTAGATAGAACTAGAATATTATTAACAAAACATAAAGAAGATGTAGCTAAAGTAGCTGAACGTTTATTAAAAAATGAAGTCTTAAGTCGAGATGACATGATCGAATTATTAGGCCCAAGACCATTTAAAGAAAAGTCAACTTATGAAGAATTTGTTGAAGGTACTGGCTCATTTGAAGAAGATACATCATTACCAGAAGGTTTAAAAAATTGGAATAAGGAAAAAGTACCAAAAGAACCAAAGGAATCAACAAAGGATGGAACGGGAACAAAACCTGCTGTTGTTTAGTCAGTTTTATAATTTTTTTATTTTTCTTTTGTTTTTTTTTTTAACGAAAACTAAAACTTGTTATAGGTAGTTTTAAATATGTAAAATTAAATTTTATTTTTAACTTTGAAGTCATTTTTCTTTATTTTTTTTCATTGTATCATAAAAATTATTTAAAAACTGATAATATTAAACATGCAATATGCAAAACATACATATTACAAATTTGTTTTAGAAAATTGGATGTAAAGTAGCGTGAAAACAAAATATGTAGTTAAATTATTACAGATTGATAATATTGTAGTCCAAAATTTAGTTAATACAAGAACCATGAAAGAAAAATTCTTTTATACAAAAAAGTTAAATAAACAGATTTATTTGTTAATTTTAATATTTTGCATATATTAATTTTTTCGTTATTTTATTAAATATATGACTTTTCTTTAAGCAAAATACTAAATTATTTCCTTCAGGTTTACTATACTATGTAAACTATTACACAGTACATAAAAAAGTCAATTAGTTATTGTGAACTTTATCTTTGATAATTGAAATCTTTCTTTCGGCGAAATTATGGAGTGGTGTCTTATTTATTTACTGGGTTTCCACTTTACAATTGTTTATATAATTTCCAGATGAGAAAAATTTATTTGGAAAGGAATTTTGATCAAAGTTCGACTTCTTTAATTTGTACCCATTTTCCATTTATTCTGGGTGTTTCTCGACAGCAGGCAATGGAGACAGTAATCTCAATAGTGCGATTTATTACGACGCAACCGCATTAAAGGCCAACAAAATGTTTTAACAAAGTCTTGAACTCTTTCTTCAAAGTTAATCTAGCGGGTCAGACTAGAAAATTATTTTATTTATGTAAATTATTGCAAAGAAGAAAAAGAAGTGCTGGTAATACTGTCGCGGACAAATTAAATTAGACTGACGTAATTTGAAAATAGTCCCATTTTATACCACGTGCAACGAAATGTCAAAACAAAATAATTGTTTGTGTAAATAAATAAAAATAAAAATTTAATGATGAATGAAAACAGTGAAAATAACATATTTGGTAAAAAAGAAATAAAACAAATTAAAGTTATTAAAAAAGAAAATTAAAAACATTCATATTTTAGAAGAAGCTAATTCAAGTTCAGAAGAAGAAAGTCCAATTGTTGACGAAGATACATGCAGTAAAAATGAATTAGAAATTCAATTTACAAATAGATACTGTATATCAAGTGAAGAAGCAATTAGTTTAAAACATAATTATGCATTATGTTTGGCTAGCAATAAGTAATTCAAAATATAAATAACAAAATAAAATATAAGATATGTGTATATGAATAATGAAAAATAATTAACAAAATGTTTGATCCATAGTTTGATAATTGTACTATATAATTCCGATAATACAATTTGCAATATGGAATTAGAGATTGTGGAATGAGTACCATCGTTAAATTTTTTTTGTTTATCGTGTAATGACTATTGGATTAATAACAGTAAAAAAATCTATAAGAGAAGAAGATTGTGAACAATAATAATCGAACATTTCAGAATTTCATTTACATATTTAGTTCTGAAGTTATCACAAGTGCAAAAAAAATTAATTTTAGATTAAACTAATTTAGAAAGTATATAATCTAAAAATAAGCATAATGCATTTAAACTTTTTTTAATGATTTACCAAATAACATAAAAAAAGAAGAAAATTTACTCCGTTAAATTAAAAAAATTAACAATTTCTTATATTTAATTTTGTTCATAAATTTTTGAATAATTTCTGTAAATAATTCTTACTACTTTTTAAAAAACAATTCTGCTAAATTACCTATTATAAATAAATAAATCTTTTTGATAATTAAGTAAATAAATAAATAAATGAATAGTTATAATAAGTATTTTAATTATTTTCATCACAACTTGTTTTTTGAGTAAGAGTTGTGGAGAAATTATATATTATTTGGAAACTTTCGTTATAAAACAAATATAATTAATTTAGAACTCTAAAAAAAACTTTAATTTAAGTTTTCATAAGTTCAATTTTAATTTCAGAGAATTTAATAAAGTTGCTGCTGGAATGTCAAATGGTATAGTACAATTATTTGATATTACTTCAGGGAAAAGTTTAGAAAGAATTTATCCTATTACACCATCAGCAAAATCGTCATCAATATGTGACTTAAAATTTTTTGATGAACATTGCTTATTAATTGCAAAAACAAATGGAAAAATATTTTTATATGATCTTAGAACCAATAAAAAAATTGAAACATTTGAAGGTAATATAATGAATGCACAAAAATGCATTTTTGTTAAATTATAGTTTTCCTTTTTTATTATACATATTAGATAATTCTGAAAATGCATCTTCCAAACCAATATTATGTTTTGATATAAATGCAAATAATAGAATATTATGTGCTGGAACTGAACAAGTTTTACATGATAGCTATATTCTATTTTATGATGTAAGACAAAAAAATAAATTATTGGGAGGTTATTCTGAAAGTCATCATGATGATGTAACATCAGTTAAATTTCATCCAACGAATTCTGAATTATTAATAACTGGTTCAACTGATGGCCTTATTAATATATTTGATATATCTCAAAAAACTGAAGATGATGCCATACAAATGACTTTAAACACTGATAGTAGTGTACATAAATTAAATTGGTAAGTTTATTAAAAAATTTATTTAATTTAAATTTATTATTTTGTTGAAGAATTTTGGGCAACAATAAGGCAGTTTCAGTCTAAATCAGATAAATTTTGGTCAATAAAATTATTGTATATAAAACCAAAAAAAGAAACTGTCCATTTTTTGTTGCAAAATTTTTCGACTTTAAAAACTTAAAATTAAAATTATTTTATTAATAGGCATAAAAATGTATATGATAAAGACATAATTTCATGTATAACACACACCAATGATTTACAATTATATGAAGGTACTGAAGGTGATTTAATTACAAATTTCGATAGATCCCAAATTACATCATCGATTAAAAGAAAATTTGAAGGCGATTGTAATGTAATAAATTGTCATAATATGAATGATGATTCATTATTTATATTGGCAGGATCAAATTTTGAAAAAGGGTATCTAAGATAACTTAATTTAAATATTTTCATTAATTCATTGTTTTTAAATTTTAGAAGTATATTAAGATCCTTAAAAATATTTAATAAAAATTTATTACCACTTGGCATGTTTGAAGATAATAAACAAATTGTAAGAGATAGTATTTATGATAGCAAGGTAAATTAAATAAGTGAGAAATAATTATGAATACATAATAATATAAATAATTTTCAGTCGGGAAATTTGATTACATCTGGTGAAAGTGGTATTGTTACAATTTGGACAGAAAATTTTAATGCAAATGCTATTGAAGTAGATTCGTCAAAATTAAAAATAAAATCAAAAGATGAAAAGAAATTACATAAAAAAAAACCATATTAAAATTTTGTAATAGGTGTAGGACTGAAGTATTAAAATTAATACTTTATTTTTTTTAATATTTTCCATATTTACTTGTTTAAATTCTTGTAATTTGGTATTTAAATTTTTAATTAATGTGTCATTTAAAATTAAAATCATAAATTGATCGCTTTTGAAGCGCTCCAAAAACATTATTTTGTTTTCTTAATTTTGAATAAAGTACGTTTGCTTGTCATTTGTGTTTGACAGAGTTGTTGAGAAATATTTTTGAATGAGCCAACACTGCTGAAAGCATTTAATCCACTTTAGTTAAAAACGTATAATTGATTCCTTTTTTTTGCAGTTGAAATTCTAAAATTAAAAATTTGAAATATTGTATTGGACAATTACTTAAATCAAGCATCAGTAAATGTTGCTCATTTTATGAGTGAACTATCACAGTAAACTGAGAAGTTATCATTTTCAAGGGCGAAGCAATACAAACATGTAAGTTAAATTACAAATGCTAGACCTGTCATACTATCTACGAGAACTACTAATGTTCGCGTAATGACTGGCTCTCAATGTTAATTTGCTAATGTTAGCATAAAGAACTCAGACCATAAGTTAGTCTCTCTTAACATACGCGAAATCTGAAGCACGATCCGTTATGATATCCGTTTTATGAAATCTGAAGGCCTTACTCGGTTAATACCAAGTCCCCTTTTTTTTGGTTTTCATGGTTTTTAATTTATCAGAAACAAATTCAATTAGATTGGTAAACCTAGTTTTGACAATAGTCAAGGAAGTGGGAGCAAATTACTTATTTCACAATTTGGAAATAGTTGATAATTTAGCGCTTAGTCTATAATTACAAAAATCATCACAAGCGCTTTTTTTATTGGGTTGATAAAAGAAATTTTTCTTAGACATGCCAGCAATTACACGTTTCAGGACAAGCAGCCACATTGAATGATTCCACATTAAGCGAGTCCAAGAGAGAATATGTGAAATATCGTATATGATGTATTTGATTTCTCTAAAAAAAAGTGAATAAGCCGTCGGGCGGACATGGGTTAACCAATTCCGAAACTGTTAATAGTGTCAACTCAATTCTGAAGGAGCATCATGTGTACTTTTTTAAGTCTATCGGTCAAACCGTTTCCATTTTAGGACAAAGAAGTTTTAATATTTGCACCACAGCTCCAACTTAGCGGTCCGTTAGAGCAAAATTTTTAGCCCACGATTTAATTCCGTACCCAAAAACCTCTAAATACAAATTTTTGTGAAAATTGACAGAGCAACTTAGGAGCCTATTCGCTACATACAAACAAACAAATAAACATACAAACAAACAAACTTTCGCTTTTATATATATAGAAGATTACATTATGTACTTATATATAAATACGCCAATTAAAACATAAACATTTGTATTAATCAGCTAAAAGCTAAAATCTTCTTCGTTGTCTTTTAAGATTTTTGTTTCTAATAATTCTTGGTTTGTTTTACAATGTTCGTAAAACTGGAGACATTTAATTTTTTTTATATTATAGTGAATAATTAAAATTGTCCTTACAGTTGAAATATATTAAGTCGACTTCTCCCTTTGGGCCACCGTGTTTGCATAATTGAGAAAACTCTTTCTAGGTTGGCATTCTAACCTGGAAATTGAAAAAAAACTTTCAAATTCTAAGGAATTCTCCATGTAATTCTTTATAATTTTTTTTCTTTAAAATATTTTGTCCATTTTTGATTTGATAAAAATTCGTTTAAATCCATATTTTTATTTTTTAAAAAATCTGTTAGGTTACAAAATTGATCGAAAAATTTCGAATTGTTGATAAAATCTGGTATTTTGAAATAATATACTGAATACTTAATTCAACTTCATTCTATTCAGGAATTTCGACTAAACGCATCCATTAAAAACAATTGATTTCATTGAGTTCATTCACCTACTGATCTAAATTTTGTTTAGAAAGCGTATAGCAATTTAAAACACAGGATGCAAACAATTGGATTAATTGCATTTTAAGTATTTTTGAAACGATTTAAAGAAACAAAAAAGAACAAAAGTTAAAATAGAGGACAAAAGTGAACATTGAAAAAATAGAGAGAGAACAAAAGAGAAAAGTTAAAAAAGAGAACATGTATAAAAGAGACCTGAATCCGGATGCCACCCTATATGTAAGGCAGAATTAATACAAATAATATTTTGATTTAAAATAGAATTAAAAAAAAAGAACCAAAACTTAATCAATCTTAAAGGTGGTTTAGTAAAAAGAAAAAAATTGACTTCTTGTTTTAATTTTTGTTTTTATTTTTGGTTCTTTTGTCTTTGATTTTATATATACCTGAGAATTTCCCTTTGGGGGTTTTCCTAGAATAAACTAAAAAAAAAAAAACTGAGTTTTGATAGAAAGATAGGAAAATAATTTTTTTACTTATGATTTCATAAAAATAGGGGAACTGTTTTATTTGCAAAAAAAATAAAAATTTATTACTTTATGAAAGGTTAATTAAGTTCCGTCTTACACAAAGACATTTTTTAAAGTTTTTCGTTCTTAGATTAATACTCTGATTTGGAGTTTTTCTTTCAGTCTATATATATTTAAATAAATAATTAATATTATTTTTAAAAATATGTATGAATTACTTTTAAATTAACCAGAATTAACAAAATAATTAACTAAAGTACAATTAGCCTAAATGTATGCAATGAATTATTCAGTTATAATACCATATAGTAAATATTTACTTTATGATAATTCTGTACTGATTAAGTTTCAATGTTTTATTATAAGAAATACTATTTTATGGTTTAATTAAACTAAAATTTAAAATTTTAAACTTAAATTAATTATAGAAATAAGCGCTAAAGACACATGTAGGAAAACTACGAGAGCAGAGCATGCAGTAGGTGCGGACAGGGATGAAGCATTTTTTGACAGACAACAAGTCCTATACCTAATGCAAAACATTTGCGACCTGTTGCGATCCCACTTCAAATATCTTATAATAAGTTATAAGTAATATTAATTTGTTTATGTTATATTTTTTATATTTTAAATTTTATTTGGTCACCAAGGGGATTTGTAGAGAACAATTATGTTTACGGTTATCTACTGCACCACCGAGGCCTAAGTCAACCAATTACTGTTTGAATTATAATTTCGCCAAATACATTTTATTTAAATCCGATAATTTTTAAACTTAATTGAGATATAGCTAAAATGAAGAAATAAATTGCAAAATAATTTCGTATTAGCGAAAGAAAGATAGGAACAGGATAGTCACAATTTACTAAAACTGGAAGATAAAACTCAGTTTATGGTTTTATAAAATTACTCAATTGAACCACGTGCTTTTTCGCTATATTCTTGTTTTTATTAATTAATAAAATAAAAGAAAACAAATACTACATAAATAATTAATCAAAAAAAAAAAAAAAATTAATATTAATGTGGGGCAATTGTTTTGTATCTAACGTTACTACCTTTTTTTCTTTTGAAAGGAACAATTTAATATTATAATCATAACTTTTTTATATTTTTATTTGTTTTGGCTTGTACTTAATCGTAATTTGATCACTTAGATTAAGTAATTTAACTTAATATTAAAATATACCTCTTATTTTCTATTTCTAAACTTAAATTTATTCTATTAATAAACTTAACTTTTTTTTTATACCCGTATGACTATAGATCAAAGGATATAATAAATTTGCCATTACGTTTGTGACGCAGAGAAGGAGGGGGGGAGGTAGATATACACTCCAGTGTATGGATCGTCCGTCCGTCCGTCTGTCCGTCCGTTTGTCCTTCTGCCCGTCCGTCTGTCCGTCTGTCACCACGATAACTCAAAAAATAAAGGCTGCCATACAACTGCTTCTTTTATATGAGCATTACACTACACCTAATGAAGTTGGGTGTCTGAAATTTTGCCAAAAATAGTTTAGTGTAATGGCCAAAGTTACTGCAAAATTTAGTTGGTCTACTGCAGAGGGTTCGAGTAGCTGCCATACAACTCCTTCTTTTATTTGAGCATTACACTAGACCTAATAAAGCTGTATGTTTGAAATTTTGCCAAAGGTAATTTATGTTTATAATAATAATTATATAATGTTTATATAACATTGATACGGGTATCCCAGAGTTGACACAGTCTACTCTACCACATTCTTTCTCGTTTTTCTATAAAATTATCTTCTTTGTTATTTATCAAATGGTAACCCTAATTATACCTATAATATGTATTTATTGTATGATTATAATGCACTTTCTATTAAATCTAATGTAAATCTTATGTTTTTATAACGTCAACCAAAGTTATTAGGAGAAACTGGGAAGTATAAATATGTTTATAACGGAACTAAAGGTAACTCCAAATTTTCGTTTAATCTATAGATATAGTAAATGCACATTCTAATCTTTCTAAACCTAACCCAGATATTACTAAACCAAACCTACATATTTTACTAGTGCTATGCTACTAATACTTATACGTGAGACTTATACGTTTCATTTCACTGTTTCAATTAATAGCCTTCTTGACCTCCCAATAAATGTCTCTACTTCTTATGATAAAATTAATTAATTAAACTCTAGTAATAATAATAGTAATAATTCTTTACAGAATATTAATCATACAGCTCTTAATAATATAATTCATATATTAAATTTAAATTAATTAATTCTTCACTTTCAAACCATCGCCCAAAATCCTACTTATATAAATATAGTGATTCTTTTCTTAAAACTGAAATTTCTAAACTTACGAAATCATTTTCTTCTACTTTGATAAAGCACCATAACTTTGTTCAGCGTGAAACCTTAAATCATCATGTAAAATTATTATTACCAAAATAATCTCAAGTATTGAAAGCTTCAAATTGTTCAAGTATTTCTGATTCAATACCTACATCACTACCGGTGTTAGACCTTGTTTATAGCCATATCTGTTGTTAAGATCACATTTAAAATATTTAGAAGATAATAATAATGGCATGTATGTTTTAGCCAGACTCAGGAAACAGAATTTTCGAAAATGCTAGACTTAACTCAAACCCATCTTCATAAGTAAAATGATGTATGTTTAGGCGGAAACAATAATATATCACTGATAATTGTTATTCAACAAGAAGGGTTATAACAGAATTAATTGTTTTCAAAGGGTAAGGGAAAATCACATCGTCCGCTCCCAAGTGAGAGAAAATTTAGTTACCATTAATTTATCTCGACTTATTTTAGTTAATCCTTGCAACATTTTTATCTAAATTATCTAAGTAAGAGGTTAACGTACCAAAAAATACGAAAACGGTTCTCTCTAATTCTACGCTTTTAGACTTTTATATTTTTATTTTAACTGGAACTTGGCTTATTCCTTCAATTTACAATTTAGAACTTTTTTCTTCATTTTACTGTTTTTAGAAAGGATAGATATGCTACACTTTTTCTTGAAAATACTTCGAAAGGTGGAAGACTATTAATAGTAATAAAGTTCATTCTTAATTTATCTTTGTACAATTAAGAAATACTTGTGTCATTGAGTCTAAAGCTACCAATTAATTTATAAGCAATGTAGACAAGCTGAAAGATGAGATCTGTTCATTAAAAACAGATATAAGCAAGCTTTATGAAAAAGTCGAAGCCGGCTGCAAAGTGGCAAACAAATATTTTCAAACAAATAAAAAAAAGACCGTAAAAGAAGCTTGGTTTCAAACAAATCAGTTTGTTAGTTTTATTTCTTATCTCGATACTGGTACTACCACTGTTCCCTATGAGACCGGCATCAATGGTATCCGTTGTCGAAACAATGTCAAGTTCATCCCCTAATGCTGTGAAGGACATTTCATAATGAATTAACAAAAGTGGAATCTTTAACTCAACAAATCCTGCTATTTCACCAACCAATGTTTCCACCAACTTTTCAAATCAAAAAGCAATTTCTCTTATTTGCATTAAGAAATGTGTACAGTCCTTCTAATTTTGTTGATCTTCCTAGCTGCAATATAACACTTTAGTCATTAAACTTGCTTTTCTATCTTCACGAAGACAACTCTTGTTTTACTTTGATATTTTAAATAACAGTATTACTATTCAATATCTTACTAATAAGTTTACACTTAATACTATTGCTCGGCAAACTAGAAATAAGCAAGATTTTACAGAGTACGCAAAAAATTAACAGCATTAATAGCATTCTGCAAAATTTGGTTGATCTACTGCAGCGGTTTATATTGGTTTAATTTAAAAAATATATATAAGCTTAAATTCATTCCCTATTTACCGATCTACTGTCTGAGCTAATTTATTTTTTTTGCGTATTTCTATTGTGAATTTCATACAAAATTGTAGTTTAATTGAACCCATGTATAGTGATTTACAATAACTAACATTCAAATAATTTAAAAATTATCGGATCCCAATATAATTTCTATATTTCTCTATTTCTATAAATTTTTTTTTATTTATATATTTTATTTGATTAAATTTCTTTCAATTGACTAAACATTGTTTCTTAGGTAAATTTATCTTTTTTAATTTAAATGTTCGTTGAATTTAAAATTCACATATTATGATTCGATTGAAAAAATAATTGTACATGTATTTCGGTAAATATATGTACAATAAATATGTGTATGTTACAAATAATAAAAAAAAAGTCAAAAAGTTATCTATTCTTTTTGTATCTTAAACTTTTCAATTGTTTGTATATACATTTAGAAAATTAAAAATGTATTAAATCAGAGATCAATTAGGTCAAAATATAAAAAATTAAAAAAAAATAAACACACAAGAATTTTAATAACAAAAACGACTAGTTGTCACGCCATTTATAGGATAATTTTTAAAATACTGTTAAGTACAAAACTTTATTATAAAAAAATTTAATTTTATAAGAAAGTTTTTGAACGAAAGTTTATATTGAAGAAATTGTATTCAAAGATCGCTTTAGAAGCCGTATTACAGACAAGGAGTAAACTAACACTGAATTGCATAAATATTGTAAAACTATGTTAAAACTATTTCTTTAAATTAAAAATCATTAGTTTTAGAATTTTGGGTAATTGTGCCATAACGTTTTATAAGACAGAAAAATATATATTAAAAGCTTATCAAAAATTGGTTTTAGTGTTGGTTCATATGTACATATAGATAGAGGATAAAAATAAAAATATATTGAAATTTAAAAAAAAAATTTGTACGCATAATTCCCTCAAAAATATTTCTTGAAAATAAGGATATTTATCAATCTTCCACTATAAGGTTCCACAAATATATCAATTGATTTTCATCTTTTAGAACCTTTAAAATTGAGAACAATTGAGTATGTTTTGGTATTTTTGGTATTTTTAATAATCTTTTGTATAAAATAATTTAGGAGTCATTGATTATTTTTAAAAAATTTTTATGACAGAACGTTTCGTACAATATTTTTTAATATTACTGTATCTATATGAATATATGATCGAGGGTCTAAATACATTAAGCAGAGTTCTAGTACATATTCAATTTTTTAGCACATTTTCAAAAAATTTATGTAAAAATTTGCCTATATAGCTTCACTCTGTCCGTTCGTCCGTCCATCTGTATGTTTACAAAAACTTTTATATCGTTTGAAATAGACTAAAGAAATTTTAACCATGGGTAGTTATTGCAAAAGAAATAGTTTCACAGAGTTTCCCCACCGGATACGGGGCTACAGCCCCTAAAGCTGGAAAAAGCTCTATATTTAAATTGTTATAACAAGAGTTGTGTTAAGTGTCTGAAACGGCAAACGATAGCTGGTTTTATAAGCTTTATAAATTTTTAAAAGTAAGAGTCGGTTAACAAAATTTTTTTGTCAAGCCCCTTATTTAGGAGCTATAAGAGCTCGAAAATTGAAATTTTACTATTTTTAAACACCTGTAACTTGAATAACTGTCCAAATTTTTTTAGAGGTATACAAAATTCAAAGCTCTATAAATATATTTCAACATGTGTCAAAGGTTTTTCTTAATTTTAAAGGGTTACGAAGCTACAGCCCCTGCTAATTCTAAAAAAAACCCTGCAAATTCTAAAAACGGTATAAGAGAGCTGCTTTTATAAACTTTACAAAATTCTGTCGATAACATGTATAGGGTTGCCAAGCGGTTTACTGAAGAAAGTGTATCACAGTTTTACCCATTTTTGCTTAGATAGTATAAATTCTAAGTAGAATTCCAAATTTTTGTGGAATTCACAATCTAATTCCTAGAACCTACAGAAATGAGAGGGGGGGGTTAGATGAAGTTAGGTCCTTGAGAAATTTGGCAACCTTCCCCACTGAAGGGCTATTAGAACTTTAAAATAAAAAATTTACTGTTAGCAGTAAATTTTAAAAGTAAGCAGTAACTTAGTCACCAGGGTAGTATATATTTCCAAAATTAAACTCAGTATGCAATACAATATAAATTTGAAAATGTGCTTTTTTAAAAACCCTTGGTTTTTTTTCATCACTTGTTAAATTTTGTGTTTAATTATTAAAATACTATTCTATTGAATAATTCCATCCCATTATATATATCATAATTTATGATATTTAATTGTTCATTTGTTAGACAAACTGCTTGTTTGTACTTAAGGTTCTTGTGAAAACAATGTGAAGCAAAGGGAGCTCAACATATAACATTCTTATATATAATAGAATTAATTTTAACGAATTTCACATTTTTCAATTCTACGTGAGACGATACTAAAGCTTTATCACGTGTAAAACGCCTTAGTTTTCCACTTAAAGATAATTCTATTTATTTTAGGTATATTGTAATACTTTTAAACTTGTGTTATAAGGTATTACTGTATCTGTGAGTTTCATTATTTAATTAAATTATTTTTTTATATTATTATATTAATGAATGTATTTGGTTTTATTAATATAAAAAATATTAATAAAAAATTTCTTTTGTATAAAAAAAAATGAAATATTCAATATCATTTTCGTATGTTAATAATTGTAATGTAATTTTAACGGTTCAGTAGGCAAATGTAAAAAGAAAATCTACATTAATAGGGATATAATGTTAAACTACAAATTAAAGTGCTATTTAATTGAAAATTATCCGTGCACTCAATAAATAACAAATAAATACAATATCAAACATTCCAACTCTCCATATAGCTTTATAATTGAAAATTACAAAATTAAATAAATTAATTATTTATAATAAAAAATAAATAAAAAACAAACATTTTAATTTCACTATTCACCAATTTTAAAATAAATTTTTAAATAAAAAAAAAATAAATTGAAAATTGTGATTTAGGACTCTACTTAAATCAAAACGTTTGACGTACTAATTATGTACGCCAATACGTAGGTAATACGTAGGTGAATCCCGAAATCGAAACGCGCGTATATTATTTAATTTATCAAAAAATCTACATTTTTATACAAAAAAAATTATTATTTTAATACTATTTATTTATTAATGTACAGTTCCATATCACAAACAATGTGATAAGTGAGTGAATTTATCTTTCCTTTTCAGATGTGGCAGTTAAATTTTTTTTTATATTATGATAAAAACAATTACGATATCAATAATAAATTATATATATTTTTTTATTAGATATGAGCTGACCTGGGTTTAAACCCGAAACTTTTCGTTTGAAAAGCCGATCACTTTAACCACTGAAGTATGGATCAGATACTTTTCATATTATTTTAATTTTTTGTTTTTTTATAAATAAATTACAAAAATATTTTTTTTTAAAAACATCACCTTAGCAATATAAGGAAGAACAATAGCTAAATTTTTATACCCTCCGTCAATTTTTAAATTTTAAAAATTCGACGTAAAAGTCGGGTATTTCGATTTTCCTCATATAAATTCATGTATTTATTTAACAGAACTATACGCAGAACTTGATAGAAATTATACGCCGTACGCGTTGATTTAGGTTGGACCTTTACAAAATAAAAATTCCTAAATGTATATTTGATTTTATTTAATTGAATTTTAAATTTAAAATTTTTTTACATTGAAGAGTTAAAAAATTTAACAACAAAAATGAGTTTAATAAATAAATAATTTATAAAACTGAACTATTTAAAAATAAAATGTATAGTGTAGGTAGTGGAAATTTATTGTGTAATTTTATGCACTATCGATTAAAAATTGTGTGTGCGTGTTTTTAAATTTATTTCTTTTTGATTAAAAATTCTCTTTAAACTCATTGTTTTCTTTTGTGTTTTTGATGATTTTTCTTTATTTTTTTTCCTGTTATTTGACAATTCAAAAAAAAGTTAAACAAATAGATATAGCCTTTAATTATTATACATATTTTTTCAATAAATAATGAGAGAAATTTTATTATAAAACAGCTTTTTTTTTGTAATGTAATTGAAACTATTAAAATAAATTGTAAATTAAATTTTAAATTAAATTAATATCGAAAGCTAATGAATTTTTATAAACCCCTGTAAGTTGTTTAAGAAAAACATTTTAAATTAGCTTCTTGAATAGTAAAATCTATACCAAAGATCTCATTTCTAGTGTGTAGTAGGAGCCCAGAAAAATTTTAAAAATAACTCCCCGGAGTGTTATTTATCTTCAATTTAAATTTCGGCTTTCTGAGAAATAAAGCTTCTGAGTGTTATTTCGTAATTCCATATTTTGTGGTTTTGTAAATCATCGGGGTGTAAATCATATTTAGTGAGGTATAGTGGGTAGACATTTTCCTTTTCCAGACTTCGAAATCCAACTTTAAAATCTCTTCTAATGCAGTATTCAAACTACACATACATATTCTAGAATAAGGGAATATCCCATTTCTAATTTGAAACTTTTATTATACAAAGGTATAAACTTTTATTATACAAAGATCTTGAGTGCTATTTTTCATTAAACTTTTTGAGAATTAAAGTTTTATGGCGTTTTATTTCTTTCAATTCAAGCAATACCCTTTGGATTTATTTTTCAAGAAGTCGAAGATTAAATAAAATTTATAAAGTCCGGAAGCCTAATTTCTTAGTTATTGTGTGAAATAACACCTGGAGTCTTAATTTCGCAGGACCTTATTATATTTCCTTTTAGAGGAAAGCATTATTATTCTATAGTAATTTTACAACTGGATCAAATTTAAAATTACGCAACCTTTTCTATTTATCCTTTACTTCTGGGATACATCCTGCCCAATGAAAGATTGCGCACGTTTTCCCAATCCCAAAAAAAGGTAATAAAAGCTCCCTCAAACTATCGCCCTATAGCGATAACTTCGGTCCTCTCTAAAATAGTGGAAAAAATCGTGAACGAAAAGCTATTGAAATACCCGGATCTTAAAGGTTTGCTTCATGATCGGCAATACGGGTACAGAGCCCGTCATTCAACTGGTGACCTCATGACTTACCTTTTTGGGAAGCTCAATATTAGCCTTCACCACTCTGGTGAAGCTGATGTTGTAGCGTTGGATATTTCTAAAGCTTTCGATAGAGTATGGCATGCTGCTTTACTAGCAAACTGCAGAGCTTTAGGGTTAGGTAGGGTTATTCTTAAATGGATTGGAGATTTCCTTTCGTTTCGCACGATACGACAAATTTTAACTGAACACCAGTGTCACTAAGGGATTTGTTCTTTCTCCCATTTTCCTCTTAAAATTTATCAATGACCTTCTATATTTAACTTCCAATCCAATCCACAGTTTCGCAGAAGACAGCACCCTTGTTGCTTCCTATGAATTTCATAGCCGCTGTAGCTTTAATCACCAGGTTAATACAACAGCAAAAAATTTCACTGTCAATGAGCTAAATAATGATTTAGCAAAAATTCATAAATGCGGTGAAAATAATAATGTTCAATTCAGGACTTCGTAAAATAATATTTTTAGTAAAGCTAAAGATGCAGCTAGATGTTTGGGCTTTTTGTATCGCTGTAAAAATTACTGTTCTCCGCTTGACTTCTCAATATCTTTAAAACATATATTAGACCAAAAATTAAGTATAATGCACATATTTCGGCTGGTGCTTCCCAATCATCGCTGGGATATCTCGATAAAGTGGAAAACAGAGCTATTCGTCTTATAAATGATCCCAATGTTACCTCAACGCTCACTCCACATAGCCATCGGCGCCCTGTCTGGTCACTTACCCTGTTTTATAGACACCTAGTGGGAACGAACACCTGTTCTAATGAAATAAAACAATTAATTCCTCCACTCAAAGTTTTCCAACGTGAAACAAGGAATGCAACGGATACTCATCCCTACTGCGTCGAATTATTAAGATGGCGTAATAAGGCTGATGGAAATTTATTTGTTATGCGGACGTCGAGATTTTGGAACCATATTTCGTCTAATGTGTTTCGTAAAGTTGGTAATTCGTATGTGTACAACTTAATTAAGTTGGAGAAGAATATTAAAATCTTTCTCCTCATTATTCTTCCAAATTTTGTCCATCCTCCATAATCCTAAATTCCCAAATTACCTCCCCACAATCCCAAAATCCTTCCATATTCCCATCCTTGTAACCAAACTGTACATTTGTCTCACAGGTTCCTTCCTAAGTTTGGTTTAAAAAGAGTGTGGTTTTGGTGTGTAAAAGTCGCACACTATCCAAAGAAACACCGCACAGTTTCAATGAGTGGCTTTCGAGCGTTCCATTCCCTCGTAAAAAAAAATAAAATAAAATTTTGTCAATATGAATGACGTTCAAATGTATAAAATTTAAAGTATCAATTCGGTTCTCAATGATTTATTTTAATAAAATTTTTGTATGAAATTTAAAAATAAATAATTTTAATTGCAATTCGACGGGAAAATTACTTTTTGGGTCTAAGCAGTGTTTCGTAAAATTGGCGAAATTTGTTTCCAAAAATTTTCTGATCAATCGTCGTACCGACATGGGTTAACAAATTGCAAGCCTATGAAAGAATTAATTCAATTGTCAAAAAGGAAAACGTATAAAAGATTTAAGGTCGATCGGTCAAACCCTTTATATTTTAGTCAAACCCTTTATATTTTAGCAGTTTAAAAGTCTATACGCTGCAAACAAACAAACAAACATTCGCTTTTATATATATAGATAACAAATCTTCATAAATTGTTTTTTGAGTCAAATTTCAGTTTTAAAATTTGAATTTCTTGATTATATTAAAATTTTTTTAAACCTTTATTTTCTGTTCATGTTTTATCTCACTTAAAAATAAATATTTTTAAAGAAGTTTGAAAAAAGGAAAATATAATCTTAAGAGGGATTAAATTAGGTTTCAAGTGTATTAAATAAATAACAATACTAAATCCTACTTATCATATTACAATGAAACTCTTAAAACTATATAGAGATAAGAATGTTAACGGTAAATAAACTATAAAACAAATGATGTTTTAATATAAATATTCCAAAAATGCAAAAACACCATCAATAATAAATTTTAGAATTTCTTTAACAAAAAACTCCAAACAAAAAAACAAAGAAAAAGAAATTTTTTTTTAATCTTAACCAATCTTTTATGAAGTTATATATATATTTTCATTACCAGATACTCTTTATTTTCAAATATTTAAAAGTGGTGATAATGGATTATTAAAGGCATTATTATACCCGTGCATATATATATGAACATCGGGTATATTAGATTTGCTCCTCCGTTTGTAACGCATCGATCTAGACGAGCTAGATATAGTGTCAAGGGTACGTATCGGCTCAGAATCGAAAAATTAGTCGATCTAGCTATGTGTGTCTGTCCGTCCGTCCGTCCGTCCGTCCGTCCGTCCGTCCGTCCGTGTGTCATCACGATAACTCAAAAACTAAAAGGGCTAGAGTCTTGAAATTCACACAAAGTCATTTTTAGACAATTTCTAGGTTCCCTATTGTTTTTGGTTAAAATCGGACCAAGGCTTCGGGGAGCTGCCATACAACTTTTTTGCACCAATATGAATTTCTTCAAAACTATTTATACTACGGGGATGAAAATTACACACGGTTAGTTTTATATTGACTCCGGCACTTATATGAAGTTTCAAAATGTTAGGGCCCCATTTTCGGGGGGCTGCCATACAACTTCCTTGCACCAATATGAATTTCTTCAAAACTAATTATACTACGCGGATGAAAATTACACACGGTTAGTTATATAATGAATCGAGCACTTATATGAAGTTTCAAAATGTTAGGGCCCCATTTATGGGGGGCTGCCATACAACTTCTTTGCACCAATATGAATTTCTTCAAAACTAATTATACTACGAGGCTGAAAACTACACACGATTAGTTATATAATGAATCGAGCACTTATATGAAGTTTCAAAATGTTAGGGCCCCATTTTCGGAGGGCTGCCATACAAAGTTTTCGATTCAATAACTGTGAATCTAATAAAGCTACAAGGTTAAAATTAAAATTGGGCAGGTAAATTAATAGGGCAAGTTACTTGGCAAAGTTGGACATCACTCGGACCATCGGACTTTTAGGGTGGGCCAATTTTTTTTTTTTTGTTTTTTTTTTCTTTGTTGTTTTTTTTTTTTTTTATTTTTTTTTTTTTTTTTTTTAAGCTTAAGTTATGGGACAATGAATGAAAACTTTTTTTTTTTTTTTTGTGATTTTTTTTTTTTTTTTTAAGCTAAAGTTATGGGACAATGAATGAAAATTTTGTTTTTTGTTTTGTGACTTTTTTTTTTTTTTTGTTAATTTTTTTTTTTTTTTTACGTCAAAATTATGGGGTAATGAGTTAAATGTATAAGAGAAGTAAATTACGGTTTATTTTATACACCATAGTGGGTATGCACGGGTATCTAAAAGTTGACAAGGGCAACTATAATCTTCCTCGTTTTTAATATAATGCTAGTGAAAATAAAAAGAATTTATAAAACTTAAAAACTTTTTGAAAAATAAAAGCAAAATTAATTAAAACGAGGAAGAGTGTAGTAGAGTACACTGTGTCAACTGTAGGATACCTGTATGACCGTAACATATACATTATATCATCTGGTTAATTACTTTTAACAAAATTTCAAACATACAGCTTTATTAAGTGTAGTGGAATGCTGAAATAAAAGAAGGAGTTGTATGGCAGCTACTCGAACCCTCTGCAGTAGACCAACCGAATTTTGCTGTAACTTTGGCTATTACACTAAACTATTTTTAGAAAAATTTCAGACACCCAGCTTCATTAGGTGTATTGTAATGCTCATATAAAAGAAGGAGTTGTATGGCAGCTACTCGAACCCTCTGCAGTAAACCAACCAAATTTTGCAGAAACTTTGGCCATTGCACTAAACTATTTTTGCCAAAATTTCAGACACCCAGCTTTAATAGGTATAGAGTAATACTCATATAAAAAAAGAAGTTGTATGGCAGCTACCCGAACCCATGGACCAAAATGGCTGGAAAACGAATTTGCGAAAATTTCAAGATCCTAGCTCCTTTAGTTTTTGAGTTATCGTGTGGACGGACAGACGGACGGACGGACTGACATACATAGCTAAATCGATTTATTTTTCGATTCTGATCCGATCCATACACTTGAGTCTATATCTACCCCCTCTCCTTCTCTGCGTCACAAACGTAATGGCAAATTTATTATACCCTTTGACTATATAGTCATACGGGTATAACGAGGAAGAGTGTAGTAGAGTACACTGTGTCAACTCTAGGATACCTGTATGACCGTAACATATACATTATATCATCTGGTTAATTACTTTTGACAAAATTTCAAACATACAGCTTTATTAAGTGTAGTGGAATGCTGAAATAAAAGAAGGAGTTGTATGGCAGCTACTCGAACCCTCTGCAGTAGACCAACCGAATTTTGCAGAAACTTTGGGTGGGAAATTACTTACGTAATTACCTATTTAATTAGCTTGAGTTCTGACTTCTTATGTTTATCTTATTTTTGTACTTTGATTGTTGTTTTGTTGTGGATTTCATTAAAAATTATCTTAAAACTGCGATGGTATTTAAATGTAATTATCATATAAATTATACATCTAATATACATATGTAAATCCTTTATGTACATGTAGTAAATTAAAATATACAAAAATTGAAATTTATATAACCCATATATTTAAATGAATCAAATTAAATACATGTATGTACCTACCTATTTTGCTAAATTTATCAAAATTGGATTATAACATTTTATAATAACGTAATTTAATTATTTTTTTATTATAGCACTAAGGAAACAATGCCCTGTACAGATATTCACAAAATTTATTTATTCATATAAACTCAAACTCAAAATCAAACATACCTTTATTCTTGCCAGAAAAAACTATTTTGATATTATTAGACTTAATTCTTGTAATATGATCGGTAGCTTAGTGGTAAAGTGTCAGCTTTTCAATCGAAGAGTCTCGGGTTAAAATCCCGCTCGCATCATATATTCATATCTAATTAAAAACGAGCAAGAGTGTAGTAGAGTAGATTGTGTCAGCTCTGGGATATCCATATGACTGTAACATATACAATATATCATCCGGTTAATTACTTTTGGCAAAATTTCAAACATACAGCTTTATTAAGTGTAGTGGAATACTCATATAAAAGAAGGAGTTGTATGGCAGTTACTAGAATCCTCTGCAGTAGACCAACCAAATTTTGCAGAAACTTTGGCCATTACACTAAACTATTTTTGGCAAAATTTCAGACACGCAGCTTTAATAGGTACATTTCATTACATTGCTTAAATTATTAAGTGTCAAACTTGTCAAATTTCCAGTTGTTAAATTTTAAGAGTAATACTCATATAAAAAAAGAAGTTGTATGGCAGCTACCCGAACCCATGGACCAAAATGGCTGGATTTAAATAGCAATGACGATAAATAACGATTCAAATTTTCAAATAAATATAGACGATACCTTAAACAATTTATCCCTAGATAAAAAACAATAAAAAAAAAAATTAAAATACACTAAAATAAATCAAAATTAAAATTTCATATCCTTTATATTTATTTATCCTTCTCATGTAGTTTTTGTTTTTTTTATAAAGAAGTTCGAAGTTATAAAGAAGTTATTTTTTTCTTTATAAAATTGATTTACTTATATTCAACTAAAAATCAGGTACCATAATGGTTTTCAATTCTCTTTCTCTTTCTTTTTTAAATTTAATTGTTACAATATTGGATAAAAATAATATGTTCTACAAAGAAAAAATATTTTCACTTTAAGTGCAAGAATTTTTTATAGATTTTTTATATATTATTTGCACTGACCCATTTAATTGAATGTAAGGGAATTTAAATTAAATGCTGCTAATTTAAAAAAAAATTATTTTGAATTATAATTTAAATTTAGTTAATTTTAATTACACTAATTATAGTTGATAATTAATTTAAATTTTCCTTGAAAAGATGACTTTAAAATCCACCACAAAATCAAAGTAAAATTCTATAAATATGAAGGTCCACAATATTTCCGTTATCTTTAAAAAATTATTTAAAAAATTTTGTTGTTAACTGTGTATTAAAAACCTAGAAGACTGGACAAAATGCATTTTGAAAACATATTCTAAATAATAACGTACGTATATAAAAATCTAAATATAAAATCTAGGTACGAAAATATTTACTTTAATAAAACACTGTTCTGAAAGAAACATAAAATTAAATGAAAAACAGAAATTCCTCTTAAAAAAAAGTTAAAAATTAAAAGATTCATCTTCCATGGTATATGTTTCGATGAAAACGAAGTTAATCAAATATTAAGACATTCACTATTCATCAGGTACTTATGACACTCACAAAAAAACTTGTAGTAAATAAAGAAAAAAACGAGGAAGAGTGTAGTAGAGTAGACTGTGTCAACTCGGGTATCCCAGAGTATGACCGTAACATATACATTATATCATCTGGTTAATTACTTTTGGCAAAATTTCAAACATTCAGATTTATTAGGTGTAGAGTAATGCTAATACAAAAGAAGGAGATGTATGGCAGCTACTCGAACCCTCTGCAGTAGACCAACCAAATTTTTCTGTAACTTTGGCCATTACACTAAACTATTTTTGGCAAAATTTCAGAAACCCAGCTTCATTAGGTGTAGAGTAATGATCATATAAAATTAGAATTTGTATGGCAGCTACTCGAACCCTCTGCAGTAGACCAACCAAATTTTGCAAAAACTTTGGCCATAAAACTAAACTAGTTTTGCCAAAATTTCAATATACCTTTATAGTCGGGTATAAAAAGATATTTTTGTACTAAGAGGCAAAAAATATAGGAGTGCTGAATACATAGTGCGTGCTCTGAGTATACTACAATTAAAAATAAAAACAAGTAATGACACATGCAACCAACTTAGTAAAATCGTATAGACCTGATAAATTAATTTGACGGTACATTAAGCAGACAGCACAGAATTATCTTCTATCAAATTTTAATCTTCAAACTTTATTAATTCCGAAGATATGCTGGTTAGATCTAAGAATCTGGGGTCTGCGGCAGCAATTCGAATCACTACTTTATCCTCTCAAATTGCCAAAACATAAAGAAAACACAAAGACAAAACACTCTTGTACTAAATTTCAACCATATTTGCGTTATTAATTTCGGAGATATGCTTAATTTAAAAAAAAAACGAGGAAGATTATAGTTGCCCTTGTCAACTTTTAGATACCCATGCGTGTATTAAATAAATAAGAAATTCTTATATTGCAATTGAACTGTTTGACAGAAAATTCAAAATATTTGTTTTTTTATATTTAATTACAAAAAAAATTAATAAAAAATAAATTAATTAAAAAAAAAGATGAATTTAAAAAAAAAATATGCTCTCAACGAGATTCGAACCCACACTTTTCAATTAAAATGTCGACGACTTAACCACTAAGCCATCGACTTTATATTCATCTCAATTTTTTGAGAAAAAGCCTTCCAATAATATTTATGTTTCGATGTTTCTTGTTTGAGATATTTTTTTTTGG